>ML675652.1:4808869-4969663 GCA_007922155.1 Mesoclemmys tuberculata
GCACCCCAGACACCCCCCGCCCCTTTGCGTCTCGCCCCCCCCGTGTGACCCCCCCGGAGCCACTGTCCCCTGCGCCCGCTGCGGGCGCCCGGTGTCTTCTGCCGAGCCCAGCCCCTGGCGTGGCG
This sequence comes from Mesoclemmys tuberculata, assembly GCA_007922155.1. Classification (NCBI taxonomy): domain Eukaryota; kingdom Metazoa; phylum Chordata; order Testudines; family Chelidae; genus Mesoclemmys; species Mesoclemmys tuberculata. The sequence continues at coordinate 4,808,995 of ML675652.1, forward strand.
CTGCCTTTCTCGCGCCGGCCCCTCTCCGCCCCCAGCAACCCGCCTCTGGCTGCTTCCTTCTAAGCTCTGTCCCGCTGCCAGCTGTGGGTCCTCCCTGCTCCCGACTCCGCTGTGCTCCGGGTCCTCCCTGCTCCCCACTCCGCTGTGCTCCTCGCATATCGCTTGGGATCCTTCTCTTCCACGGTAACATCCCCTCTGCCCCCCCATAGTCCCAATACCCCCCTGCCCTGGTGTGTGCGCGTCCCATCTGCAAACATTCCCCTGTGCCCCCCGTGAGCCTCATGTCCTTGGCATGTGTCAACTGCTCGAATGCCTCATTCCACTTCGTAACCCCCAATGCCTCCTTAATGTCACTCCCGTTGACCAGTTTACCTCTCTATCTCCCCCTTAATCTCCAGCACCTCCCAACATATCCCTCCTGCAAATCCTCCCTGTAGTTCCTCCATAACTCCTAACGCCATCTGCCTAGTGTCCTCCGTGTCCCCACCCCAGCCAAAGAAACCAAACTAACACCACCTGTGTTGTGCTGTGCACAGAATGAACAATAGAAAAAAGATTGTGAAACGGGGGGGAAAAAAATTCCTTCCATTGGAAGCTTTCTCTTTACAGGCTCTAAAGGAGAAAAGTCCCACTGTGGTGTTTACTATGGCCTCAGCGTTATAAACCTCAGGATCTTCTCTTACAAAACGTACTGTAGGAACTTCATGACTACATGAGATCAGGAGCTCAGTTTTATGTCTTATCAACCCCCTTTAGCTGGGTGTTTGTGAATATTTCTGATTCTGAGGCACCAAGAATATCCCTTACTGAACTTTGCAGCAGCTAACTGCACATCTCCCTTTCACGTACTTGACCTGCCCATTCTTGCTTACGTTTTGTGAGCTGATGGGATTGCAAAAGTGGTATGGCAGCTGACTTCTCTCTGCCTGAAGTGTAGTGTGCAACTATGTGCTGCCTTGCTGCGTGTGCCCACGTCTAAATATGCAAACAGGCTTTCCCTCTAGCAGTCAAGCTACTAGGTCTTTTGCAAAGCTGTTCTTGTTCAAAGTAAAGAGATGGGAGATCAAATCCTCCAGCACTGGTTCTGTGGCCAGTCTTATTCCATGCTGCACTGGGGAGTAGAGGAGCTTGTATCAGTAGTAAGGAGGGAGAAGTGCATTCCTGTGGTGTACAGAGTTTGCTGGCCTATGTCCTTGGTGATCCGAGTGCAAAGTGTTGCATTTTGGAAGCATTCTGTCTGAGTTTATATAGTGGTGGGTAATTCACCAGTCAACCAGGTGTCCAGCAGACCAGATGAGAAACAGGATTCTCTCAGGAATGAAGGGGACACAGTCCCTGGCATGTAGGAAAGATGGTAGTTGCCAATGTTCAATGTAGAAAAATAGGTGCACAGGGTAACAGTTTGATGTGGAAGCTCTAAAACCTTTTGAGTAGCAACTTCCATCTCTCTTGCTGTCCTTGTGTTCTTTTCACTTAAAGAAAGCTAGTGTCTGCTTAGACATGGGGTTCATGCTTGATTTGGCTATTTGAGGCCTCTTGTGTGAAGTGTGTCTATAAATATATTCTTCCGTTCCTTTTCAGTCCCCTTGAGTTTGTCAGCATCAGTGATGTGAGCAGTCTGGAAATGGGTAAGTGTGAGTACAATTCAGCTAAACCCTGTAACAGGTGGTGCACTGCATTTGCAGGACCAAACTCAATGGGGAATCTTGGTGCTGCTTTGACACACCCAGCCTCTGGAATCCTGTGTGTTGCATGGGCCTTGTCTCTGTGTAACATCACTTAAAAGAAACTTGCAACTAAAATGTTCTTGAATTTTACTGGAGAAGCAAAATTCACAGTAAGCTGTGTCTCGTTTCCAGGCCCTTCTGCTGCCTGTAGCTTTTGGTATGAAGTAGGAGCAGGCTTAATAGGAACGATATAGCACTTTTAGTCCTATGTTTTTTCCTTATGCTGTTTAAATTGTAGTGAAGGATCAGTATTAATGCTGTGCTGTAGCTAACTTGAGAGAAACAAAGGGCCAGATTCTGCTATCAGTTACACTAGCATAAATTGGGAGTAAATATACTGAAATTGGTGGTATAAAATGGGTATAAGAGAGAGGAGAATCGCACCCATAAATATAACATAAGAATATTAAAACCCCTGGGATAGTGCAAGATCAAGACTGGTTTTAAATATCTTAATCAGCGAGGCTTCTGTTGCTTCATGCGAGATACTGTTCCACAGTCAGGTGATTCCTTGCTGTTAGGAAGGTTTCCAGGTAACCAAAATTTTCTGTCCCTTAATTTAATTTCATTTTCCCTAATTAGAGCCCCATGTACCACCCTAAATAATTCCTCTCCCTTCTTGGTGTTTACATCCTTTAATTAATATTAGTATTTCAGTAGAACCTAGAGGCCCCAACCAAGATTAAGACCCCATTGTCCTAGACACTGGACAAACACATCGTCATTTCTGTTGAGATTATAAATGCTTTAGATCAGGGAATTGCCCTTTATGGTCAAAGGGTAGGAGGGGAAACAGAGGCACAAATTTGGTCAAGGTCACAGCAGGGCAGAGTCAGGAATAGAATACCAGTGTCTGGTTCCCACTTCAGTGCCCTACTCACTAGGTCAGGCTGCTTCTCATATTCTGGCCTGTAGATGGTTCTTGTCTATCTAATAATTTTATCCTCTACTAGTGAAAATTATTGCATAACAGGTGGGTAGGTGGGTGGTAGTGTTATTTATTATCAACATCATCAAACTTTTATTGGTTTCCTTAATTTCTTTGTACAATTAAGAGAGAGGGACGAATGATCTCTGAAGATTAGAAGCAAAAAAGGAGACCACAAAACGTATTCAGGTATTTCCATGAAATGTGGTGCTGTTTTCCAGGTATAGGTAAAAGGACGATGCCTTTGTTTTGGGGTTATTGTTTCTCCTTGCTTTTTGCAATATGTTCAGCTGCTTTTGCTAAATCATTCATTGGCATTAGCTGGACAGAAACTCTTTAAAAGGGAGATTGCATGGAAAATGCCTGCTTCATTGGAGAATTTGTGAGGATTGAATATAGAGCTGTGTTTTCTCAGATGAGATTGCTGATCCTATGAGGATGGAAGCAGGTGATGCAACGTTGGTTAATCACAACTCGATAGTCAAGGCCTTTCCTCTACAGCAGACAGCTATTCCAAGGGATCAGCTTTTGCTTCCTGACAACAAGGTTTGGAATCGTTTACTCTTCACATCTGCCAATTCAAGTTATCGAAATGTATCATCTTGACTTAATATTTCTGTTGGTCAAATTTATTTTTAATCTTCTGAAGAGCCAGTTTCAAAACAAAATCCCTTCTGAAAACTCTTCTTTGCTGTGTTGCCTACAAGACCTTGGACAGTAATTAGGCATCTGTTGTGCTCTGACAGCTGTTGCTCATGCTGACAGATTGTCTCATTGTGTCCTTGTGCTCTTCCTGTCTGCCCACCTGTGGCCTCTTATCTTGCACTCGGATTGTAAGATGTTTGTGGCAGAGACTGTCCTTTTGTTGTGTTTGTATAACACTTATCCCAGTAGGGCCCTGATCTGTGCCTGGGTCCTTTGGTGCTACTACAGTATAAATGATAATACAGTGACGCAAAATAGTCTTTGAGTTCTAAAATCTTGCATGTTTGAAATTGCAACCTTTTTATTATTTATTTTGCAGTAACATCTAGAGGGCTGAGCTCTATTTTGCACTCTTTGAAAATATAACAAAAGATATCTCTTGCACCAGAGTGTACAGTTTGTGTTTACCGATCAATGTATAAAGCTACCCTTGCATGTGTACACACATACACAATTATTAATATATCATGTGGAAGCTACAGATGTATGGATACACACAATTTTTTTTGGAAGCTACACCCGTGTGTGTGTGTGTGTGTGTGTGTGTGTGTGTGTGTGTGCATTCTCACGTTTATCATGTGGAAACTACACAAAAACTACACTTCCTTTTGAGACAACCATGCACTTGGAAGATAGTTATGAAAATTTACCAGCCTAGGTAGGAAATCTAATTGCCTGCCCCATACTGTGAAGATGATGATAAACTTAATATTTTACTGACATCCCAAAAAAACCCTTCACTCCAGAGGGGTAGAATTTTGCAAGGTGGTGGAGAGTGCCATCTCCAAAATTTACCAAGTTGTCAGACAAGTGTTGTCATATTACAACTCACCCTACGATCACACTGTTACTGATTGGTAATTTGCAGATGATATTAGAGTAGCTTAGCTTTATTGGTCATGCCCGGTGTCACTTTTCTTTAAATAAGAACCTGAACAGTTACTAATTTTGCTTCTCTTTTTGTTTAGTTTTTACCGTACAAGTTTGGCAGTTTGGAGAGACCTTTCACATGCTCAGCGAGCAGTGCATCATGCAATGCAAATTACTACTCAGGTAAAACATGCTTGTGTGGTGTCGGTCAGTTACATGACAAGTTTCTTCCTAAATGCTCACAAATAATAGCATTGTGTTAAAATTCTTTAGCTTAAGCTGAGCTGGCACTTCTTGCTTTCTCATTTTCTCAAATATTGCCTTAGACTGGGCTTTTCAAAAGGAGTTAGGGCCAGGAATATCCCATTTTCTCATCCCAGGGGTGAGTTGTGCAGCCTTTTTTTTTTTTTTGAGGGGGGCAAGGAGTGTGGATATTTCTAAATGTATTGTTAAGGCCCTCATCCTGCAAGCGGCTCCATGCAGTTGGATTTTTACACATGCGGACAGTCCCACTGAAATCAATTGATGCCTGAGGTCCTTTAGTGTTTAATGCTGTATAGTTGGATCTGAGCATGTGGGCTTTTTATTTACTGTTTGGTATTTCTCTCCTGACAAAAGTTCCATCCTCTGAGAGTTATCGGGGGTCAGGAGAATTGAGAACATTTGGACCAAGTGCCAACGGAACCACCCTGGGTTCTATGTTACAGAAACCTAGAATGAGTCGAAATTTGTATCTCGACGCCCGCAAACCCCCAAGGTATGTATGGTTCTGCTCCATGTTTAATGGTCTTCCATGGGGTCCTCATTAGAAACATTCATTTCTAATCAAGTGTCATGGAGTTTTTACTATACCCTCCGACACCCAAACAGCATGACATCTTCTGAAAGCTTTTGATAAACAATCCCACATCTGTCGGTATGTTGACAAATTTCAGTGCAGCATTGAATGAGTTTGATGATTTGGTATCTAATGTGACCATGCTTTCACATCCTCATAGAAGCAAGATCCTCGTGGCCTCTTACTTGCTATCTTGCATACGTGGTCGATATATCTGAAAATCTTATCACGACAGGGGTATAATTTGTTATCTTCAGAAAGTTCTCATGTTTGGGGGAGAGGGAAATGGGGGCAGAAAGAGAGTAGGAAATAATAACCAAGGGTGGAACTTTCAGAAGTGCTCAGTATTTTTAGTCATCTGTGGTCCGTGTCCTGTCGTCACTGGCCCAGTCAATGGTGAAACCGGCATTTAAGCCAACTTTGAGCACTCTTCAAAATTCCATTTTAGGGAAGGTCTCAGAACCCAGGCTCCAGCCTGATCCCGAAGGTCGGTGTTGCTATTTTTAGCACCGTTGCCCAAGTCCTCTGAGCCAGAGTCAGCCGACCTGTCTCTGAGACTCGGGGCCGTGGGTTTTTTATGGAAGCGTAGATACACCCGGAGAGGCAGGCTAACTTGTCCAAGGTCACTGACGAAGTCTGTGGCAGAGCAGTGTTTCCCAAGTTCTAGGCTAGTGCTCAGGACTATCCTTCCTCTGATTCCACACACAGTCCCATTAAAATCAGTGGGACTGCTTGCAGAGTAACATACTATTCAATGCCGATGGTCACAAGGATCTTTTGGGTGGACCTGAGATAAACACTACCAAATGGAGGCCGGTTCCTCCTGTCCCCCTCTATGTGCACATGCCAGGTGGCAGTAGTGAAATACGGCCTCTGCACATCCAAACACCTTCCCAGGTCCTCGGAGAGAAATCTGGGATAATGGAGAATCCAGTTTCCTGCTCCATCCCTAAGCTCTCATTGCTCCCTGACCTACCTGGGGGGAGAGTTCCTGTTGCATTCTTTCTCCATACAGGAATCTAGGGAGAGAATAAAAGGGTTGCTCCAGCCCTGCATCGGTTTCCTTTTTCTACCTGGTTCATTGAGGGGGTTTCTAGGAAAATGTATGCGTGTCTGTGATTTGATGCTTATTATGTAGACTAACGTTCTGTCCTCTTTCCACAGTGGAATGTCAAATAGTTTTGTAGGCAAGTCAAATCACCATTGCCATGTATCTGCGTATGAAAAAACATTTCCTATCAAGACTGTTACAAGTCCCTCATGCCGTCGTAGCCTATTAAGTCCCAAGAAAACCCAGAGGAGATTCATCAGCGCTGCAGAAGAGGTGAGGAAAAGCAGGGGAGACTTAAGTTGGAATACAAGGTCTTCCATTGAATAAGTCTGTACGCTGCTGTCTGGGGTGTTCAGGTGCTGTTTTCTTCCTGAACCCCAACCTACACCCCTTTCAAAATCCTGCTGCAACTATAGTGGGCTGGATGGGGGCCACTTCCCCTTGAGATCTCAGCATGGTGAAAATGACAAGACAATCTCAGGAGACCTGATTCAGCCCCCGCAAGCCTTGTGAGGCGTGAAGAGGTTGACCAAGGGTTCCTGTGCATTTTGAAAATTATAGTTAACATTCTCCTTACTAGAGGGAGTAGTGCCTGCTTCTCTTGTACTTTCACTTTCCATTAGGCAGAAGTTCTGACTGCAGCCGTGACCCTGTGGAGTTCACACACTGCAGTCATCCTAGCCCTGGTATCTCTCTGATCCTCTTGAGCTTAAGTTCTGTAAGTTCCTGAGACCCTTGTTGAGGTGCAGAGTACATATAGTCCACAGTGTCTGTGTCTGCTTGCTTAGTATTGAAAGTGTTTGTATTCATCGAGGCAGACTTGGGTCTTAGGGCAGTTGTGACGTGTCTGCTTATTTCGCTCCAGACGGTTAAAGAGGAAGAGCGAGAGATCTACAGGCAGCTGCTTCAGATGGTCACAGGGAAACAGTTCTCAACGTCCAAACCAGCCTCAATTTTCCCCCTCCCCCTGTGAGTATCTGATATACCCTACCCAATTCATAGTCTGTACCACAGTGCCATTCTTCCTCTCTGGGAGCTTTCATTTTCTGTTTGTGTTTAGGTCCAGATGTTTGAGTTCCAGTAAAAATGTAGTGAAAGAAACCCCATGCCAGGATGCAAAACCGTTTGAAACCTACAGCCTCACTCCAGGCAGCCAGTCCGCTAGCGTTCTGGGAACACAGGAGCAGCCATCACACAAACCACTACTGTACCCTGTATCCAGTTGTCCCTCAAGCATTAACTTTGAGTCCGATAATACCAGAACCCAGCACCAACAAGATAATCTACCAGCATCCAACGCACAGCCTGAAGGTAAAAATACACTGAGATCAACTAATGTAGAGGTCAGAGATCGTCTTTTTGTTCTGTGTTTTTCTTCCCCCCCATGCCAAGCACATTGGGGCTCTGGTCCATGTTTGGGGCTGCTAGGTGCTACCACAATACACGTAACAGATGGTGAATATCTTTGAATAACATTTTAAACCAGTGCTCATTGTGCACTTTCAGTATTCTCCTAGTGGGAGAGGAGGGCTGGGTCCTCCTTTGCTGGCCTGCTGCTTTGTTGAATTGTCAGAGCAGCAAATGTTTGAAGACAGATTTCATAGCTTCCTTGTTCAAAATGTCTAAAAGGTAGATGTCAACATAAGCATATCATTGTGGTCATTAATAATGATTGCTATAGAGAAGGTTGCTAATAGCTTCTGCTATAAATCCCTGTTTCTGTAACTGCTGGAAAGATTTACCCGTTACACTGATATTTCCATACTTGGGGTTAAATTTTCAAATCTGACTTAGACGTCTAGGTCTCACTGCAAGTCAATGGGACATAGGCTCCTAAGCCACATAGGTGCTTTATAAATATTTACCCTTGGCTTTTGCCTGAAGGTGATTATATATCTTTTTAATTGGAGCAAATCTGTAGGCATTATTGGGCATTGTACTTGCAAACGTGGAAAATAATTTTCTTCTGAATATGTGCAGGAGTGCATACTCTCAAATGTCTGCAGTTGGATTATTTGACAATAAGTTCTTTAGAAAAAATTAACCAAATGCTTGCTACTTTTGGAGGGCCATATCCAGACCATATTTGAAGTTTAAGGGTGACCTTTTCACAGTCTGCTAGGGAGTGAGGTAGCCAAGGGGAGATGTTTTCGAAAGCAGTCAAATGGCAGTCAGTGGAAGGTAAGTGCTATCCTGTCACGTTTGTATCTTTTGAAAATCTCCCTTGAGCCTTTGCAGTTTCAAATCCCATAAAGCATCCATCTCCCTTAGGCAGCTTGAACAATCTCAGTCCAAAGATTGAGGATAACTTTTCCAAAAGTGCCCAAGACCCATTGACTTTCAAAGTCCCATTGAAAATCAGTAGGATTTAGGCTTCTAAGTCACTTAGGTGCTTTTGAAAATGTTATCTTCAACCTTCTTGCATTTTCACCTCCCTCCCCTTGGCAGGGTAGGATGGAGAAGGGAAAACAGAAATCACTGCTATGTTTTTATACATTGGGGAAGAATGCCCTTTATTCACCATCTCCCAGCTCAGAAATGGCTGGAGGCAATTTGCTTACCAGTCTGCCCCCTTCCAAAAAAATTCATCTGAGGGCATAGACCAAGCATGTAAGATTCCTGCCCAAAAGGTATAAGTTCCTGATAGTTATAGCTATTTAAATATTAGTGTGTAATGAAAAGTGTTTTGACTATCAGTTTTCACTTGCACTGTCTTACACACCCAATTGTATATTTGCCCTTCTGTGGCGCTTTTAATTCACAGGACTGAAAACATGTTGCAAACAAACATGAAACATTGCTTCTCTCCTTTGAGATAAGTCAGGAAGTGCAGGCAAAGAGAGGTAAACTGAGTCACTCTAGTCACAGAGAGTCAGTTGCAGAGCTGGGACTAGTAACAAGAAGGAGTTCTAATATCTCCCTATTCCCTGACCTATTCGTTAGACTTTAAAGCCTGTGGAATTAAGAACAAAATTACAAAATTGCATCGTTCCTGGCATGTATTAAAATCATAGGTTCCAAATCTGGTGGTTCCAGTACAAATGTATCTAGAGACCCTGTTAAATAACAAAACACTTCCAGGTTCATTCCCAATACTCTGTGCATCCAATCAGTTTAAACACACAGTGGCAGCTATTGCATCAAACACTGCAATACAACACAACAAACGTACAACTTACTCTTTTCTTTCCTTTCCCACCACTTAACTTGTTGCTCATTGTAGTTCTAGTCTCCTTTGTTCTATTCTCGCCTCTCTTTCAAGCCATTTATACTTCTTCCATTGCTTGCAGCTTTATGTATTATTTCAAATTATTTTCTTGGTTTAAGAGGCGTTTGTTTTCAGCACACCTAACTAATCTTCTAGGATAACATCCATGATTTTGTAATCTTTTATTTCTGTCATTTAAATCTACTGTACCTTTAAAGCTGAGCTTCCAAAGGAATCTAAGGGAATTAGGTTCCTAAATCCCCTTAGATTCCTTTGAAGACCCCAGCTTGAAGTTTAAAATGAGATCAGAGTTTTGAATCCAGAGTGAAAACCTGTTTTACATGTGAGAATGGGGCATAAGATACAGGAATTTGGATAGAAAGTACAGTAAAAATGAGCCAGGGTTTGATTAATATTCTCACTTTTTCTCTATGTAGGATCAGACTCGGTCATTGTGCTCAAGGTAAAAGATGCCAGAACTCCAACTCCCAGGTAAGTTTGTAAAATGGCACATATAAAAAGGGTGGTAATTACGCTCAGAATATCTTCCTGCCTCCAGTTAATTGGCTGTTTTTCTTTGCTTTGTCACTGCCAACTTGCTCAGATTCTGCACTTTATTTTTTCCATAGAGCTAGGTTACCCATCCTTTCTGATCACCTGCATGTTACAGGGTAACCTCTTCCATCGCTTCCACTGACTTCTAGCGTGTCTGAGGCTGGCTCTACACTGACGGCGGCAAATTTGCCACCGTCAGATCGATTGCTCTGGATCGACTGAGCGGTCTGTGTAGACGTGCTCAGTCGGTCCAGCATGCAACACAGGAAAACCACCCCGGTAAGTGGCGTAGCGCTGCGTCGAAGGGAACGCTGTTCCCTTCAACGCAGCACAGTGTGGACGGTGCGCGGAGGAGACGCTGGAAAGTCGACAGGAGATACGCAAGTGATTTACGTCAATGTATCTCCCGTCGACTGCCGCCAAATCGCAAAGGTAAGTGTAGACCGGGCCTCAGTCTGCAGTGATGGTACCTCGAGCACCTCCCTTCAGAGTTTGTCCAGTTGCTCTGTTTAGGACTGTTCCCTAATATCTAGACTAAACATTCCTCTCCTTAGCTCAGGTCTTTGCTCCGTGTGTCCTTATCTTCTGGGATTGTGAGTAATTCCCTTCAGGGGAAACCTTTCCTGGAAGCTATTTCTAGACTGTGACATTGTCTTCATGAGTCTGCACTTGAATCTATATGAATCGAATCTCCCCCTTTCTCTCCTTTAGTGTCAGATGCACTGATCCTTGTATCATCTTTGTCACCTGTTATAATTCTTCCTAGTCTCTCTTCACTTCTTAAATTGATGTGTCTGGGACTGGGAGGGCCATTCTGGGTGTGACAGTTATAGTGGTGTGCAAAGCAATACAATTGCTTGCCTAGTTCTACAAGCTATTCCCCTACATATACATCTGTAAATAGCCTTGTCTGTCTTCATAATGGCACCGCCCTCTGACCTATTTAGTTTGCACTTTCACTATTTTTTTCTGTAGATTTGATATTTTCCATGTAACCATCTTCCCTCTCTTTCCCACAGCTTCTGTCATAGCTGATATCTGCGCAGAAAGTTAAATGTACAAAGGGTTCTGTGTAACGTATAAAAACTTAAACACAGAATCCTAAAGGCCAGATTTTCCAAAGCGTTTAGAAACCCCTCTGGAAAATCAAGTCCAGAGCTACACTTAAAAGTTTTGTTGGCATAACTGTACTGGCAAAACCCTCCTAGTATAGAGCAGCTGTACTGGTGTTAAATTGCATTTGCTGAGATAGTTTATGGCAGTTCCCTGAGCTGGCAAAGACACTCTGAAGCTGGCATGGGTTTATCTACACTAGGACTTACACCGGCTTAGCTATGTTGGTAAAAATTGACATCTCTAACTGACGTAGATATACTGGCCTGACTTTTAAGTGTATTATTCTTTCTGTTACAAGTAGCAGCTATAAGGTTCAGTAACCCAATAATTTGTTTAATGTTATATTAAACTTGCATTTGATGGTGAGGAGCTGAAGTTTTAAAATAAACTAGGGGGAAATAATTGTCTGCTGAGAGATAATTCAGGTTGCTGTAGGAATTTGTGTGTATTCCTGTTTTTTATTGATAAGTCTATAATGCAGTGATCATGTTCTTACGCTGAACTTTTCTTATGACTTGGTTGATATGCTTGTAGTTGACTTGCACCTTAACATTAAAGATTGTGTTACATTTTTCACTTGTCTTCCAATGATCATGGCATTTTCAGATTGCAGTTCTTTATCTGAGCAGTTAAAACAATTGTCTACTGTCCAAATGGAGGAAAAATTCACATTTGTCTTGTTTTTCCCCCCTCTTTTAGCCTCCCCTTCTTCCAGGCAGAATTGTGGATCAAAGAATTGTAAGTTCCTCAAATTCCCAGTATTTTGATTCTTTGTTTGCTTTTTTGATTCTTTCTCTGTTTGTTTTTATTCAGAAGGTCAACAAATGACCTAATGTCTCCGAGATCTGGATCAGATTTACAATGTATGTAGACACCTAAATATGCAGATAGGTACGCAGTGGGATTTACAAAAAACCTGCCTTCATCTTTAGTTAGCTAAATAACTTTGTACAACTGGCCACCCTCTCTGTCCAGATGGCTGAATTCTCATCCAGCCGTTATCTGATTTCGTCTCATGCATTCACCTCCTTTCTGTCCTTGACTATTGCCATTTTGTCTCTCTCTAGTCCATTCAGAATCCTGTTCTCTTCCTAGCTTTTTGCTTCAATCATATCCCTTCTGTCTTTGAATCCATCCCCTGGTTCTATCTTTGACATGTTGCATACAAGCTTCTTGACCTTTCAAGCCTTAAACCTTAAGATGCTTTGCAATTTAGCTCCTCCCAGCCTATCAGATCTCTTACATCATTGGCAGCTGCCTTCCTACCAGCTTTTTCTGCCTGCTTCTCCCTCAAGCATCTCTGTGCTTTCTCCCATGTCATCCCCTTAAGCATGGTACAAACTCCCAGGAGTGCCTTATCCTCCTTCAATGCTCCTTGTAAGGTTCACTTCCTCTGTGATGCCTACAGAATGTTTCCAGCTTATAACAGCAAGGCAGGTAACCAGCTACATTGAGCATGCAGGCTGACTTCATTGGGAACATTCACATAAAGCCAAGCATGTGTTTTTGCCTTGAAAAACAAATCAAAACCACCACTTCTCCCTCTCTGGAAATTGTTGGGCTGTAGTTAGATAGATGGGGTGAGGGAGGCCATAGCTGTCTTTCTGAGAGAAGCTGAAATAGGAATTTTTTACTGTTTGCCACCTGCCTGAACTCTGCACTACAGAGCTTCCCAGTGGTCTGTGCTGGAGGAAATGGGCACAGCAAGTAACAGAAGGTGGAAAAATTCTCAGTAATTCAGGCACTGGGTATCCATGAGCCCCTTTGCTGCTGCCAGAATATTAACTGTTTATGCCATCCAAGTAAACATGAACAGTGGGATAATAAAAGACCTATATTCAGTCGTGCCAAAGCTGTGTATTGGCAGAGTGAATTTGTTAATGTAGACAAGAAGCTAGCCCAGTGGCTGTCGATCGTTTAATATGACCTGGTTTCCTTTTTTTTGGGGTCCTTGTTAATGCCTGAAACATTGAACCGATTGTTTGTGTCAATGTCTCTGTTTTCCAGAACCAGCGTCTATGATTCACGAGCTCGGGAGCGGTGGCGTCAAATAGAAGTGCAGAAAGCCCTGACCTTGCAGCTGCAGAGCCAGGTAAAACGTTTGGGTAAAACATTAGCACTGGACATTAGGGTTTTAAAGCTTCCTTCTAGTTTCTCCAACTTAAAACATATAAGAAATGGAAGTAGTGTGATCCAGTGGTTACGCTGGGAATCACAATAAATGGTTGCTAAATAAAGCAAATTTAAAATGCAAATCAGAAGCGGTCACGAGGAAACAAACAAAATCTTTCCACCTCCTGTAAAGTTTAACCTCACCTTTTGAGGCCATTGCTCTCTAAGATCACGGACAGAACAAACACTACCCAGAAGTGCTTCTCTTGAGACCCTGTCTGCCTGGTCACTGGCATTATTGGGCCTACGTTGCTCCCACACTAGCCTGGCATAGATACATATCAAGGGCTTATTTGAACATAGGTTTCCACAGGCAAAGGCTTCAGAGCATGATCCAAAGGGATTCTTCCCATTGATTGTAATGGTTTTAGGATTAGGCCCTTCAGTACACTGATTCACCCCTTTACCGTGTTTCTTTTGGCTTTTTACAAGAAGCGGTAGCTCTAAAATGAGTACCTCTGTCCAAGTCACTGGTTGGAATTTCGAGAGTTGGGTGCCTATCCTCCATAGGATGCTATGAAAATATTTGGATGTTTATTCTAACCTAAGGATCTCTCTGTCAGAGATTGCAGGAGCAGGAACACTCGGTACAGGATCCAGTGGATTTGAATCTTCGAGTGCCCCTTGAGAAAGAGATCCCTGTCACAAGTCTCCCCGAAGAGAGAGAGGATGCTAAATCAGCTGATAACGAAGAGGAATTCCCTGAAATCACAGAGGTAGATCTGCATGGATTATCAACACTTGAGGCACGTAGAAGGTCTTGGCAAAGCACTCTCTGTGATAGATGTAAAATTGATGTAAAATATCATGGTGAGGAAGGGAAAATAGTATATTAAAGGCTGTTCATGAAATAAAGCAAGACCGGGTGTCTTTCTAAAAGATATGCTATAACTCAGAGGAGTTACAGACTTGACACGGGTCTTGCTGGATGAGGTTCCCTGTCCTGTGTTATGCAGGAGGTCAGACTCTAGGTGATCAGAATGGTCCGTTCGGGCCCTAAAATCCATCAATCCCAGGGAAGCCAAAGAACAGAGAGGCTTCAACATGGACAGTTTTGGCCCAATATTATTCTTACTGTTGTTGCTAGGTAGCTAGAAGGTAATCCAGGCTTGAGTTTAGCCTGTGAGACTGGAATATCAGACACTCCTCTTTGTTCCCATGACATTTGTGTTTTCTGTAGGAAATGGAGAAAGAAATCAAGAGCGTTTTCCGCAGTGGAAACCAGGATGAGATCCTGAGCGAAGCTTTTCGGTTAACAATAACCCGGAAAGACATGCAGACCTTGAACAACCTGAACTGGCTTAATGATGAGGTAACTCCTTTGCTAGCACAGCTGTGGATTCTTTGCTTCCAAAAGTGAAAAGATTCTGGGTGGAAACAGTAGTTCGTGCACTAACTCCATGTGGACGCTCTGACTGCGCATTGAGTGCCCTTAGCTAAACTGTGCGAGGGCACTCCTATTGCACGCTAAGTGTGTCCACATGGAGAGTTAGTGCAGAGTAGCTGGTTCGCTTTAAATTCACACCCCACCTTACTGCATGCAAACAGCTCTGGGTAGTAAGCAGAACTAAGCGAATAATTGACTTTTCAGTTTAGTGGCCTGGAGGACGGGGGGGAGGGAGTTCGGGTCCAATGAAACTTTGAATGTCAATTCCAATCAGCGTTTCCAATTTTTGTCTTCAGTTTTAGCTGAAAAAATACACCAAATTTGACCCAAATTCACAACTAATTTCAGTGCTCCAAAAAATGCATTTTTTGGCAAAAAAACAAAAATAAAAAAAAAAAACTGGTTCTAGTAGTAGGTTAAGGTGAGTAGACTTGTCACCTTTTGTCCCTCCTCTTCACTAAGGCTACTGAGAAAGGAGTGGGCTAATGGTGGATAATCTGAAGGGGCAGTGTTTTGCTTTTTTGCTAAACTTAATTTAAGGGATAGTAGCCCATAGTGCAGGATGGTTAACTATAGCTACACTGTACAAGCTCTGAAGAAGTAAATACTACTTAGTAGTGCTAAGGATCAAAATTTCCAAACCCATGTCATTAAAATTAAGTTCTTAAATCCATTTTTAGAACATATTCAGGTACAAAGACAAAGGAAAGTATATTTCTTTAAAAGAAACCCTTTTGCTTAGAGGACTCTCTCTTTCATGTGCATGCAGAGTAATCATTGCAACGTTACTAGCAATATAACTCGCATGGATGCTTCCCCCCCAGATAATTAATTTCTACATGAACTTGCTGATGGAGCGAAGCAAAGAGAAGGGATTGCCGACAGTTCATGCATTTAATACCTTCTTTTTTACCAAATTAAAAACTGCCGGGTATCAGGCAGTGAAACGGTGGACAAAAAAAGTAGATATTTTCTCTATGGACATTCTCCTGGTGCCTATTCATCTTGGAGTCCATTGGTGCCTAGCTGTGAGTATTAATTTGTTTAATGTTGTATTAAAAGCAATGGATAGCTGGAATAGATGCAGCATGAATTCATTTATGTTCAAGCCCAAAACCTGCCATCTCATTCATGGGTCATGCACCAAGCAGATATACACTGAGAAATTCACATTCCTGGCTAAAAATCAGGGATTTATGGTGGGCCACAAAATGTGTAATTTTTTAGTGTAGTTCTAACCAAAAAAGTGGCCAAAAAATGAGATGACATCATTTTTGTCTTGCTGGGGTTCATGCCAGATTTGCTTATTCTTTAGATAAAGAGATGTCAGGCCATCAGTCCTAGAAACGCATCCTACGGTCTGACAGCCTATCTGGGCTTTTTCACTCTGGTTCATGATTACCAGTAAAGGGTTCTGCCGGCCAGCCCATTGCTATAGCTGCACAACTCCATGGTCCCTCTGGTCTGCCTGTCCAGACCTACCTGAGGGAGGATAAAAGAAAAAGAGAAAAGTAGCAGCGGTGATAGTGGGCTGCAAAACTAGATGAATCCTTTCGGTACAATTCTTTCTGCTGTCCTAGGAATAGTGCATGCAGGTCTTGGCACTTCAACACCAGAAAGATGTGGCCAAATTGGATGAAGTGCAGAATTAAGCAACTTCTTTGTGCCTTATAATAGCAATAGGCATTTGAAATCTAAGAGCAGGGATAGTAATTGAGGAAAAGGATGGAGCAGTTCAATTTCTTGCTCCATCATAGACTTCTTGTGTTACCATAGTCCGGTCATTGAGTCTCTTTGTGCCTCGTTAACCCATCTGTAACAATGTTCATAATAGCACTGCCCTTCCCCACAGGGGTGTGTTGTGAGGATAAATGTTAGATTGTAAGGTACACAGATACTGCAGTAATGGGGACCATAAAAAGTCCACTGATAGAAAAGTCCTCAGAGAAATCCTTCAGCTTTCAAGGGAAATCTCAGTGGATTGTCTAAATTCCTGTCAGTTTTTTCTTATCCCTGCTTTATAGTGAATATGAGACTAGATTTGCAGAATTTATGTTTTGGGAAAGAGAGCTACTTTCTCTCCTGTATTATTAACAAGTCTCTCTCTTGATGTAGGTTATAGACTTCAGGAAAAAAACCATCACATATTACGATTCCATGGGTGGACTAAACAGTGAAGCCTGCAGGATATTGTTGTGAGTAGCAAATCTATGTCTGTGTGTCCCTTTTTTGTTTAAATGTTACAAATATTGCTATTCCTCACTGATTAGTGAAGTGATACATGAGAAAATTAAGACTGGAAAGCAGTGCTCTTGGCCACAGCTAGTAGCTGGACATTCAGAAGCAGCTAAAGATACAGCAGGAGCCCACCCCCACCATGTTTTGATCAGACATACCCTCTTAGCTGGAGGAGCTGGTGTTGCCATCACCATTTCTTCCAGTGTAATTTCCATTTTATCTGGGGTAAGACTAGCTCTGAGGCCCAAACCCAACCTCTGCTTGATGCTGGGAAACCCGAGCTTCTGCTACATCTGGGCCTGATGAAATAAACACACAGAGCTGTGACATCTGTGTGCTGAAGACACTGTAGCGCGCACTGCCTCACTATGTTCTCTAATAACCACCCGTGTTGAACAGAAGGGTGATGAAATAGAACCATAGGGGTGCACGACATAAAAGGTCCGTCAGGTATGCAAACTGTTCCACAACGCTATTCCCTGTGTCCAAGGAATGGAACCACTGGATCACCTGGGTCTTTCCTTGTCAAGATTTCTAATTGTGTTGCTGACAGATCTAAAAGAATCAGCATGGACACTTGATCTTCCTCCGTTGCCAGAAGATCATCAGCCAGTGAGACTAGAGTAGTTTCCATAAAATACTCAATCTTAAAACCACCCTATTGACTCATGAATTACAGACATCAGAGCGCTCCAGCTATTTCCAGAATCCTATGCCACCACCTTCTCTGTGATCTTTGTCGCAGCTCAGGGCAACTACACCTGGACATACCCCGTGGTTCAGCAAGGGCTCCTGCTTTCATCTCCCCAGCTCTTGCCTTTCTGGGGTGGAGACTCTCATCTATCTCCCTTCTGACCAGGGTGTTCCCAGGCTGCACAGTTCTCTTGCCTGTACTGTGTAATTCCCAGCACAGACAGGTTGTGCCAGGATGCCTGATAGGTCACTGTAAAATGCTGCAGATATAAGTTATCACACAGAGTTTTCTTTATTCTTAAGGTAAAAAGCATTACAGAGCGAGCGTATTCAAACAGAGCAAAAGAACCTACACACACGCTACTACATTTACCAGAGTTCATCCCAACCCTTGCATAGGCTCTGGTCGGTGCAGTCTTTTGATACCCCACCCTAGCGGCGTCCTTGTGCTTACGAGTTCATCAGAGCCTCGGCTCCAAACAAGCACACTCCTAACCCATTCAGCTGCTTTTTATACAGTTCGGGGTCTTCGAACTGAAGTTTCCAGGAGCAGGTAGTTTGTATACAAAGGGTCTCTCTCTCCCCAACCTCTTCAAAAGGTTGACTTTGGAGGGGGAGAATTTGCATTTCCCTTACCTCAAGGTATTTCCCGCGGAAGTTCACTTCTCCTGTATTGTTCCCAAAAGACCTTTAGACTTCCTCATACCTTCCAGAAATTAATGCAGTCTTGTCTTTCTGCTAAAGCAGTTTTATATGCAATTTCACAGTAGTCCATAAATGCATTTGTAACACTAATTCAGTAAGGTTTAACTTCATTCAATGCATTTAGTCTTGACTCCATAAAGTTTGCTCTGGCTATTACAGGATATTGTTAACCTACCACAGTCTTCTCTAAGAGAGAGACTAGAGAAAGCGGGACAGATTTTCAAATCAAAGAAATGGATTCTTGACCAGAATCTAACAACTACCTCTTGAAGAGATGGCGTCTGTTGACATCACCTCCACGAATGAACCTGGTGTTTGCCCTCTGGATTTTACAAGCCTAGTGCCCATGTCCTTACCTTGGCCTGTCCATGGCAAATAGTTTGGTAACCTAGCTCCTCCATTGCAGACTGACATATTCCTCCCCCTTCCCTGCACCCCCAAAACCCGCTAAACATCTCTCTCTTGAAAGGATAATTGCAAACCCTGATGACCTAGGTGGGTAGTTTTTGTCTCATTCTAAGCCCCTGAGCTCTTGAGGGAAGTCATGTATAAGAACATAAGAATGGCCGTACTGGGTCAGACCAATTGTCCATCTAGGCCAGTATCCTGTCTTCCGACAGTGGCCAGTACTAAGTGCTTCAAAGGGAATCAACAGAGCAGGTAATCAAGTGTCCCATCCCGTCGCCCATTCCCAGCTTGCTCCTGATGAAACTGAAGGTATCAACATGTCTTAGCTAGTGCTAACAACCTGGATCAGGGCTAAGATATTTTCTCTTATTCATTCTGGAAATAAGGTCCCGCTTTCATCCATGTGAGCGTGACTTTAAGATGTGTGTGCAGCCTTCAGCATGAACATGCTTGCCCAAAGAGCCTGGAGAGTTGAAAAGAGCTTCTATTTGAAGTTTTGCCAAATCAAAAAAAGAGAAGAAATGAAGCCATCCAGTTTGAAGCAGCTTCTGCAATTTCCCGAACGGAGAGCCTGTTTTGGCAGAGTAGGGCTACAAATGCAGCAGCGTACAAAGCGGGTAAAACTTTCAGAGGCGCCCGAGTCCTATTTTCAGAAGGTATTTAGGCACAGAGGACCCCAGGTCTCCTTGAAAATCAGCGGGACTTACACTGAAGTGACTTTTGCAAATAGAATTCCAGCTCCTATGTTACTTAAAGCACTTCTGAAAAGTTTACTCGATATCTTTCTCTAGTTATTTCTTATTCTAGGGTTAACTTGGTCGGGGTAGCTAAATCTCTCTTTAGAGTCACAGCACACTCAAGTGGTGCACTCAAGTATTGCAGGGACTTGTGTACTTTTTTAGAAATCCTTTCTGGTTTCTCTGTTTGCCTGAGTGAGGCATGTAGAATTGGAACAGTCAGCAATATTATAAATGAAGTGCTATAAATATTAGGTGAATAAAATGCAGACATGCAGTGGACAAGTGCAGCATAAATGCCTAAGTAAAATCACTTTCAATATAATATTGGTTACATTTAGCACCTTTCATCCCTTAAGATCTTCAGGTGTTTTCCAAGCTACATATACCAGAATCACTTCACTCACCACAAAAATAGTTCCATGGCTTCTCTTCCAAGTCTAAAGTAGCTGGGCCTGAAGAGACCATTGTGAACATCTAGTTTGACTTCGTGAATAACACAGGCCACAGAACTTCCCCATATAATTCAGATCTTGTAGAAAAACATCGCATCTTGATTTAAATGATGTCAATGATGGAACATCCACCATGGCCCTGGTAAATTGTTCCAGTGATTAATTATACGCACTGTTAAAAATAACGAGAGTCCTGTAGCACCTTAAAGACTAACAAATTTCTGCGGGCATAAGCTTTCGTGGGCTGTAGCCCACTAAATTTGTTAGTCTTTAGGGTGCTACAGGACTTTCAGTGTTTTTGCTGTATACAGACTAACACAGCTACCCCTCTGGAACTGTTAAAAATGTACACCTTATTTCCAGTCTGAATGAGACAAACGCTTGAGAGAGGAAGAATTATGAGAAAAACACACAACCTCTGAGTGTGGGTTTGGAATACAGTGGTCTCAGACTTAACTGCTGTTGCAATAGACGAGAAATAACAAACATTTCTTAAATAACACTAAAACTGGGATGTGAACAAGGAACCCAGGAGGTTCTGCCAATTAGCTGCTAGTGCATTTAGAGTTTGGCTGAGGATCCAGCTCTCTAGATCTCTAGTAACAGGACTGTTAAAATACAGGGTAGCGGCCTTGGATTTTGGCCTATTAGCTAATGGGGTGGGTGAGATTTGAGATAGAGACCCAAGATTTCAGCCTGTTGGCTATCAGCACAGTTGGAATCGACAGTAGCAACCTGCGATTACAGCTCGTTTTTGCCCTTGCCATAATTGCTTTTCCCTTTGTTTCCTTTTAGGAGGCTTTTATTGGTTGAATGCACTGGGAGGATCACACCGGGAAGAGGGGACGGAGGTCCTATTCATGGTTAGTGACCCTTTCATGCTTTCAATCTTTAGAGCTTCCTGAACGTGGTGAGTTTTTAAATGATTTTTAGCCCCCTCTTACTGACGGGGGAGATTTTCAGGCATATAGTGGTTCAGTGATTTGCTGAAGGTCACATAGCCAGGGGTGAATACAGATTCCCCAGCTTTCTGTAGCTTGGTGAACATCATGGCAGTTGTGCTTTGTGCTATGATTTAGGGGTCTGGAGTATGTGAATGTCCTGGCAGCTGTGCATTAGATCTTGCAAGCTAAGCAGGATTTGGTCTGGTCAGTATTTGGACGGGAGATCTTTTAGAAAGATTCAGGAAGGTGATTTGGTTATTCAGCTTGTTTTTTATTGTATTCCCCATCATAAATCCAGTGCTTGGCAGCCAAGTTCCCTGATGTGCTATCCTAACAGGGTTCTGTGTTTTGGCTCATGGCTTGTACACACGACCACTTATGTTGGCATAATTTATGTCGGACAGAGGAGTGGCTTATTTACACCACTGAGCGACATAAGTTACACTGACCTAAGTGCTGGTGTGAACAGCGGAGGTGGTTTTATTGTGCTGATGGGGGAGCTCTCTCCCATCGGCATAGAGCATCTTCACTGCTTCTAGCATAGACTAGCCCTTAGATGTAAAACTAAGGTCCTATCCTTTTATGGTCATTAAAAATCTCAATATGATTTTCTCAATAATAGGAATATTAAAGGGACAACTTAAAAATCAGACTTATTAAATCTTTTTACCTACTGTTACAAGTCTCCCTTAAAAAGGCCCCAAACTTGAAAGATAAGAGGGAAACATTTTCTCTTATTTTTCAGTTTTTTTAACAATGTGCATGTAACAGCATGTTGTCATTGATTTCAATGTTTCACCTGCAGAGCCAGTCAGTTTCTTCTGTTTGAGTGTCTTGCAGGGAAAAATATTTTAAAAATTAGGAAAATTGGATTACAATCCACAAAATTTTGTTTGGGGAGGGGGTTTAAAAGCGGAGGACTCTTAGCTGTTTTTTTTTTTTGACTGAATATATCAATTTGGGGGCTCAGCTCTCCCTTCTTCCTGTTTACAGACTTTTAACGCCAGTTTCGGGCTAGTTGTGAGTGATTTGCCTCCCCGCCACCAACCTCTTTCCTTCTCTGTGGCCAAAACTTGGAGATTTAAAAAAAATCACCAAGAGAAGGCTCTTCTTCAGAACGGCACCAGCCTCCTCTCATCTGTTTGACACCATCCTTTCCTCACAGCCTGGCTGAGTCAGCAAGCTGGAATATGTGAAAAGTGAGGAAACCCCTTCTTATGTGCCAATGCAGTGATCCCTCCCAGCCAGCAGACCCTTGCTTAGCCAGGTGCGGGGGGCTTAGAGTCTAGAAAGGTTATTGAGGCCTCTCCATCTCCCCCCACAGAGACTGGTAGAAAATATATTGCTTGGAACAATCCAATTCCAGCTCATTATACAGGGAGCTAGACCACCCCACCAGACCCTATTTGCATCCAGCAAAATGCAAAGACTGTCTCTTCTCCAAGAAAACCAATCACAGGAAATGGACATTTTGGTGAAGGGAAGGATGGACTAGCTACCGCTCTGTATTCAGGGACTATTCCAAGTTATCTACTTGCTGTCAGTATAGCTGCTCTGCTTTCATAGTCAGTTCCCATCTTGTGTAGATTGTCCGGACAAAAGCTTACGTGACTTTCCGCCCATGGGAGAATCTGCATCATTTCAGTATGTAGATTCCAGCTTCTTGTAACCCTTTGAAGAAATACCACAGTTGTCATATTTTGGGACTTGTTCATTCCACGGATGATCCTGGAAATTGGGAATAGACAACCTGTCTGTTCTCATGTCAAAGAGACTAATGTGGTCTAAGTTCTGTATGTATGGAGGAGCTCCATCTGTGCTGCTTATATTGAGGCTGGCAGCATTTGCCAATGGGGTTTGCAGAGGAAGAATTCTGCTATCAGATGGGCTTTCTCTTTTTCCTGTAGTCAAGGGATGGAATCCCTGGATGGCTTCTTTACCCTTCTTTACATTGAGAATGATTCCAGGCTTTTAAGAGGAATCCTGGAAGCTCTCTTAGCTGCAGTCTTGCCCATGAAGTTATCTCTGTGCAAGAGTCAAGAAGATCTTGGGGATGAAGTTGCAACTGGATGGTGAAACTCTGTGCCTGGATACCTAGGAGCCTAGCACCTGGATCTTGCTGAACATGTGTATCAGAAAGATGCTGGGTCTCCTGATATCGATCTCAGCCTTGATGTGTGTGATGTTTTGAGGGGCATCAAGAATCTTTCCCTTTTAAGTTGCCTACAAATGTGTGTGCCTGAAGTGTTAGCGTAACCTCTGGGTCTGCTTTGCAAGGTTTCTTGGGATGGTACTCTTACTGCAGACATTTCTTCCTCTCTGCTTTTGCAAGAATATGGGAAAAATCTCCTACTGGTGCCAAGGTAGAAAGATTGACCTCTGCTCTCATGGACTTCTTTACAGGGTGGCCTTGAGCGGTGCCTACAACATCCGACCATTTCATCTAATGTCTTGCCATGTATCATCAGCTCTGGCTCAGCTAAGTCTGCAGTGCTTCATGTTTCTTTAGGCCAGCACATATGTTCAAATTGACCACCAAATCCATTTTCCTTAGCTTGAATCTCCCCACTGTGCTACCAGCTTTGGTGTCCCATCCATTCAAACCAATGATATTTAATCTCCTGCATTTCCTTTCTATGCTTTCTGATCACAACCACCATGGCAAGAAGAATCCTTGACATTTCTGCTTTGAGAACATGTGTGTCCTAAGGTATCTTCCAAAGAACAAAGTTTTCTTTGAGTCCAGAGTCCTTTGTAAGCAAGATTTAAGTCACCATTTGTTACCTTACAGGAAACCAGTTGGTCTGTCCAAAATAGCTGAAGGAAAAAGCATAGCATGTACTAGCTGGCAGAAGAGCAGTGAAAATCTACCTTAGGAGAACCAAACCGTTGAGGGGAAATCCCATTGTTCATCGCCTTTCAACCTTAATGCCTGGGCTTGATGGGGTTCTGAAAGGTCCCAAGCCTGGCAGAGCTCGGCATCAGAAAGCTTGCACAGCTTCAGATAAACGTACTGCAGGGTGGATCAGAGCCCTCTCAGCTCGCCCAGTAGCCTGAGCAGAAAGTGCCTCGCTGCTCAAGAGGAAGCCAACTTGCAAAGTTGTCGTCCATCAGCACCTCAGCAGCCTCTTTCCGCAGACAGGTGCTCCAAGGAGCAGTCCCAAAATCCTCGTTTTTAGGAAGGGGGAAATTGCATTCTTCGAACTTCCTTCTCCAGTGTTTCCATGCTGCTAATTGCGCTCCAGTTGTTTGGAGCTGGGGAAAGAGGTCAAGGTCCAGAACTGAAAATCCGATTTTCCTTTCTAGGAGGCACCACATGGTCTAAGTGATCCTGGCTTTACAATTAATCTACTAATAAAACATTCCGGGTTTCAATACAGCTGTGGAAGCACTCACCAGAGGAGAATTGTTTTGAGTTGTAGCCTTCGTGGAAAGGTTTGAGTTGTCTCTGGTATATGCTAGAAAGAGGCGCAGCCCCAGTGTCTGCGGGACGCAAAGGTCATTTCCAGAAAGGAGATAATCAGGTAACAGATTTTCCATCATTTCACTGGTACCGTGCATGCCCTTTTCCAGTCCTCAGGCACCTGCCTTGATCTCAGTGATCGCTCAGAAATTAGGGCCACCTTATGAATAAATTCATGAGCCTATTCCTTGGCAACCCTGTGCTGCACATCATCCGGGCTTGCTGCTTTGAACAGATTGTCTTCCTAGTTTCCCTTACATTTTATATTATCAGGATCGAAGTCTTCAAGGAATTTCCCTGCAGTCAAATTGGCAGGGACCTGGGTTTTTTTTTGCCTACCTCAATAGCATGGGGCTTAGTTTGCATGGAAACTTCTGGGCATATCTTGCCTGATCAATGCTTGCATTGCAAGGCCCTTGGGCATTGATGGCACCTCAGTTTTTACCATCTCTGGATGTGGTACACAGTTTAGCTTTCCGAAGATTGAAAAGCTTTGGTCTAACTAAAGACTTTGAGCTTAATATAGCAGCGTTTGGGTGGAAATTAATGGCCTGTGATATACAAAGGTTGGGATAGTTCGTCTGGTCCCTTTTGTCCTTATACACGATGAAAATATTATTTCTCATGTTATAGACAGATTTTTATAAAGCAATTTTATAGTTTCACCTCTCTAGACTTCTATACGGTAGCCGTCCTCACTTAGTAATGCATCTCTCTTGTTGCTAGCATTCCTTTTCTCCCATGGGATTTGTAAAAGCCCTGTCTGTTCTCGTTCAGCTATCATTAGCTCAGCCTGCTGCCTTGATTCCCCTGCTGCTTTGTAGCTAGGATAGCTGATATAGTCTTATTGGATTCTCTCCCCTTTTTCCG
Source organism: Mesoclemmys tuberculata (assembly GCA_007922155.1). NCBI lineage: Eukaryota > Metazoa > Chordata > Testudines > Chelidae > Mesoclemmys > Mesoclemmys tuberculata. The sequence goes on from ML675652.1 coordinate 4,834,065, forward strand.
GTGCAGGCTCCTTTTTTCCCTGCACATCTTTGGAGTTACTTTGGCTCCTTCTTGTTCTTTGCATTCTCGTGATGGCTTTTATGGCCTGATGCACCTTAACTTTGGCGTTTTCAAATTTTCCCCTTTGCCCACTGCTGGACTGAGTCTTCTCCAGTGTGATTTGCTCGTTAGGTGTCATTCCCAAAAGATGCTTCCCTGAAATCGAATATCCTTGAGTCGTTGCATTGCACGAACCCTCTGTCATTGCTACAGTGCATTCAACTCATGACCACTAGTTCTAAACTGTCCTGTTTCACACACTCGCATGTGCCTGATCAGTCCCTCCATGTTGATAAGAAAAAGATCCAATGTCATATCAGTGACAGAATGGAATCCTGGCTGAAGAGGTCTGGAAAAAAGATTGCAGAGTGTTAGAGGCAATATTAGCAAGTTACATGGTGTCCTTCAAAGTTTAGCATCCGGGCTACTATTTAGCATCTACGCACATACTGTTGAAGCTGCAACAAATTGCTGTTGTCCAGATTCACTGAGGATAGCAAAACAAAATGGGAGGAGGAGATGGTGAAGGAGGACCGCAAAATGTGAGATGCATCGAACTACAGGAAGCTCTAGATAGACCAGAGAAGCAATTCAATCTCCAAATGTAAAGCTTAATTTGCAGGAGGCTTTCCAGCCAATTCCAGTGGCTATTCTGTCTCTTCCATGTCATGAGTCGCCTTAATTAATCAGGAGATTTCTGCTGACATTTTTGTGGCTTTTGACCCTTTTACAAGTGGTATTTTTTGGGGGTGTGGGGAATTAATTTTTAGAGCTGTGCTCAGTCCTCCTTTAGGTTGCATAGAACTTTAAAAATCTGTATTTGAAAGGCAAGAACTGCCAATGGGGGGAGAGAAAAATATTAAATTTCATAAGCCCGGTTCTCAGAAGTAATTGAGAATAAACTGCAAATTAGAAATTATTGATTGTTTTGTTTGTTTTTTCCTCTCTAAGCACATTCTTTGTCCCATTTCTGGCAGGCAATACTTAAAACAGGAAAGTCTTGACAAAAAGCGGAAAGAATTCGATGCTAATGGCTGGTTGTTGCTCAGCAAGAAGAGTCAGGTATGTTGGTCCTATGCAGATACCGCCCATAGAAAGGGACTGGGAGAACTGCACTAAATCCATCCTGGCGTAATCATTTCCCATTGTTAGTCTCTTGCTGTCACTTGACAGGTGTGCATGGGAAAGTTTCTTTTCTCCAAGATGTGGCAGTAGCAGCCAACAGCTCCAAGGAGATTCCCTCTCACATCTCATGCATGGTCTATACATCCTACTTCCATGCCACTGGAGAAGAAGGATGGTTTTGTGGCTAAGGCAGTGGGCTGGGATTTGGGTTCAGTACCTGGCTGTGCTGCAGCTTTTTTTTTATGTGACTTAAAGCAAGTCGCTTCTCTCTGCCTCCATTCCCCATCTGTAAAATGGGGCTAATGCACCCCATTTCTCTGTGGGGGTGTTGTAAGGATAAGTTCACTAGTGACTGAGATGCGCAGACCCTAGGGTGCCTAGATAGACATGACTACCTGGAGTTGGTGATACACCATCAATCTCCTCATTTAAGTTGCTTTACAAGGTAGGTTACTCCTCACTTTAGTGTTTTTCATTCTCATTTGATCAGGCTACCATCAGCCTATCTGTTTCGACGTTTCGTTTGGCCACAACTCCCTAAATCTGGAGAACGTGGGGAGACCCTAGGGTTTCTCACCCCCTTCATCACTCAGCCGTTTATCTCTGGGGTGTTTGCTAAAGTTAATGTGAGGTTTTTGCCTCATCTAAATGTAGAGGCTCAGGGCTTGTTCTTATTTTTAAAGGAAATCCCTCAGCAAATGAATGGCAGCGACTGTGGGATGTTTGCCTGCAAATATGCTGACTGCATTACCAAAGACAGACCGATCAATTTCACTCAGGTAAGCCAGGCACTGACATTCTGACGTACGCTGTGGGACTGACGCAGGATCCCATTTGCAGAGGGTTGGTTCACACAGAACGATACTATGAGGGTCAATAACAGCGTTGCAAATTGGCACTAAATTTCTTTATTTTCTGGATCTTCTGCTACCTTTTTCATTGTCCCTATCTTTTAATAATTTTCCACACTTAGCACAATCGTTCATTAGGTCCCTTAATATCCCAGGGTGAGCACGTTTGGATGACGCATTTGTATATCTTCAGTTTTTGTTTTCCTTTCATCAATATCTTGGGTGTAAAATTTTCTCATGAGCAAAGGGGCAGGCCTGTGCCTCACTAAAGTCCTCAAAGTAGGCTGCACTGGGAGTCCAGTGGTACAGAGGATTTCTACTGGCCATACGAACTTGCGCCCCCAGAAGCAGCCCTCTACTCCCAGTGTAAACATTCTCTTTTGTACCTTTTAAATGGCTAATCATAGATTTGGCTTAAAAAGGCTATAACAATCATGACTTAATTTCTGCTCACATGTGAGGAAAAGCATCAAGGTTGAGATTTTCAAAGTAACCTAAAGGAGTTAAGTGCTCAAATCCCACTGAATTTCAATTTAGGCACTTTATGTTTCATGGGGACCAGGCACATATGTAATTAACACTCATTCTGTCGCGATCAGGTTTAGAAACAAGCTATAGGCGAAGGGGCGTTAACCTTTGTCTTTCTCTCCCTTCCCCCAAGCAACACATGCCCTACTTCCGAAAGCGAATGGTCTGGGAGATCCTCCATCGCAAGCTGTTATGATGACACTGTGCCAAAAGCTGGATCCTTGAGAGATTCTGTCAAAAGCATCTGGACCCACCTGTCAGCAATCTCCATTCTAACAGACATGGGACTTGACCGGGTTTCCAATCAAAGAAATCTTAAATGACTCAGTATGGTGTTTTTATAAACACCACTCATGGACCAGTGCCTGATGGAATCTGTCAGAAGCACACTCGCCTTTTTTCTTGTTGTTTTTTTTTTGTTTTTTGTTTTGTATTTTGAGACCTATTTTTACAAGCAATTTTCAGCGCTTTTACCAGTGGGCAGCTATGGACATACAAGGAATTTATTTTCTGCTTCTAGAATCTCTCGCTTTCAGTTTCACAGAGCTGATTGCTCTATGCTAACAGGTGTCTAGATTTCAGGGAAGGGGAAAGCACTTACGTGGATTTCAGTATTCCCACTTTGAGCAGAAGAACTTAGCTCTTAAAATATGTGGTGGGTGGGCAAGATTTTCTGGATTGGGGATACGTGTGGATGCAAGGTTTGTGGGTTGCCCTTAGAGGAAGCCCTATTAGAGATCAGCACATAGGAAGCAGCTGCTCTGTTTATTGCCAGCAAATGGGTATGCTAGCAGCTATTAGAAACTGGACAGAAGAACGCAAGCCTTTTGTGTTGATGGTCAGAAATAATTATTCTAACAAGGACTCATTGGTTCTTTGAATCTGTCCCGCTAATGACTCCCGTGTGAACTCTGCTCTCTTTCAACGCTAGCATTTTCTTTCCCTGATAGCAAGCTGTCTGTTGTCCCCTGACGACAATGCTGCTGAAATCAGCACCTACCTATCAATTGAGACCGTGGTGCCTGAGACAGAGTAGGATCCGGCTCTTGCTTCTCGTAGAGCTGATGGAACTATGCCATGCTTGTATTTTCCTTTTGGTGAGCAAATTTGAAGCAGCCAGGAGTCCGAAGCTCCATGGGAGGATCCCCAGGAATCAATCTGTTTGGATCAGGTGACACTTCTGCAGCATCATGTTTCTGACCAAGGGAAATAAGACATCTCCCAATTTTTAGCATAAAATGTTGTTTATGGACTTCAGGTACAAATACAACTTCTTGTAGGTTAGTGTAAATGTATTGAGGATGATGAACAGTTTCTTATATTTATATTTTACAAGTGTTTCCCAGAGCAACAAAGAACAAACAAGTTAATATGTATCTTGTTCTGCAGCTGTTTTCCTGCTTCCTTGAGTTTTAAAGTCCTACCAAGAGACAATGGGTTTGATCCTTACCAGTCATCTTCCTTCATGGGCTTGCATTTACAGCTGAGCGGAGTGGGTATGAAACACCCCAACACCTGAATTCGTCCCTCGCTGCTTGGTAACATTTTGCCCAGATATAAACGATGACTCAAGGTGCGAGGCTGTGGTCTTGGATCCAGGCTCTGGATGGAGGTTAAAACGTGCTTCCAGAAGCATCTTTTTTAGGTACATTCAGGCTGGAATTTTCAAAAGAGCCTAAGGGAATTAGGAACCAAAATCTCTGACATTCAGTGGGGAATTAGAACTCAAATTTTCAGAAGCACTTAAGCCTGTTGAAAGTCAATGGGATTTAGACATGGAAGTCATTTAGGCGTTTCTGAAAACTTTTCCTTGGGTGTTTGATTCCCTTAATATCACTTGAAAATTCCAGCCTCCGGTTTTGCAGATACCTTCGGCTGTCTAATTTATTTTGAAGCAAGGATTTTTGGGGGAGTAGGAGTAAAGGGAGGATGTTTTAATACATTTTTCCAAACCACCAAGCCTAGCTCCTCTCGCCAATGTATGTACCTTTTTAATGATCAAGTAAAGAATTAAATAATGTGCTTTTGTATTTTGTCTCTGAATAGGGAATATTTTATACATTTTTTTCTGTACCTGTGTAAGCAGTAGTTTTGTACAAAATTTCCCTCAACAAGGTTGTGTTCTTCATAGACTGGTTTGTAACTTTCTTTGTCTGTGTGTGTTTTTTATACCAAGCTCATTTAGTACCTTTTCTATCTTTTACCACAAGTAAAGATCTGAAAACTGAAACTGTATTTTTTTGTAATGTTTCATTGTTAAATAAAACTGACTGTCAAACTGTCTATCTTAACCGAGGGAGTCCAACATTTTTCTCTAACAAACTGTTCATATGTATGTATGGCAAATTTACTTAATACTTTTTTTGTATTTGAAATAAATATCACTTTCAATTAGCGGAGTCTATTGATGAGTTTTTGTTTTTCCCCACAGCCATTTCCTTACTTGAGGTCAAGGGGGAAAAAATTCATTTCATGATGAAGGATGCTTCTGGAGGGTTCCCAGCCTCCTGCACGAAAGTTCTTCCATCTTTCATTTTCAGACACTTGAAAACCCTGGCTCAGCTGGTTTGTATGAGCAATCTGCGGACGATGTGCCAATCTGTTGCGCATCTCCATTATTATGGTATCATGTAAACTCTGCGGTTTGCCTATGGCACGCCGCCCCTGGGGCTTGTACTTTAGGATGTTGTGTACCTGTTTCTCAGTAACCTCATTTCTGCATTTAAACCACCATATCCAGAGACTCTGAAGATTCCTGCCCTGTGTGCACCTGTCTTCCTTCCCAATGTAGCTTAGAGCAGCCTTAAGGCTGCTCTAATTTGTTTGGTTTCCCATGGTCCCTTGGAAACAGAGAAAATAGGCAGCATACTCTGGCTATTCCCTCCTTCCAGGGGTTGGGAGCAAGGCCCTTACGCCTGTTCTGCACTAGGTGAGGTAGGACCATGCACAGGATATATTCTTAATGGCTATTGCTACCCACTTTTAAAGCCCTTTTAAGGCCTCTTTAACCTGCTCTGGCAGCACCAAGTAAGTCAGCTGTCCTGCCAGGGATGCAGGGTGGAGACCTAAACAGCTGTGAGACAAAGTAACATCAGGAACTCCTTCAGTGCCACTAAACCTAGCAGAGAGCGAGAGAAGGGTGGGTTATTCTTTGGCATGCTAGTTGGATTTCAGTCCCTTGAGCGCTTCTTTACTTGCCTTTTACTTCCTAGATATCTGGATCTGACACCAAACCAACCGTGCTTTCCACCAACGTGAACTGTACCGATGGGCTAATGCCACTGCTGGCATTGATCCTGCTTGTGCAAAAACACGGCCCTGGGAGGAGTCCCATTGACTTCAGTGGAACAGCCTGCAGGTAAACACTTTGCTGGGTGATCAAACCTAATGATCCAAACTGCTGCAGTGTCAGCAGGTTTAATCTGGGGCACCAATAACAATGCTTTTAAGTGTCCCCTTAAGTATAAACAGACATGGTGGTTTACAGCTCCTTGAGACCACCCCTACGAGCAGGGTCCCCATTGCACTAGATGGTACAAACATCCAGTCCCTATCGCAAAGAATTTACAGACTACACAGACAAGACGGATGGTTGGGGAAAGAAGCACAGAGAGTTAAAGTGACTGGCCCAAGGTTACCAAGCAGGTCAGTGGCAGAGCTAGGAATAGAATGGCAAAGCTACTTCTCTCTTCCAAATCCCTCCTTAAAACCATGCTTTGCCATGATGCCTATAAAAAGCTTGACAACAGAAAACGGCTGCTGGGCAAAGACCACGGCTTACCATGCTGAATCTTGTTTCCTTGTGCTCCCCCGTTGGCTTGTCTGTATTCCTCTGTTGTCTCTTGTTTAATATTTGGATTGGAAGCTCTTTGGGGCAGGGACCGTCTTTTTGTTTTTTAGTTTGTATAGCATTCAGTACAATAGGGTCCTGGGCCATGACGAGGGTTCTTAGGTGTTACTGCAAGACGAATGAATAACCCAGGTTTCTTGAGGTCCAGTCCAGTGCCCTACCCACTGAATTATGCTGCCTCATTTCTTACATTACAGGATTTTTATGGCTTACATTAATTCCAAACGGAAATAATAAGGAAATCGGGAAATAAGCTGATAACTACGCATCAATAACCTAAGGCTAACAAATTCCCAGACAAAAGCCCCGTTAAGATGCAGTTGAGAGCACATCTTGGTAATTTAAGGTCAAACACGTTACAGGGATGTCGCAATTGTTCCTCAGACCAAGGACACTCTGCTTTAAAGTTAAACCTAAAGGAAATCCAGCTGTGGAAATGCATAGTGAGAGCGCTCAGCCAGCTTTATCTCTGCCCCATCACAACACCACTCGCTGGTCACGTGTGTGAGGTATTTAGTTTGGTGTTTGTGGCTCTGGAGTAGATGGAATGTGTGAAGGCCAAGACTATAGCGGGGTTCAAAAAAGAACTAGATGAATTCATGGAGGAATAGTCCATCAATGGCTATTAGCCAGGATAGGCAGGGATTGCTCTTTGCCGGTGGCTGGGAAAGGCCGATGGGATGGCTCACTTGATTCCCTGTTCTGTTTGTTCCCTCTGAAGCACCTGGTGTTGGCCACTGTCAGAAGACAGGACGCTGGGCTAGATGGACCATGGGTCTGACCCGGTACGGCCATTCTTATGGGAGAGTTTAAAATTTTAAATTGTTTTTCCTCCTGCCGCTACCACTGGGTGCCACTAGGGGGCAGTGCTAAGGTCATGCGGACGCGCTCATGGGGCGTTTGCGATTTCGGGTTCTGCTTTCTCAGGCTGTAAGGCATCCTCGTTCAATGGCTAGGGCCCTAGAGTGGGACTTGGGAGTCGTGGGTTCAATTCCTGCTCCTGCTACCGACCTGCTACGTGACCTTGGGCAAGTCACTTCAGCCTGGATCCTCCAAGGTACTTAGGAGGCTAAATCCCAGGGATTTCCATGGGAATTAAGCACCTAACTGCCTCTGAGGATCTGGGCCTTCCCTGTGTTTCTCCTCCCACCCTTTTTCTGTCTTGCCTATTTAGACTGTAAGCTCTAAGGGGCAGGGACGGTCTCTCACGATGTAGCACAACGGGGCCCCTGATCCCCTGAATGACAATTAGTCACTGTAAAATTGGCATCCCCAAAATCCACGTCTGAAAGAGCCTCTGCCAGTGTGTTAACAAAACAAATAAGGGTCTATATTGTTTTCATTGGCTCGCCAGCTCCTAACAACCAAGAGCAAACTGAAGTGGCAAAGGTCGCTTGTGCCTTTTGCTAGGGTGACCAGATGTCCCGATTTTATAGGGACAGCCCCGATATTTGGGGCTTTTTCTTATATAGGCGCCCATTACCTCCAACTCCCTGTCCCGATTTTTCACACTTGCTATCTGGTCACCCTCCCTATTGCACACTTACAAAGATTCGCCTATAACCTAAAGACGCTCCCTCCAGGTACCTGCGCACGGGCTCACATCTCGCTGTGACCATGAAATACGCATCCATCTTTTCTTTCTACCCTCCCGCTTTATTACTAGCGTAAATCATGTTACCCAGCCTGCTGGCCCATCCCCGTCTCGGCTTTTTCAGGTCATGTTGACTTTTGCTCCTTCCTGCAGCCTTATTTCTAGACATGAGCGAGATTTTACCCAACATTTCCAGCAGGCCAGTTATTTGCATCTTTTAAACTCTGTACAAACACACACACGCAAGCAGCGTCTGTAAATAGCCATTTCACTGTCTGTCTCCCACCCAAAGGCACAATGTTCCATTCACCACTTGCTGCTGCTGCCATTTGCAATATTTTGATCCCAGAAGCAGGGAACTAACTGTATCTTTTATGTTTCGTAGATCTGAAATGAATTGAGGCATGTCCATAGGGTGACTTTTATGTCGCCAGTCCCCAGTCCATAGAGGATGTGGTTTGTTCCAGCTAGTAGCTAGAAGTGCTTTTTCTTCAGCTCCAGCAGTTCACAGGGGGAGGGCAGCTAAAGGCGGTCAGACATGAGGCTGGCCACGTCATTCCCTTGTGCACCACTGGCGATTAAACTGACGTACCGTAACTGTCAGCCGGGTGAGCTGTTGGCGTGGGGGGAACTTTGACTAATCAGCAGTTCTTGATGCCCTGCGAACAAGTCGGGTACAGGTGCGAGGTCTGGGACTTGATGTGTTAGCTCCAGGTCTAGTGGCTAAGTGGCTGAGCTCAGCAAGTTCCCCTGGATTTCCTTGTGTTGTCAATTGCCACAGCAGCAACCTACACAGTGTGGAGCCTCGCGCTGCAATAAACGCAGCTGTAGGCTGCCAGATCCATTAAGGAAGAGTCCTTGTTAGGGCGGTGCAGTTTGCCAGAGGGGGCAAAATTGTGATGTTAGGAACAGGGAGGCTCGGGGGCCTGCGGGAAGGCAGGAGTGGCCCCCTAGGAATGGGGTGGGGAATGAACCCTGCTGCAGAGTCATGGCAGCAACCTAATAATGCCAGCTTGTAAGTGTTCAAAAATGGCCAGCCACGGTGAACTGGCCCCCGTAAATCACAGAGCCAGTGTAACAATCGTGTCTCTTAAAAATACTGAAGAGCTTTTTCTATTTGCCTTCTGGGTTTTGAACCTGAAGGCGTCACATTTTCAAGCTTCTCTCTGCAACCACGAAGGCTAGAAATGCTTTTAGTTTTATAAGAAAACTGATGGTCTGGGGTCATCCCCTGACTCCAGGAGTTGGGGCTTTAAGAAACACACTGAGCATCACAAGATTAAAATCATGAGAGTTGGGAGCGCTGCGATATTTTTGTTAAAAAAAAAAAGCTTGAAAAATGACAAAATAAAAACCTGCAGTTGGATGGTTGCTAGTTAAGATTTGGGTCCCTGGAGGATTTATTTGTATAACTATCTATGTAAACTGTGGCAAGAAGTGCCTAGGGCAAAAGACAGGCACACCTTTTTAGGGAATGTGTCTATGAATTGAAAGTCAATTATGAGACTGAGTGACCAGCCATGTCGAAGGGGCATTTCAATTTGAATGAGACCTGCTAAGCTATTGACCATATTATGAAATTTTACCATAGAATCATAGACTTTAAGGTCAGACCATGTTTAAATGCAATTTTTAACAACCAAGTTGTTAACACAACGATAGCAGAGACTTCCGAGCAGTTCAGTTGCAAATCTGGGAACAGAACCCAGGTCTCATGAGTAAAGCTGGGTGAAATATTTCAAACGAAACTTTTTTCATGGAAAAAAATGCAGATTTGGGTCGACAAGCGTTTAGCAAATTCATGTGGCCTTGGCCGAATTGTTTCATTCAAAGCCGACAGAGAGAACAAAACAAATTCCTAGAAAAAATCAAAACGTTTTGTGTTGATGTTTTTCAAAACAAAATGCTTTGACTTTTGGATGTGACAGGACTTTGTGTTCTGAATTTCACTTCAATTTTATTTTATTTATTTTTTTTTTTAAAAAACCCTCACATAATGAAACAAAATGTTTGGGTTGGGGTTGAACTAAATATTTCATTTGACTCAAAACAAACGTTTTCCAATTCACCAAAAGAGGGTCATTTCAGGTTGACCCAAAATGATATTTTTTGATTTTTCAGTTTGGCCACAGAACCAAAAAAATTGTTATTCATACAGCTTTCCTAGAGTCCAGTGGCACCCCAAGAGTTTTGATTTCTTAGGAACGTTTTTTCTTTTCTTTGTTGGTTTTGAATGAAACAATTCAGCCAGAATTTGCTAAATGCTTGTCGACCCAAATCTACATTTTTTCCATGAAAAAAGGTTCCACCTAAAACATTTCACCCAGCTCTACTACCCCTGACTGCTCATCATCACATCCTCTTCTCTTTAGCCCTGTTTCTAGGAGGGTTTCACCATCACAGGTTGACATGGTTACCGAGGGAGGCTGTGGAGCCCCATCACTGAAGTGTTTTAAGAACAGGTTAGAGACAGGGCGCCTGTCAGGGCTGGTCTAGGAAAATTCAATCCTGCCTTGGTGCAGGGGCTGGATTAAATGATCTCAGGGGTCCCTTAATTTCTGTGACTGTTCACATGATTCGTCCTAGTTTGCCTGGCCAGCACTTTCTCCTCAGAGCAAAGTGCCCCTCAGTGTCCTTTAAGCTGGCACTGCTGGTTTCCAAAACAGGTTCCAGCTTTGCTACCTGTCTCCTGGAATAGCCAAATGGATCCAATATTGACCTTGACCAGGTATATTCAAACACAGGGGCAGCTGGTTGCCAAAGACAGACTCAGGTCTCATTTCCAACAATCCCATGAATACAGCACCTTTAAAAAGTGCTTCGAAACCAGTGCCCAGTGGCGGATATTGGGTTGGAGGAAGGCAGCCAACCTTTTGGCTTCCTTCTGAGTTTGCTAAGTAAATACATCTCCAGCTCTCTGTGGACAGGAACAATCCTTTCTTCACCTCTCCCAGGATGATTCTCCTTCTAGTCCCCTTCGCTTCTGCTTATGATTCCTGATCCCAAATTCCTGCGCCCCTTGCCCATATTTCCTCCTCCTGGACTCCTCGCTACCTGTCCTGACCCTGAACACCGTTGTGATGTGCAGCCTTTAGTGAGTCACTCAGAGACAGAAGAGGCTTGAGCTAATAGCTTTATAATGCTGCTTCCCCGAGCTCATTCTTAAGGGGTCACATACGTGTGCAGGGATCGGGCTTCCTGATCTTTTAAATGCCCAGCATGCTACACCTGGCCCTTGAGCTTGGGACCAGCCCCAGGCAGTGAGATAAACTGGAGCGGGAAGAGAGTGGAGAAAGAAGCCTACCTATTTGAGCAGCTGTCAGCGGACAGTTGCGTCTCTCCAATTGTCTTTCTAGGTGCTGATAGATGTCCTGTCTCCTGAAGCCCTGGAGAGAAGGGAGCTCACTGTTGACAGCTGCTGGTGAACAGGGAGAAGAGCAGCTCAGACTAGAGAGCCACAGCGACAATGTCTCCACCGCTGCCATCTGTTGGTGAGCTGGGGAAAATGACCAAGGGGGCCTGGCTTCATTTGCATTTCGGTTATGTGACAATCTGGGGCATTTTGGTTAAAATACAGAAAAATGTTGAGTTGGGGGGCAATAAAATGCTACTGCCCTCATTGGGAAATGGAGAGACAAAAGATCTGGACCAAATGTGCTTGGGATGAGGGGTCACCCTGACTGTGAGTGTTGACAAGCATAGTTGAGTAGGGGACCCGTGGAACAAGCTGAAGGAGGAGGAGTTTAAAAGGTTTCTTTGGAGGTCAGGAGTTTGGTAAGGGGTTTTTATATATCATTGATTCCTCTCTCCAAAGATGCAGCCCAGAGAGGTAGCTTCAAGACAGTGGATGGCTTTAAGGCAGCGGGGCTGGGGCTGAAACAGCTCTTTTACTGGGAGATTTCTAGTGTGGGCTTCGCTATCCAAAAATCCCAAAAGTCAAAGCTGAAGTTGGTAGTAGAAGTAGAGCCCTAATGAAGCCTGGGTAGCCCTTTGTTTAGGGGGCTGCAGACCAATCAACCTTTTCCACCCTGGGCAACAAACTGTGAGTGGGGAACTCGGGAGGAGGGAAATGGCCAGAAGACATCAGCCACTCACAACTGCAGGAAGACTGAGGTTGAGACTCTTTTTAAGAAGCTCTTGGGGGTGGGTGGGAAGGGGCATTTCTCTCTTGGATTCATAAAGTTCCACTGTACAAAACAGCTTGCAAAGTTTGCTGACATTTAGGTTCCTCTTATCATGCACTGTGCCGTCAACAATACCAATGTCTCGCCTAACTTATCTTGAGGGGGCAAGAAAGAATGGGCTCCCCACGAAAATGGCACATCCGAGTTGCCTGTGCCAGCGCAGCATGGATTTCATTCCTGCAGAGATGGCTGCAGAAGATACAGCAGCAGCACTTGAAAATGATCCAGTGAAAAAGAGGAAGCAACACTTTCCAGCCATACCATTAAAAACTCCTGACTTCAGCTGATCAACCAGCTTCCAAAAGCGACTTGTCTTCCCATGCGCCAGGGTTTGTTGCCGTTGAAACAGGCACTGACTCGGCTGCAGGACACACAACGTGGACCAAGGTCTGCTTGGAAAAAAAAAATTGACAAAAATTACCTTCATGCGGAGCAGGGAGTGGCTGTATGTTACGATTGGCATTCATATTGTTAGGTAAACTTTTTAAAAAAGCATAAACCTTTCCATATTTTCCAATAGCTAAATAACTGGTCGAGTTCCTATAAACTAAATTGTGGATTTAGTGCGTCGGGAGAGACACAGATGTCCTGTGTCTGAAAGGATTGCTCTGAAAAGATAGAGCAGTCTGAGAAAGAGAGGCACCACTTCTATTGCCTACTCCAGGGATTCTTAACTTGGGGGCTCACAAACACCTATTAGGGGGTCAGGACCATCCTTCCCATGTTAACATATAAGAAGGGAGGGCAAGATTGAGCATGGAAAAGGAGGATTTCTGTGGGATAAAGATTGAGAACTTCTAGATGAGTGGCCATTAGCTTAATCGATTCCAAGAAGGGAGTTCTGTAATCATCTCGTCTGATCTCCTCTATAACACAGGCCAGGGAGCTTCCCCCAAATCATTCCAAGGGCAGATCTTTTGGAATAAACATCCAATCTTGCTTTTAAAATGGCTGATGATGGAGAATTCACCATGGCCCTTAGTAAGCTGTTCTGACAGCTGGTTAGCATTTGGGATAAACAGAGACTCAGACGCTAGTCAAGCTCTCAAGAAGCTAGGGTTAAATGCCCTTCTTGGCCGCGAATGTCCTCTGTGTTTCTGGGTACGTCTGCGCTTTGAGCCAGGAGTGTAAGTTGCCACTAACGGCGACGTACCTGGACTAGCTGTGATCGTGCCAGCCTGCTCTAAACAGCATGCAGCTGTAGTGGCGGGAGGGCCAAACCTCCATGAAGACGTGGTGGGACAGGAGCACATGTGGGGGGCTAGGTCCTCCTGCCATGGGAGCTACATTTTAATTTTAGCATGGTAGCTGGCTCAGACTAGCATGGGCATGTCTCCTCAAGCTGGAAGTGACCCCTCCAGTTTGCAGGGTGGACAGACCCATAGCCTGTCTGTGCCTCTGTTCCCTGTCTGTGCAGGAGGGGAAATACTGCTGTATCATGGTGGGTTTGGGAGGGTAAATGCATTCACGGTTGGGAAATGCTGTGAAAGGAGGGCAAAGGGGCCCTACGAATGCTTTCAATAAAGGTTAATAGGATCATGTGGGGTCAGGAGGATGTACCAATTATATTGAGTCATTGACCTCCATTAGTCATGTCTTTGTCTCTCAGTTGAACAATAGTGATTCTTTATGACAGGGCATAAGTTCTTAGGAAACTCGGGGAGGGTCCTCAACCACACAGGCTATTGCAAGCACATCCCACAGGTCCTCTGCTCCCTACCCTGGCTACCCACAGAAGATCAGCCCAAGGCCTCGGTCCTGATCTTCAAGGCACTCCGTGGCCTGACCTCAGGGTCTCTACAAGAGCCGAACTCTCCGGGATGAAGACTATGGTGGACACCTCCACTCCCTCTGGGGCAGTGGAACTCTCTACAGTAAAGGTGAAGCCCACATGTGCAGGAGAGGGGCGTTTCTCAGGGGGCCAGTCAGAGACCATCAAATGAACTCTCCCAGGAATTAAGGCCCATCGCAGACCTCCCCACTTTCCGCTCCAAATGCAAGATGCATTGCTTTGAAGTGCCTTCTGAACATAAATCTAGAGCAACACGTGTGTATATACTTTAGTCAAAAAATTCCAAACCAAAACACTGCCCTGCGTGCAATTCCCTGCCTGGGGAGGGGAGGAGAGAACAAACATGGGACAGACGTTAATCGTGTTGCTTAATTTATGACCAGAAGCTGCTCAGATACTGGGATGAAAAGGTGCTGTATAAAACCTAAGGAGACTAATACAGAGTCACTCACTCTCCATCCTCTTCTAAAATGACAGGTGCCTCCTGTCTACGGAACAAACGCCTTCCCCGTATCTCTTACAACAGGCGTGTAATAGATGGAGGTCACATAGTGTAGGCAAGGTTGTGTCACATCTTTCATTATAACACCCTAATTTCAGCTGCACAGCATTTTCTGGAAAGTGCCCCTCTCCAGGCTAAAATTTTCCAACCCACAGCTCAGCACCGAGATCAATTTATGTTGAAAGCTGCAACAGAACCCGTTCGGCCAGTTTTGAATTATTGGAGTAAGTGGGGGGCACTTTTTCAGCAAACGTTAAAATGATGCTTTTCAAACTGGCTGACCATTTCTGGAGAGCTTCTCTTGTTCTGACTCAGGACTAGCTGCTTCCACTGTTTGTCAAATAATAAAGGGCTGACATGATCCAGCAGCTGCAAGTTGCAGTTAGACGAATTCAGACTGGAAACAAGGCATCCATTTTTTAGAGGAATTAACCGTCGCAACAATTTACCAACAGCCATGGCGGATTCTCCATCAATGGCGATTTTAAAATCACGATTGGATGTTTTTCTAGGAGATCTGCTCTAGGAATTATTTGGGGGGATGTTCCATGGCCTGAGCTATGCAGGCAGTTTGACCACAATGATCCCTTCTGGCCTTGGAATCGCTGAATCTATCAAATAACTGGACAAGTATTTGGCTCCTGAGCTAAAGCCTTTGAGGGTCAAATGGGAAGCTTTGGAGCAGGCCTTCAAAAATCAGTTGCAGAAAGCCGAGTGGTTCTGCTACAAGTGGGAGACCTGCTAATATTTAGTCCTGGGGAGCTGGAATTTAAAAAGAGCCCTGGACTATAGTTCACAGAAGATGAGGGTTGGCAGGGACCTCAGGAGGTATTGAGTCCAACCCCCTGCTCAAAGCAGGACTAATCCCAACTAAATCAGCCCAACCAGGGCTTTGTCAAGCCAGGCCTTAAAAACCTCTAAGGCTGGAGATTCCACCCCCTCCCCAGGTAACCCATTCCAGGGCTTCACCCCCCGCCTAGGGAAAACGTCTTTCCTAATGTCCAACCTAGACCTGCCCCACTGCAACTTGAGCCTATTGCTCCTTGTTCTGTCGTCTGCCACCACTGAGAACAGCCTCGCTCCATCCGCCCTGGACCCCCCTTCAGGTAGTTAAAGGCTGCTATCAAATCCCCCCTCACTCTTCTCTGCTGCAGACTAAACAAGTTTCAAGTTCTCATCACTCACAGCTGAGTCCAGATCGTTGAAAGCACTCCGCTCTTTGTTCAGATTCCCCTTTCAAAGCCCCTTTCCCTTTCCAAATATTTTGATGCCCCCCCACATTCCCGGCCCCTTCTGAATCTTACCCCTCCCAGAACTGAGCGGTGCATCAGTTTTCTGCCCAGATCTCTGAATATGAGAACTTTTTGGAGTAGCTAAAATGGGGGCAGGGGTGTGGAGGGCTGGGAAGGCAGCTCCTTTTTTCCATTCAGATCTCAGCCGTTGGAATACGTGAACTGTTCCCATGGCACCTAGGCCGGGGTGGGGGCTGGGAGGGGGGGACAGCTAACCCCAAGGAGTCATTATTTCCAAGGCCAACTGAGCTTTTCCTTCCTCACACCCTACTGTGTAATAACACGTCTAATCTGTCTTCATTAGGGTCACTCGTCCCAGATCTAAAGGCTTTTTAGGGGCCTGACAGGCTTTGGAATAGAAATTTGCCTTTGATTTAAAAAAAAAAACAAAAACCCCAAACAACAAACCTTGGAGAGAGCACTTCTCCATTTTATCCTCAGTTCTCACAGTCCCCCCCCCCCCCCCCAAGGGGTTACCTTCCCCCCCCTCCACCCCCGGATGTTAGCCAAGCTTTGGGAGGAAAGCGAAAAGCAGATGGCATGCTTCCCAGTCCTCCTGCATTACAGACCCTCTTGGGCCGTAATTAGCTGTCCCTTGACTTTCAGGGGCTCTGGGACAGTAGCCCCTCTGTCTCCGAGTTTGCTTCTTGGCATGTCCCACCACAGTGCCTCTTTGATTGATGGTGAGAGAACTGCGCAGGTGGGGCCATGTCTAGCCCCCTCCCCATCCCCAGTCAGCTGGAATGCCAGGAATGCAGGATCACCCGAAAGCGCCATCTCTCCTCATCAGCCGTCCCCTCTAAGGATCAAGAGGTTGTTCAGCTCTTTGGACAGAACTTGTTTTTTCCAGAGGCGTTTCTTCTCAACTGGTCAGCTCTGTATGAATGCAGTGCACGCTCCTTGTCCTCGGCCACTTGCCGTTTGCTCACAGATGCTAGCTGACCACACGCTAATAGGTCACATGGTCCAGTGGGAGAGGCACAGACGTAGACCACCAGGTTCTCGTCCTGGCTCTAATGTGCATCACCACGGGCAAGTTGCTTCTCTGCCTCAGTTTCCCTGCCTCCCCTTTGTGTAGCATGAAAGGTCTTTGAGGCAGGGAATGTCTGTGCCGGGGCCCGTATAGTTATGCCTCTAAGTGCGCCTATAATACTAACGATGCAGCGCTGTAACGACAACGTGGTTAAAATGAGATTTTTAAAAGATATTGTGAAATGATTGGGGGGTTGCCTATTTTTTTGGAGAGAAAGAGAAGGGTGTGTGTGTGTGTGTGTGTGTGTGTGTGCTGTCACTGGAGAAAGTGGGGTGTGTGTGTGTGTGTGCTGTCACTGGAGAAAGCAGGGGGTGTGTGTGTTTGTGGCAGTGTGTGTGTGTGTGTGTGTGTGTGCTGTCACTGGAGAAAGCAGGGGATGTGTGGGTTTGTGGCTGTGTGTGCGCGCGCTGTCACTGGAGAAAGCAGGGGGGGTGTGAGTTTGTGGCAGTGTGCGCTCTCTGTGGAGAGAGAGAAGGTGCGTGTGGGCGGTGTGCAGTGAATGTGTGCAGATTGCGTCTGAGGTGCCTGTGTGTGCACACGCAGCGGTGTGCAGTCCGTGGGTGGGGCAGGAGGCTAGGAGATGCCATACACTTGGGGCACTTAGCCATGATTCAGTTTTGGGTGAGGGAGCAGAGCCCGGCTGAGGGATGGGACAGGCGCTTGAATAACACAATGGAACGTGTGAGCCTCCCAAACGCCACATCCCTGCCGATCTGTTCCAGCAGAGCCAACTAGGAGCTTCCTCCAACGAAAACCATCACTTCTTCCTTAGAAAGAAGGAAAGAACCAACTGATAAAGCAACCAGGGCTCTGTGGAGGCCTCTTCCGCGGCAGACCAGTGCTGGGGAAGTGCAACCCAGTGGAGCGTGGGTGTTACGGCGGCCAGCGATGTGCTGATCCCCCGAGGATAGGGCTTGTCACAGCCTGCGCTCCCGGGTGTTAGCTCTCGCTGGTGCTTTTAGCTGTGGGCCTGCGTTCATACCCCATGGTCAGCCAAGACGGTGACCTTCACAGAGCCACAGCATGTGCCAGCTCCTCGGGGACCAGCCCGGGCTATAGCTGCAGTGCCCATGGTGCAGTGCTTGAGGGGTGATGGGAGCGGTTCCCTGCCGCCGGCCCCATGAGCCCCCAGGGATGATGCGAGCACAATGACAGCTATGGAGCTACATGAGGGAACGAGGCGGCTTCCCCAAAGGGAGGCCGCGTGGCCGACTGACGAGTTCAACAGGTTGGGACTGAGAAGTCTTGGGTGCTCGTCTCAGCATGGCTTATGTACGTCGCTTCCACCCCGTCAGTCTTGTCCATTTAGAGGGCAGGTTCTTTGGGGCAGGGACTCTGTCTGCTCAGCATCTGGCACAGAGGAGCTTTGATCTCAGTTGGTGCCTCTTGATCCTCTCATGATAACAGATTGTTTGGCCCTGGGGAATTCTGCTTCTCTGGGTTCATGGCACAGCCATTATGTTACTGAAAAAGTATTTTACCTGGATCTGCCGTGATCCCTGTGTTGGTTTCCCAACTGGGAACTATACACACTCCAAGGAGCTTTTGATTGTAATTATTCCTAATTATTTCCCCCACCGGCTTTCTTTGTGCATTTCACAACCTTGTAATCTCAGCTCAAGTCTTCTCCCCAGGCCGCTGCAAAGTGTCAGGCTGGCGAGGAGCCCAGCGCCCTCAAAATCTGCAGAGCCGCCTCCACGGTCTGGTTTAGAAAATATCCAGAACCTCACGGGTTTGCCAAGGCCATGCAATTTGCTCTTCATTGCTTCAGGTTGTAGCCATGGGGGCTCATTATGATTCTCAGCTCCCCTGACTTATTTGATCACATTCCAAACAGCCGGTCAAGGTTCCCGGGTTGGAGGCAGGGAAAGTCTTGTCCCTATTAGAGGGAGGAGCCCAGCTAATAAATTATCAGTGTGAGAGCCACACCAGCGAAAGGCAGCAAAACCAATGCAGGGGGGAGGCTGTGGAGTAGAGTTGGTTGGAAAACAGATTTTCCATCCTGTAAAATTTTTTTGAGATTGTGTTAGCTCTTGAAACCAAAATGTCTAAGTTTTTCATGACACCAAATTCAAAAAAATCAAATCATATTGGGGCCCCTGGAACATTTTGCCTTGATAAACTTGAAACATTTCCTCTTGACTGAGATGTTTTGTATTCATTTTGTTAAATCGAAAATGCAACCCACGTTGAAACAAAAGTCATTTTGAAACTACCTGGGCTGCTCTAAGAGTTTCAAAGTAGTTTTTTGAATGAAACGGCCTCAAAATTGATATGATTTGGAGAAAGAAGTTGGCTTTGTCTAAAAGGTTTTTTTCCAACAGAAAAGTTGTTTTGATCAACATTTTCTAACCAGCTCTAGCTGTGGCCAGCGCTCCACATTTTTTCTGTGCCTGTTTGCACATGAGAAAGCCAGGATTGCCACCCCATCCATCCTCCCTGGTTGGAGGTAACTGTAAGGTGCTTGTCAAGGTGCCATGTTGGTGCAAGAGAAAATGATGGGAAAGCAGAGCCTGCCGAGCAGTTGCTCTTTTCAGGGTAGTAGCATGGTCCAGTGGAGGGACTCCAGGCTGCGTTTCAGGGCCTGTGGACAGATGTTCTAAAGCGCTCAGGAGCCAGCAGCTCCCTTTGCTCTCAAGGGCGGGAAGACATAATTCACGTGTTCTCAGTGGGCATTTCGGGCCTCAGGGCTCCTTTTGGGGGCCTAAGTATTAGACAGAGAGGCCAAGATCTTCAAAAGTGGGCAAGGGATTGAATGCCTGAATTTCTGGACACCTGATTTCGGATGCCGTAAAGGGACCTGATGGTCAGAAAGCGTGGAGCAACTGCCTGCTGGTCCATGTAGGCGGCGTAAGGGGCCAGGGAGCAGTCTAGGGCTTCGGTGATTAGCCAGTCCTTAACGAGCCCAAATGTCGGGAGCTAGGCAGGGTGTTTCCACAGTGCACATAGCTATGACACAGCTGGGCTTTGCCAGAGCTCAGTGGCAGCTGTGGGGAGGCTGGCGTATTTTAGAGCAGCCCATAGCTGCTGTAATTTATACCGGAGCTGCACGAGCCCCAGCTAACCCCTGGCTCTAGATGACACAAGTGTGGCTTGGAGTCACTGCTCCCCGCGCCCTTGTGCCACACGGTCTCCGATGTGCACAGTACAGCTCCAGCACAAGGCAACACCCCGAGAGAAACGGGACGTTTGCTGGTCAGAGAGAAGTGTCCGGACTTTCCGCTCTGCTCCTTGCATGCTAACAGAGCACCTCGCCCCGGCTCCGTGACCTCCATTCCTAGCAGCAGGGCAAGGCTTGTCTGCTGTGCAAACAGGAACTGATTTGCTGTGGTGCAAGCACCTTGTCTACTTTATTCGGCAGGCACGTTCCAATAAGCCAGTAAAGCCACGCTCTGCTCTCCGCGCCCTCTCCCAGGCACTGTTCTCTCCCCCCTCCAGGATCTTGCTGTGTCATGCAGCAATGTCTGTTTCGAATTAGCCCAGTCACCGTTAAAGCCGCGGGACCCTCTGCGAGCTGGCTCGGCTGTGGCCCTGGCTTGCTCGCGTTTTGCAGCATTCTTGAGTCTGCTACGCAGAGACACAGAAGGCGTCTTTGTGCAAATTCCCAGGGCAAACAGCGCTTGGTCAGGACACCACAGTCTGGGCCTTGGGAACATTCCAGCTGCAAGTTACCTGGCCCTTTTCCACAACAAATAGGTGACCTTTAGGAATGGCATTTCAAAGGGACTGGAAGTGGAGCTCGGAGAAGAGACTGAATAGCTCAGTATTTCAAACATCCAACCATCAGGGGAGAAAACATCCTTTTTTTTTTAGCTCTTTGGCTCCCTGAAGAGTATTCCTCTCTGTGCTGAATAAAGGCGATCTGCCAAGGGACGGGCTGGCGTCCCATCGCTAGGCAGAGCTGAAGGCGACACCTGCCGCTGCAGCTGCGGGGGAATAGGAGAGAGTGGGTTCTTCCCACGGAAGCTGTTCTGTGAGCCCAAAAATGGGCTAAGCTAGCAATTAAGGACACAAAAGAATTCAGGGCGTCTTATCTGTGTGCTGGAGGGGTTTGTCTACATGGGGACACTTGGGAAAATTCAACCAAATTAACGGCAAGTGTGAATTTAAGGTGGATTTGTTAAATCGCATCAAACACCTGTGAGGATGCTTGCGTTCAGCATTAAAGTGGCCGTGATTTGGTGTAGCTTAGTTCACTTCTGTAAGTGAATTAAGCTAAACTGAATTAAGGCCACTGTCAGGGCTTGTTTGCATAGCGCCACAGTGCGGACTAGGAGGATCTGATTTCTAGAGCTCTCTGATATGTTGTGATCTAACTCCCTCATGGGGACCCTGCTGGTGTGTCCTGAAAGGTGCCTAATGTGCATGAACGTAGTCCTGTTTGAAATGGGACTACATCAATGTGAACTAGGTATCTTTTAGTTCATGCTAACAGGGGCTACCAGGGGCAGTTACAGTGAGTTAGAAATCATATACCCCTAGGCACCAGGGAGGTAAGGCCTAATTCTGAATGAGAGTGTCCACACTGGGGGTTCATGCAGTTTAACTAATCCACTTTGAAAGTGAATTGGGATTCACTTTTTTGAGTGTCCCTCTGCGTCTGATGAAGTGGGTTGCAGCCCACGAAAGCTTATGCCTGCAGAAATTTGTTAGTCTTTAAGGTGCTACAGGACTCTCGTTGTTTTTATTTTTATTACATTTAGCTCAGTGACTGTTGGTCTCAGCAAGAAACTGAAGACACCCTTAAAAGGCCTGATGTTGGAGACATACAAAATTGTTTATTGTGTAAATGAAATCGATTGAAGGAGAGGAAGTTGTTTTCTCATAAGAAGCTTGAATTGGGGTTGAGGCTACTGCTTCTCTGGTCACTGAAATCTCTATTCCCCATATCTGGCACGAAATCTGCACTGGGGGCATCCATTCCCTGTGTGTAAATAGAAGGGAGTGTGTTTTTCTAGGGATGGATTCTGAACGCAACAACTCTGATGTACATCTAGAATAACTTGGCCAAAGTTGATGGATTTATTCTGGATCTGCACTGGGAACCTGAGATTACAACCTGGCCAGTTATATTTTTAAATGACTGTTGGAGCACAATTCCCTGGTGAAGAGAGTTGTCTGGAGCAAACTCCATGTTATATTCCTGGCATACAAACAGAGAAGTTGGATGCAAACATAAAATACTTTGTCCTCACGGTTGCAATGGAACTCTACTTTATTTTTTAAAATCCAGAACCTCAACACACCAGAACCAAAACCAGGGAGGGACAAAGCAGGCTGCTGCCTAAGGCAGAGCGGCCCACCTCACCCCACCTTGCTCTAGGCCGACTGCTGAAAAACCCAGCTCCCACGCTTCTCTACAGAGCCCCTCTTGCCTGCGAATGGGTCCAGGAAAATCCTTAGGCTTTAAAGTGACAACCTACAATTTTTGACACCGGTTTCAATACATCCAACCCCATAGCAGCAGGATCACAGAAAGTGCATGGCCTTGTCTATAGCAGTTCTGTAATACGGGGGGAAATGCGCACCGGGGCGGAGGTTCAGCACAAGGCCCGGCCACAACTCAAGTCCTATCTGAATGAGAACTGGGAATCCACATCTCTAGGATGCTATTGAAAAGCTCAGCTGATGTCTGCAGCTGTGTTCTGCTGCATATGGCCTAGCCCCCGGGCATCTTTGCCCTAAGAGAAGACAGCTGGCGGTTCAGAGTGACGGTTAGGTCCCACCAATAGGAAAAGCACTGCTTCCCAGAGACCCCCAGGTTCTCTTACTCTTTCCTGCCCCCCAGCAGGTACTGTACACCCACTTTGCAGCAAGCCGACGCTTCCATGCCTTGCTGGCTAGGAAGAGCTGGGCACGGTGCCTTGCCCTTCCTGCAAGCTCATGTTGCTTCAGGGACCCATTGAGCAGCATCACACAGCTCGGCTGTTTACATGCCAGGGCAGATGTGCAATCCCGCCCTCGCCCTCCAATAACAACGTGGAGTCGCTTCTTCAAATGTTATTCCAGCTCGCGGAATGTTTGCGCTCCCTGCCCGTGGGCAGACGTGTCGGGCCCAAGGCAGGACGCTCGCCTGTTCTGCCCTTGTCTTCGGGTGCGATGAATGGCCCTCGTGGTAGTCAGGTTCCCTTAGAGAGAGGATGCCCAGGGGCCAGGGCCCGCGCAGTAAAACACACCTACAGCCAGCGGCTGAGATTTTCAGTAGCACCAAAGGGGGTTGGATTCCCCATTCCTGTTCAAATCTGCCCTGATTCACACGGGCTGAGTGGCTTCCCCTCCCATCAGCTTTGGAGGAAAATGAGGATGTGCAGGACATCAGGCTAGTTACCCTCTCATTTACTAGCCTCGTCTCTAATCCAGGGCCCCCGAGCCAGCCGGGTCCCACTGTCCCCTCGCCACTAACGGGGGCAGCTGGAGCTGTGTGGCCTCTCCCCCACATGAAGGCCAGATGAGTACCTTCACTCTTTCTTCTCTGCGGGCTTTGCTGACTCCAGAGCAGTGGTACCAACCTTTTTGCCTCGAGGGCCACAGATATTACAACCTTGAAGGGCCACCGGTCTCCACCAGGAGCCCCCCTGCTCCCTTCCCCACGGCAGCCAGACAGGAGTTCAGCACGAGGGCTGTCTCCCTCCTCAATGATCTCCCGACCCCCAGGTACAGCAGGGAAACCACAGGCAACCTGTAGCCCTGTGTGCTTCACCTGGGTCCCTAGGCAGTGGCTCCCTTCTGCAGCCAGGGGGACGGGAGATCAGTGCTCCCCTCCCTCTGGCTCCAGCAGGGACCCCAGCACCTAAGGAACCCAGGCAGAGGGCTTTGCCGTGCTCCCTGCTACAGCCAAGGGGAGGGAGCGCTGCTCTCTGGTCCCTTTGGCTGCCACAAGGCACCAGCACCGGCAGTGCGCTCCGCCGGTGTATTTAGGCCACGCTCCCTTCTGCGGGAGGGAAGCGGCAGGCCACTTTGAAAGTCCTGCAGGCCACAGGTTGGGAACCACTGCTCTATAGCGTTGCGGGGTTTCCTCCCCGTTCCCTAGGCCTGATTCACCACTGCACTGCTGTGGCCACACAGATAGCGAGTGGG
Source organism: Mesoclemmys tuberculata (assembly GCA_007922155.1). Classification (NCBI taxonomy): domain Eukaryota; kingdom Metazoa; phylum Chordata; order Testudines; family Chelidae; genus Mesoclemmys; species Mesoclemmys tuberculata. The sequence goes on from ML675652.1 coordinate 4,857,932, forward strand.
GGACGGCAGCGTAGAATGGTTAGGAAGCGGGATCTAGTGGGTAGCACGTGGGGACTCAAGAATCTCGAGTTGAATTCTTGGCCCAGTCAGCCACAGGCCATCTCTCTGCTCTTCGGCGAGCTGCTGGATCTATGCAGCTGGGCGGGAAGTGGGTTTTTGCTCCAGCTGTGACAATTTTTGAGATTTCAGAATTTTTCCTATTCTGAGCCAGCCTCACTTTCTGAATATTTAATTATTTACAGCTCCACAGCTCCAACAACGGCAACTGAGAGCTCCCCCCGCCGCCCGAATAGCTGAAAGACCAGCGGTTAGAAAACCCACATGGATCAGATTCCTGGTCTGGATCGGGTCAAGCAGGGACTACAACCTGGCACTCCAGTGCCCTTGCCCCCAGGCTGTTTCCTGGGCTTACCTGCCCTCTCTGCTTTTGACCAGCAATGCCATCCTACACCTGAGACACCTTTGCCAATGAACGTTGAATTGAAACGGGAACGTTCCCTTGAAAAATTTCGCTTCCAATGTACCGACATTTTCCGACGGAAAATCATTTTGACAGTAAATTCCCAGCCAGCGGAATTCATCTACCTTGTGCCTAAAACCATTCCCTTATCCTCCGGGGTCTTATGAGTTTTATCCTTTAATGGTTGTGAGATGTTCAGATCCTACAGAGGTGGGCCGTAGAAGGAGACGGACAGACCTGAAGCTAACACAGGGATGAATCAGGTCTTCTATTTCCAGCAGCACAGCAGTTTACTTAACCTCAAGTGGGTCGCGTTAGCCCTAGTTTGCAGTGTGACAGGCTGTGTATTTATAGTTCCCTTCGAACACAAACTTCCTTGTCCCCTATTTCTGCCTTTGCCACTGAAACATACAGGGCTGGAGCCTGCTTTCTCTGAGGCCAGCGTAAAACGGGATGAACTGTGCTGAAATCAGTGGCGTTAGGCTGGAGTAGGAAAAACAGCACAAAGCAGACTAGAATCAAGTCCACGATTCTAAATAAAGTTAAAAGCGTGAATGAAGGAGACCACACATATGTAGCCAGAAGACCCCTAGAGCTTTGCCGAGATGGCTTTTTTACTAGATTTGTAGTTTTCAAGGCCAAAAGGCACCATTAGATCAACTAGTCTGATCTCCTGGATAAAACAGACCATAGAATTTCAATCAGTTTTCCTCCTGTTTTGAGCCCACTAACTTGCGTTATTTAAGCAGCTCTTCCAGCAAGGCATCCAGTCTTGACATGAAGACTTCAAGAGACGGGGAATCCATCCCTTCTCTTGGTAGGTGGTTCTCCTGGTTAATCACTCTCCCTGTTAGAATTAGGGACTTTTTTTCTAGTTGAAATGTGGCAGGCTTTATCTTCCAGCCATGGGTTCTTGTTCTGCCTTTCTCTGCTTGATTAAAGAACCCTTTAGCAGCTGGTGTTTTCTCCACGTTCAGGTGTTTATACACTGCGATTGTTACTTCTTGATCTTTTTGCTAAGCCCCTGTCCCAGTCGTTTTCTGAATCCATTCAGCTCCAGCCCTGGGGCAGTTGGCCACACCCTTTATTTTGCCCCTCGGTTCAGTAGGGGATGGATGTAGAACACAAGAAAAACAACAGCACAGGAAAGTTCCCTCTAATCAGTTTCAGTGACCTTCATTGGAGGCCCCTACATTGGACATAGATTCAATAATTTACCATCTCAAATGGGAGAGTGTCCGATCTGAGTGGAGTTCGAAGGCAGGCTGTTTAAGATCTGGCATGCCCGTTCTAATAAGAACATCAGGCTAGCCAGACTGCGTCAGGCCAATGGTCCATCTAGCCCCGTAGTCTGTCTCTCACGATGGCTTGAGCCAGTTTCAGAGGGAATGTGGGAGAGATGGAAGAAATAGCCTGTTCAGCCTTGTCTACACAAGGAACTTGACCAGCATAGCTATAAAAGCAGGGCCAACCCCAACCAGCATAGTTGGGGTTGATCCTGCTTTGAGCAGGGGGTTGGACTAGATACCTCCTGAGGGCCCTTCCAAGCTTAATTGCCTATGATTCTATGACAACCAAATCATGGGGTTCAATAGAGGAGTAATGGGGTGAAAGTTTAATGGCCGGTGCTGTACAGGAGGTCGGACTAAATGATCTAATGGTCCCTTCTGGCATTAAACGCTATGAATCTAGTAAAATAAGGCATTCTGGCTTGGTTCCCCATGTGGACACTATTTTGGAATAATTACTCTCTCGGCTCTTCTATGGATGTAGCTGAAATCTTCCTGAAACGCCTTGAGTCTCACAGCAGTTTCATCGGTGGTGGGGCCATGGAAGAGCTAGAGGTGGCCATTATTGCTGTTTATATTACAGGAGCACCTCAAGGCCCCACCTGAGATCGGACCCCCCCCCGTTATATGAGGTGCTGTGCAAACCCGTAGTATGTGTGTACCCACACAGGCTCTGAAGGGGCTAAGGTGGCCTCAGGAGGCTAGTCATGGTGCCCAGCTGCACCTGCTGGGAAAGCCAGGCTTAATTGATCATGCAGCTCAGCTGGGCAAGATCAGTCTCGTTAGTAGAAAGCCAGGAAGTTGAGAGCCGAAGAGGGCTGCAGGGAGGGAATCTGCAGTCACTTTCTGGGAGCAGAGAGGTGATGAGGGGAGAAAATGAACCCTGGGAGCCCAGCCCTGAAGAAGGCTTGACCCAGAGAAGTTCTGGGGAAGAAAGCCTGAGTGGAAAGACGCCCAGGAGAACAGCAGCAAAGAGTGAGACTGTAGAGAGCTTGGCTGCTGGTTATAGGGTCCCGGGGCTGGAGCCCAGTGTAGAAGGCAGGCCTGGATTCCCTTACTAGCCACTGGGAAAGTGGCACAGGCCCTGGAGACGTGGCATGGAAGAATGTCTATGACAGCGCCCAGACATCTTGTCAGCTGGGACTTGGTTATTCCAGAAGAACTGTATAGTGAGCCGGCTGGGTCACAAAGATGCTGCACCTGGAGTCACGGGGAGAGAGAGGGGACATGGTGTGAGCAACCAACGCCAGAGCCGGTGAGAGCTAATTCCCAGCCCTGGGGAGGCACCTCGGTGATGAGTGGAGCCCAGTTCAGAAGAGCCAACCGTCTTAGCGAGACAGACGACAGGTGAGAGGGAAATGCGCTTGCTCAAGGTCACATAGCAGCTCAGCGCCAGGGTCAGGCACAGAAACCAAGTGTCCCGAGTCTCAGTCTAAGACCCTAATCAGCAGAGGGTTTTGCCTGGCCATTGATGCTTCTAGGGAAGTGGGGTTGGTGTGGGGGGATCTGGGGCTGCGGCCCTACAGGTGGGACAAGGGAAGTCCTGGGGTGACAGCTGGGTTCTAGCATGGCACAGGAAAATGGTACAGCTCTGAGGGGGCTAGGAGAGTCCCTGGTTGGGGCACATGAGGGCCCCCAGGGGGGAGGTGATTGGAGTGTGGCCCTGGGATCTGGATATGCCGGAGGATTCCAACTCCTCTTCTGCTACCTGGATGTCCACACCCCATAAATGATGGAAAGCCCCTCTATTTCCTTAGTACCCTTTATCGTCATGGACACTATCATCAATAAATCCCCATGGTAACTTGTGGTCATTGCAGAATTTCCCATGATGTTACAGCCGGGCATCTTGTGGTATTGACTGGCGCATTGTGGCATATTTTCCTGAACATCACTTATCGCCACATTGGGGTTGCAAGGACTTTCCCCTCGCGTCAGATTGGCAGAGACCCTGGGGAGGGTCTCACCTTCCTCTACAGCCCGGGGCATGGGTGACTTGCAGCTTTAAACTAGTGTAAATGATGGATTCTCTGTCACTTGGTGTTTTTAAATCCTGATTTGAGGACTTCAGTAACTCAACCAGAGGTTAGGGGTTATATGGCAGGAGTGCATGGGTGAGGGTCTGTGGCCTGCAATGTTCAGGAGGTCAGATTAGATGATCATGAGGGTCCCTTCTGACCTTAAAGTCTATGTGTCTAACATCTCTTTTATGGTAAGCTTGTAATTTTACTGGAACAGGGTTGCTCTTCAGTCATCTTGTCATGTCAGTTTCTTTCAGGCATAAGGCCTGATATGGCTTAGCTGAAATTTGACATGCCTCAGACCTGTCAGCCTTACTATACAGCCTTCCCAACTTACCTAACACACTCTTCTCACTGATATATGCTTATCCATCCTGGACCTTTACAATGTTATCCTACATATTCCCACCCTTGTACCTACAATTTAAACATAGTCTTCACCCATTGATTCTATAGGAATTAACCACAACAACCGATAACACAATTCAATGATTATATGAGGTGTTAAACTACAGGAAGGAGGTGGCATTTCAGAGATTTTTATCCAGAATTCTGGCTCTCTGGAGGTGCCGGGGATGATTTTTCACACCTTCTTTCTTATTTGCAGACAAAATAACCTGGGAGTTTGAAAGAATTTATTTAGGATTAAAATCAAATGACCAAAAAAAAAAAAAAAAAGAAATCAAACAGTGATCTTTGTGCCATGATATTCTCAAACCATCCTAGGAGGAAATAAATACTTCTGGCTCTTCTTGACAAGGTCTGAATGTAGCTGAGTTCCAAGTCCAACAGGTGGCGGGATCTTAGACACCGAGCACTAATCAATCAGCCACTGTTATTGCGTGAAGACGTTTCTCTGTTCCTATGTTCTGAATTCTGCTTGTAATGAACCTCCCACCCTATCCACCTCCCAGTTCTCCATCAGTGCATCTTTTGAGTTATCAGACATCCCAGGCCAGATCTCCAATTGCTCAGCGCCCACAACTGGGGCAGGAGTTTCCAGTGAGCTTCAGCTCCCATTTAGGCCTGATTCCGAAGTACCCAGTCGTTCCTGTTGTGACACTCAAGGCAGGCAGGTTTTTAAAACCAGCTGTGCCCAATGTGCCAAACCCTGCTGAAAATTCTGGCCCCAGTTTCCAACGCCGGCCAACAGTTAAATTTTCAAAAGGGCCTATGTCACTAGGGGGCCTACATCTTGTTTTGTAATCTAGGCACTTAGGATTCAAAGTCAATGGGATAGGCTGAGATTTTTCGAAAACCATTAGTGATTTTTGTAGTTGGGTTGGCTGAAAAATAAGATTGCCATGTTGTGTAAGATGGTGAGGTTTTGATGCTGATTTCCATTCCAATGCAACCTGAAATAGGGCTTTTCCAACAGCCCAGTGGTGAGGTTTGTCAGCTGAGACCCAAGTTCACGTTCTTGGGCTAAATCTAGCAGCGTAGAGATTTGAACTTGGGTTCCCCACATGCCCCAGTGTATACTATAGCCACTTATCTATAGGCTAGGTCTCTAGTTGTGAGTGGCTCTTCCATTCTGGGCCTGAGAAATCTTCCCAACAAAAGTTTCATCCAAACTGACACATTTCTGTGAAAAGTTTTGGTTTGGCCGAATTTTCGTAAGCACTCACCTCCCATTTAGTCCCCAGAGTATCTGACCAGATTTTCAGAAGCACAGGGCACATGACATTCATGTAGGGTGCTGAGTACAACTTGGCTGGAAAATAGGGGTACGGGTGATGATGGGGGAAGGGAGGATTTGCAGAAAATTTTGGCAAAAATGAAAGAAAGTTCATTTTCACCCAGATTTTCCACTGAAAATTTTCCATAAGGAGGGCTTGCCAGTATAATACGGCATACTGGAAATTGTGTTAAAATTACTTGAAGTGTGATGGGTTTCCTGCTTGCTGGCTAGAGAGCTCTGTGGGGCACTATGCAATCTGGCTTCTCAGTCTGCAAAGAGCAAGGTGAGGTGAGTCGGGCGTCTCTGCTTTAGGAGCAGCCTGCTTTGTCTCGCTCTGTTTTTGGTTTCTTGTGTGTTAAGGTTCCGGATATTAAGAAATAAAACAGCGTGACATTGCAACCTTCCAGAAAGATAAAACTGCTCTAACTTCTGTCTGAATGCAGTGAACATAACACAACTCTGCTGGTATTTCTAAACTGGCAAACCTTTCTAAGTGTAGAAAAGGTCTCAGGGAACTTGGTGTCTCATCCAACTTCTCAACTGCTCTGTGACCTTGGGTGAATCGCTGTCCATCTCTGTGCCTCTGTTTCCCCTCCTGCCCTTTGTCTACTTAGTTTATAAACTTTTCAGAGCACAGCCTGTCTCCTTTGTCCAGTACCTAGCACATAGTGGCCCTGAGCTTGATTGAGAACTCTAGTTGCTACTGTAATAAGAAATATAAGCATGTTTTGCCTGTTTCTCTTTATCACTGTGCATTTAAAAAGAGTGAATGACAATAGATACAAATGATACGATCTAAATGATATCAGGATACGTATATTTTCCACTACTTGGTTTCATTATTTACACATTTTAGTATTATATAAAACTGGCTCCCATTGAAGGCTAAATGAGTTTTGTCATGGACTTCAGCGGCAAAACATCTGTACGCATTGCAATTGCCTTCTCAATAGAAGAGCCGTTTCTCAGTTCCATAGGTAGGGTTTGAAGAGCTACGATTGTTATGGCTAGAGTCGCCAGGTGGCACCGTGTCACATAACCACTTCTTTTTATTAGCACAGGCGCCGTGCTCTCCTTTTGAAGAAATGTGGCATTGTTGTTGAGTTTGGTGATGCTGGATTTTTTAGTGGGGGGCTGTTGTGGGTATCAAGATAGTTTGCCCTTCACCTTCATCTCAGTAATTAGAGTCAATTCTTGGGCCAAGAATGCTCCCTGTGAAGCAGGCATTGGTTGCTGGGCTGAGGTTTCTGGAAGAGGCTGCATGCCATTCATGACCACCTCTGTTCCAGGACTGCGATAGCTATCTCTATGGATATATATATATATGTGTGTGTGTGTGTGTGTGTATATATATATATATATATGTATATAAAAGGCAAATAAACATATTACCCTAAGAAAACACTCTGGCTCCACATCACTGATTTCTCTTCCAAGAAGAAGCCAATCTTCAGGGCACTGACACGCGCTACCGCTTGCCAAAGGGTTAACAGTATGTTACCAAATAGACGTCTCTGCATACTGCAGTGCTCAATACAATGTCTTTGCACTTTGTGAGCCTTCAGAATAGAGTTTAAGTGATGTGTGGACTCTGTGCTGCTCCCCTGCAAGGGGTGGATTTTGCCCACAAAGCGGCGCACATTTCTCTGAAACCCTGGCCTTTAAAGCACTGCTTGTTGTTCTGCACCCAGAATAGCTTTCATTGTCCTCTCTTTAGTGCAAACAGCATGTTTGAAACAGGAGCTGCTGGAACATGGCCCGGGTGGCTCGATGCACTCCACAACGCCATCGCTGTTCCGTAGCTTGTCGGCACTAACGGAACGCGGGCAGCAGGAATGATCGGATTCTCTCTCCGAACCCACCTCGCTGGTTTAAAGACGGAGCTTGATGCGTTTCTTAAGGGGATTACATGAGGGGGTTGTCTGCGATAGCAGGGGACGGGACTCAGTGACCCCGCAGAGCCCTTCTCGTCCGATGCGGCAACTCCCTGCATCTCTTGCAGTCATGACCCCAATGCCAAGCGAATATAAAGTGTTTCCGGGTCAGAATGGGAGCCTTTTACCCCGCCTTGCACCAATGTAAGTGACTGCCTGTGGGAAACAGAGAAGCAGGCCCTAAAGCTCTCAGGGTCAGAGGGTAAGCACAAGGAGAGGGTGTGGGTGTGCTTCCTCGATGATGAAGGGGGTAGCTGGCTGGCTGGTTGAGTGCCTGGGGAACTGTGGATTTTAATGCCACTGAGGTTTCATTTGATTACACTTACTGCCTAGTTAATTTATGCTGGGGAGCATCTTTATTATTTTAAATCTAAAATAAACATATAAAAATAAATCAACACCGCTTAGGGAAGGCCAGTCTTGTGGCTACGTCACTGGATTGCAAGTTACTTAATCTACCCTGCGATTCTGTAAAATGGGCCTAATGCTCTCCTGCCTCACAGGCTAGATTGGGAGGGTAAAATCCATGCAAAACTTCAAGGTGCATAGATTCTCCAGTGATAAGGGCTGTATCAGTGGAGAGCTAGAAGGCCTTAAGTGATGCATAGGCCACGTACTGGCTCCCTGCAGTGAGTTTTACCTGTAGAGAAGGTTTGTTTCTGTAGGAACTAGAAATGCTCCCACCCTATCCCTGCTCCTTCCTGCTGACGTGGCCTGTCGAGCAGACCCAGTTTCTTCTTGCAGGAGCCGGAGATGCTTGCTCCATCTACCACGCTTTTCAAATCCGCTCAGCCCCAGCGGCGTCCCCTGATTTCAACGGGGTATGGAGCGCTCAGCCCCTCTGGAGACCAGGCCACTTGTAGTTAGAAGCCTCAGGGTGAATTTAGGGGTCTCGCTGTGTTATCAATACTGTGGGTCAACAGTAATGCTGGCTACAATCAGGACTGCATTGTGCCAAGGAACTTTTGTGCCTCGCTGTAAATCAGCAGGGTGAACCCCAACCCACTTGGGGCTTTCGGTCACTGGCCCCACATAAACACCCTGCAAGACGCTTTTGGTTTGCCCGTGCGCAAGGGTTTGAGAGTGGAGTTAGGTCGTTGATCCTTTATTCTGCAGGAAAGGAGAGAGGCCAGTGATGGGAAACCAGATGGGCAGAGCTCTGCAGTACTACAGCAAAATCTTTCTGGGTGTCTGGCAGCTGGGTCTTGCCAAAATTCTGGGAGTCCAATCGATTGCCGTATTTGGTGTTGGGAAAATATTTTCCCCTGGGTCAGATTGGCAGAGACCCTGTTTGTTTGGTTTTTGCCTTCCTCTGTAGCGTGGGGCACGGGTCACTTGCAGGTTTAAACTAGGGTAAATGATGGATTCTCTGTAAGTTGAAGTCTTTAAATTGTGGTTTGAGGACTTTAATAACAGCCTGAGGTTGGGGGTCTTTTACAGGAGTGGGTGGGCGAGGTTCGGTGGCCAGCAATGTGCAGGTCAGACTAACCGATCATGATGGTCCCTTCTGGCCTTAAAATCTGAGTCTCTGAGGAAGATCCAGCAAGGGCGGGAAAGAGGTGAGAGGGGGCCAGGAAAAGGTATTTATTGTTTTTTATATTACATTATCACTTAGAGGGCCCACCAAAGCCTGAGCTCCCCTTGTGCCCGGGTGCTGCAGGGACAGAGAGAGGGAGACGATCCCTGTCCTGCAGAGGATGCAATCTGAACAGACTGGACAGACAAAGGAAGTCCTGTCCGCCCATTTTACAGACTGAGACACAGAGGCAGATTAAAAAGAAAAGATTGTGCAGCACTGGGAATGAAAGGCAGATCTCCTTAGTCCTAGTCCAAGCCCCTCATCACAGGGCCGTCCATGCTGTCTCGCCTAAGCGGCCCGCGTGTGGGAGCTCCGTTGTCTCAGTCAGTGTCTCTCCTTCCCTTTTTCTCTGCCAGCCTCTCTCTCTGAGGTGGGGAGATGTGGGATCTGGCTCAGGCCTTGTGTTGCCGTTGGAATTCGACGAGGAACGAAACATGAAAAAACTGCCTGTTTTGGTGGTGTTTATGTTGGTGGATCAGCAGCCGGGCCCTGATCCCTGCCCTCCCACCACAGACAAAACTCCCATTGACTGCAGCGAGTGATGGAGCAAAGGGCCTGGCCCCGAAGAAGGGTTTGAGTGTTAACTCCGGGCTCTGCTGTCTGAACCGGTTTTCTGTTCGCCTCCCCCCTTCTTCCCCAGAATGCCTGAAGGAAGCGAAAGCTCTTTCAAAAACGTTTCAGGGAAATCCACCCCTGTGCGGAGCGCTAGCCTAGGGCTCATGTTAACCCTCTCCCCGGGGGGGGCGTAATTGTGTTTATTTACAATAGGACCTACAAACTCCACCTGAGATCCGGGCCCCATTGCATTAGACACTGTACAGACTCCTAGGGTTTGTCCACGCGGCAGTCGGAGGCATGGATGTGTAGACAGGCCTGAGCTGGCATAGATCTAGACAGCCTGACTAAGGATTGCAGCAAAGCTGCAGCAACGTGGGCTGTACAGTTCTGCCCAAGATCCTGCTCTAACTGCCACGGTGACTCCTCTGCTCTTGGTATCAAAGCTGACGTGAGCACGTCTACACCTACTGCAGTCCCACCTCTGATGGCCGTGTAGACGCACCCCTAGGGAAAGACCATCCCTGCTCCAAAGAACTGCCACCTCCATTTTGCAGACGGGGACCTGAGGTGCCGAGAAAGGTTAAGTGACGCGGTCCAGGTCCCACAGGTCCCAGCCTGTGCAGCAGTGAGAGAATCTAATCCAGGCTGCAAAGGGCAGAGAGAGACACCGTGCCCCAAACAACTTACAGTCTAAGCAGACAAAGAGGAAACCGCAAAGGGAAGGGCACGCAACAGGCCAGTCGCGCCGCCAGGATTAGAACCCACTGGACCATGCTGCCCTAACCACTAGACGATGCTGCCCCTCAGTAGCCGTCATGGAGGCCTTCCGTTGGCTGCCGCTGAATTTGCTGATAAGTAAAGACCAGGCCTCAGAAACAAGGTTCCCACACACGAGCAGAGTGGGAGAAGGCTGTTTTCTAAGGACCTATCCCATGTGAGACGGCTGAACCCTGCCACCATGCAAACAAATGCTTGAAATCCATCCAACGACGGGACAGATTCTGGGCCACATCCCCTGAGAAACAGAATGGAAGAAGCAACCTGGGTTGGTGTGGAGGATAAAGGGGACTTTTGCACTGCCCAGGCTCCAAGCTGCTTCAGGGACTGAAATACCCCTAGAGTAAATGAGAGAAGCCCCAGGAGTTTTGAAAAAAAGCCACTATTTTCCTCCTCCTTTTCATTTTTGCACCCGCTGATGCCCCCAGGGCTGAGCCCTGCAACGCAGGCTGGAAAAATCACACCCCAGTGAAAAACAATCCCTTGAGTGTATTCCATTTTATCTCTGAAACTCGGCTAGTGTCCATTTAGCTGCGTCACGTTTATGGAAATGATTCTCATAGCATCGTCGGTCTCGAGACTACAAGGGACCAGTGTGATCAGCCTGACCTCCTCCATGCACACGCCAGAGAACCTCTCCCAGTGAGTCCGGGAGTGAGCATAGCTTTTAGAGCCATCTAATCTTGACTTCACACCACAGAGAGTACATCACATCTCTAAGTGAGCTGTTCTTATGCTAAAGCTAGCTCGGATACTTATAGGGCCCCATTAACTATAGCTTTGGAGCATCTCCCCATCTTTAGTGTATTTATCCTCACAACCCCCCTGTGAGCAGAGCAGTATTAATATCCCATTGTACAGATGGGAAACTGAGGCAGGGAAAGACCAAGAGGTAGATTGTTAAAGATCTTTAGGCATCTAGCTCCCGTTGTACTGAAATTCCTTTAAAGAGCCTGATCTGAAGTGGGTTGCCTGGGCTTACACAAGAAGTTTTGGGTAGAGCAGGGAACGGAACCCCAGCCTTTGAAGTTAGCACACGAACCGCTGGGCCCTACGTCTGCTCTACTGCGTGTCCCTTTTCATAACACGTCTGAATGTGGTTAGCTTCAGCTTCCCGTCGTTGGCTCTTGCTGTCGTCCTAGCTGACAGGCGTGCGGTACTATTCACTGCGCAGTCCTCGTCCTGTTTGAGAGAGAGCAGGGGGTTTGTGTGGTTGGGGCTCCCTTGTGACGCAGGATCAGCCGCAGCTTTCTCCTCCTGCTGCACGACCTGCACTTTAATGAATTAATTTTTTTAATGAAGAGCTGAGTGCCCACAGCTGCACCCCAGAAAAATCAGGGCTAAGGCTCGGTGATGAAGAAAAACCTTCCAAATGTAGCCAGCAAGGGTGATGTCTACTGGCTGTAAACAATCTGAAAGCAAGGGCCAGATCGTCAACTGGGGTAAATTACCCTGGCTCCACCCAAGTCAATGGAGTGACCTGGCTGAAGATCTAGCCCATTAGCTCTGACAGGCACATACACGAGGCTGATGGGCCCTGCGGCCCCAGTTCAGGAGAACATATAAGCTTGTAATTAACTCTGAATGTGTGCTTAATTCCCATTGATTTAAGCATATGCTTAAACTTTAGGAGCCTAATTCCCTTTACCTTTGAGGATCTGCGCCCATGTGCTTTTGAGAGTTAGGGTCTATATCCCCAGTTTATCTACCTTACTGTAGCAGGACTGTTTCTAGGTCACGTGAGCAAGGTGCCAAATTTGAGGAGCTACTAAATTGCTTTGCTGCTGGGTGTATCTGTTTTCCCCTTCACTAATGGTCTGGCTGTGAGGTTTGGTTTTGGTGGTGGTGGTGATGGGGAGCTGAAAACGGTTTCCCCCCCAGGCTGGCAAAATGGTTGGGGCCACTCCTGCACTGTGTGGTGGCCAGTTCTCATAGTTTAACATGGTGTTTTTTCTTCAAGCACCAGCTCCTGGTGTCATAGGATTGTGAGAAAATCTCAGCTTTCTTTTTTTTTTCTCATGTTAGTTTCCAGACCTTGTGGATGTAGAGAAAAGTTTGTAAGCCTGAGTCGTCCTGCCGGACTCCCATAGGCAAACAAAAAGAACCCCAAACATTTAAAAAAAATCTCACGATTTTTGGGAGGCCTGACATGATTGTGGAACACAAGTGGGGGGGTAGCCATGGTTCCTGATTAACTGTATGACTGCAGAGGGCAGTCTGTGACTTATGATTGGTTATCACCCATGTGATAGCGACATAAGAGCCCAGCAGAGTAAAATCCTTCCCTCCGATGGCTACATGTGAACTGGAGATGAGCGAGGGCCTGTCTAGTCTCATCAGAATGGAGCAATGTCCCCCGACCATGCTCAAACCTCTGTGTGCTCTGAATAGCCTTTTCATCCACCCCCAGGTGACTTAGGGTGTCTCTCCTGACCCCTTTGCATTTTAAGAAGGGCGCGATCACCCACGTTCTAATCCCAGCCACCGCGTTGGCTCAGCGCAAACCTCGCCGTCCTGGCAAAGGTCATTGCAACAAGCAAGGGGGCTAAGGAATGCGGGGTGGGGGGAGGAGGAGACTGAAATGGATTGGTAGTGGTGGGGGACACATGCTCACGCTTTTCACATTGTTTATTCTTTCCTTCCCGGAGGAACGTTCAGGTTCTTTCCAGTCCGAATTCTCTTGCCTCGGGTGGCGAGGAAGCAAGTTATTGCCTGGGTTTTGCAGTGAACTCCAGCCCACAAGCTCAATGGGCTTCTTTGTTCCGAGTTACCTTTTCTGAAGACTTGCCTTTTCATACGCCACCTCCCGGTGGAGGGTGGGGGGGTTGGGATGCTTGCCGTCCGCGGACGGAATGAAAATAATATCCCCCCGTCTCTCCTGTGCAGCAGCCACCCAGAGCCCAGCTGAGTTACCTTACCAGGGACCCACAGTGGTTCTTATTTAATTCAATCCACTGGAGACTCTTTTTACAGATGTTAAAGAAAAAATGACAGCGACCCCTTGGCAAAAAGCCAGAGCCGGCTGACTGAGAGAAATGATGTGAATGGGACAAAGAAGTAGATTGATGCTTCGCAAGTACACTTAGCAAAAAATAAAACCCATCCAGACCCAGGAGCTGTTTATAGAAGGACGGATGGAAAGTGTTAAGGTTCCAAGCCGGATCCACAGCTGGTGTGAAATGGCCTTAGAGCCAATGGGCCACTTTTGCAGCGGGAGCAATTCAGCATGGTCCCATTGACTTCATTGCAGCGGTGCTGATTTACACCAGCTAAGGATGTGGGCCCATATTTCCAATGGACTTCTCCTGTAAATGACCAACTTACAGCTCCTGCCACAGCGGTACTCAGCCGTGAGCCATCTTTGATTCCATAGACCTAGAGCGACAGCTTTCCTGTAACAAATCTGAGGTTTCCCATTGCCAAATAATATCCCCTCCTCCCCCACCTCCCACCCCTTTACGGAGCAGAGAAAAATCGGTCAAGACCACAACCAAGGCTGCTCCCCACACAGCCATGGGAGCAGGGAAAAGGGTGGGGGTGCTATTTAATTCCACTGGGTTTTTTTGCAGGGATTTTTTTGCATTAGGCAAGCGCGGAGAATAATGGGCTAATTCAGCAGTTAAAAGTCATGTCCAAATTGCGCAGCAACAGCCACATCCATCAACAGAGAAGTGGAGGTACCATGCGCCTGGCCAGAAAGAACTCTTCAGTCAGCGGTTATACCCACTGGACTGGCTCCATCTTTTTTCCAGGGGGGGGGCATCCTAAACTGGCACCCCCTGCCCTTGGCAGCATTAGGGGTTGCATTAGGGGTCATTGTACCCCTCCCCATCATGCCAGCACCTCCATCTTCTGTGGCAAGCTTGAGTTTATTCTGAGGTGCGGGGGTTCACAACACACCATGCCACTGAGCTCCAGCATCATGGCTGGCAAGGTGGATGGCTCTTGGAGCGCCTGATAACAAATATAACCTGGGTTTCCTTTACTGGTGGGGCTTTTTTTTTTCGAAATCGAAGTTCAGCAGTGAGCTGATGAGCTACATAGATCAGGGGCTTAGGTAGCTGTGACTCTAACAGCGTGCCGGCGCAAGAGGGCAAGCGACTCGCTCGTATCAGGTCGTGAGTGTCGGCTGTCGGGGTGTCTCAACTCACTAGTGTCATAATCTGTATCTAAACGATGGCGCGTGAGATCCCTTTAGAAAATCAACAACTCACTGCCCCTTAATATTCTTGCATGGTTTATGCACCAGCTGTGTACAAAAAGTTATGGACCTGTGCTAGAATTATGTTCTTAATGCGTTTGGCGAGCGGCGCATAGCCCGATGTGGCCTAGACAAAGGAATGTGTGTTTGTCTGTCCAGCCTGGTTGTCAGGCAGAGACAATGAAGGGCCATTCACAAAGTAGGTGAACAAAGCTATCGCGTGGGGGAGAAAACAGATTGTTGTCTACACCCGGGCGCGAGAGAGAAACTTTATCTGGGCTATAAAGACAGGAGGTCTGAAGCTCGTGTAGGAAGTAGTTGAATCAATTGATTGTGTACAATATTCCTGTGTTATAAAAGTGTATCAAGCAGGGTCTTTTCTGAAGGCTAATGACACACTGGTGATTGATATCATTGCAAAAGGTATGTGTTAACGCTATGCAAGGAAATATAGATACCTCGCTTGAAAGTCTGGGACCAAACACGGGGAGAAACAGGTTTTCTCCCACATATGAGGGAAGGCATCTACCTATCTGTCTCCAGTGAAATTAAGCAAGATGTGACCAAAATCAGTGGAAGTCCCATGTACACACAAATCAGCAGGGGGATGGAAAATCCACACCAAGGAATGAACAGCATGAGATCATCCTGTGTCTGGGGGCAAAACACTACATTTGGGAAGATGTAAGTTTAGAGGAGACGCCATCACTGGACAGACGCAAGGAGCCAAAGGTGTTGCAAGCTGAGAAAGATGGTCACAGAATCATAGAAGATTAGGGTTGGAAGGAACCTTGGGAGGTATCTAGTCCAACCCCTGCTCAAGTAGGAACAATCCCAACTAAATCATCCCAGCCAGGGCTTTGTCAAGCTGGGCCTTAAAAATCTCTAAGGCTGGAGATTCCACCACCTCCCTAGGTAACCCATTCCAGTGCTTCACCACCCTGCTAGGGAAAAGGTTTTTCTTAATATCCAACCTAGGCCTCCCCCACTGCAACTTGAGACCATTGCTCCCTGTTCTGTCATCTGCCACCACTGAGAACAGCCCAGCTCCATCCTCCCTGGAGCCCCCTGTCAGGTAGTTAAAGGCTGCGATCAAATCCCCCCTCAGTCTTCTCTTCTGCAGACTAAACAGGCCTAGTTCCCTCAGCCTCTCCTCATAAGTCAGTCAGGTTGAAATCTCAGGAGTGGAGGACTGGTAAGGAGACTATCTTGAACAAAGACTGCAGCTTGTTAAGTTAGGTCTTAGCCATTAGGAGGTGCTCATTTCCAGAACTAGCAACCCTTATCAATTTTCCAAGGCAAGAATGGCCAAGACTGTTAAATTAGGTCCTGGCTGATTCCTAGCCAAGAGTGTGCTGGGGTTGCAAGAGAAGAGGGAGATGAACTAGAAAAATTGCAGGGGTGAGCCTATCATCTTTCCAGAATCTGGTGCAGCTGAGCCAACTTCAGCCCTAGAGTAAAACCACTGGATTGAATGCAGATAAATCCATGGATCACTTGACCCATTGACACCAAGGCGCTGAGTTACAAACACACAAGAGCGAGCCAATGAAATTGCCATTTGGTGACCACATGACCCCCTTGTTTGAATTTTTCCACCCCGCCCCCTCCAAGGAAACGTACAAACCCAACAGCACCTTAGTGAAATATTTAGGAAGCTTACGTAAAGGTCAAAAAGTCAGGCAGCAGGCGAGCAAGCAGCTGGTGGCAGATTGTTAACGGAGCCCCAAGGAAAAGCGAAACGTCTGTATGGCTCTTGATGAGGACGGAGCAAGGCTGGACAAGAGAATAATGCAGTTGGTGTAGGAGACAGGCCGTAGCTGAGTCTAGATCTGAACTTTCCCGAGGTCAAAGGCAACGTGAGCCAGTTTTTCGGCTAACTTTGCCCTAACCAGTTTAAAATAAGGTCTCTGCATTGTGGCGTTTTTACTAGCCTTGGCAGCAGTTCTGCTTCTTGATAGGCCCACAAGCCAACAGCCCTCGCGAGCTGTAAGAGGTGCCTTTTCTCAGTTTAGCACTGGCTGAGGATGCAACAGCTCTACGACCCACGCATTCAGGAGATAGCGGATCGGATCCTCAGCTGCGGTAAAACTGCTGGAGTTCCAAGCACTTCAACTGTGTCACCGTGATATAAACCAGCTACAGATCTGGCTCCACGTGATAACACAGGGTCTGATTCATTACTGGGACAGGTCCCTAGCTGGTACAACTGGGTGTCAGTGGACAAGATCCCCTCCTGCCGATGCAAATGGGTGGAGCTCCATTGAAATCAACGAGCCGTCGGATGTAGCCAGCTAGTGTGAATTGGCATTACTCCATTAATGTCACTGGAGCAGTGCTGATTTACACCCCCGGAAGGGCTGATCTGTGTAACGCTCTTAATTCCAAGGGAATTACACCAGCATAAAACTGGAGTAATGCAGGGGTGAGTCAGAACCCCTGTGTGCAAGGAAAATCCACTTGCGAACACCAAAAATGGATCCGCTGCTACAGGAAGCGTGGAACTACTTTCATCAGCCCACAATTGTCCAGCGTGTCACCTTGTTCCTTTCCGTGCCTGAACCACACAGAATGCGAATCTATTACACCTCCCTGTTATAGGCCCTGGACCTTTAGTGCAAGCTGTAGATGCATGTGTTTTTGGTTCTGGATGCCCCACCTGAGACCAGGGCTTCAGACACAACCACATAGTGAGAGCCAGTCCCTGCCCAAACAGCTTAGAGAGACGGGTGTGTATGGGGACAGATATAGATGGAGGGGGGGTGTACGGCAATGGATGTCTACATAGACAGAGTAAGCAAGAAGGGAAGTGACTTGCTCCATGTTAGAAGCAACTGGGATTCAAACCTAAGTCTCCCAGTCCAGGGCCCGGTCCAGTAGACCACCCTGCTGCAGAAAATAATGTTAAAATGTAAATTACAACAGCTTCGTTTCCACTACTATGGCCCTGCAGATGACTGCATTGCTGGGAAGTCTAATGGGCTATTTCTCGCTCCATTTCCTCATTGTATACTGCTTGCTCAGAAGCACGCTTCACTGATCCAGAGGCACATTCCATTCTGCTGCTGAAGTAATGTTGGAACAGGATTTCTTGGAGAGCTGAGTCTTTCCGAATGCCTGTATTTACGGAGCCACAGCATTCCCTCCACGGTCAGGGCTGTGAGGCACTTTCCACTGGAAGCTCGATTTTTAACAAGGCTCCTTTCTCCCTGACATTTCTCATGCTTGCCTTTCGGGCCAGAGGAAATATTTTGGGGCATGTCTGAGGTTAATTGAACATGCCGGGTTGGACCTGCGCAGCTTTGGGGAGACAAATTTTGGGATTTTCACTTGTTGAAAAGCTTCACGCGCACCCAGAATTCAAAAACGTCTCAGGCTAATGATTGCTCATTTGTTCAGCACGCTACTCTTCAGAGAGAACGAGAGCATGGTGCTATTTTTATTAAGGTTTTTTAGAAAGTGATTGGATTTTGGGGGGAGGGGAGTCAAAAATAAAAACTCTGGGTTCTGTGTGAAAGTCTTTATAGATAATCAGAACAACCAGAGAGACATTGTGGAACTGAGACCATAGATAGATAGACAAATGATGAGGATGGGTAGATGAAAGGGTGTGTATGGGGTGGGATGGATGGATGGATCTTCCCTTTGTCTAGTCTGAGTTTTTATATGGTACCAGTTACCAGGAATTCATAGATAGGTACATGGCGGGCTAGGAATGGGAATGGGTGGATGGATGGGTGTGTGTATGGGGATGGATAAAAAGATCCTCCCTTTATCTAGTCTGGGTCTATATGGTGCCAATTGCCATGGTACCTAGGTGCCAGCCCTGGGCTATGGTTCTTTTTGTCGGGGGGCAGAGAGATGATGGGTGGCTACTGGTGGGCGATCACATGTCTGAGCAAGCTGCAGAGGGGATGCTCTTGGCTCTTTACTCACTCTCTCCTGGCCACCTGAGAATGGGGGTCCCCAGGATGTGGCTGTCAGAAGGCCCTGGTGGGAATTGCCTTTTCTTTCCCTTTCTGGGCTCCTGAAATGGGGAACATGGATGCACAGGGCCAATCTATGGGTTTCTTGCTTTTCCAAACTCTCGGCTACCTCAACTCCACCCCCAGCCCAGGTCCTAACGCATGGAGTGTGGAGCCCTCAGAAAGTGTAAGGTCCTATGCGGTTTGGGGAGAGTGTAGTGGCTAGGGGTTTTAATCCCTTGTTCTGCCTCTGGTCTGCTCTATGACCTTGGGCAAGTTATCGCCATTTCCTGTGCCTCTGTTTAATTAGACTGTGTGATCTCCAGGGCAGGGACCGTCTTTCACTAAGTACATGGCCAAAGCTTGGCATGATGGGGCCCTGATCTCAGTCAGGGGCTAGGTACATGACTGTAATAGAACCCCTGGACTAGGTTACAATGTGAAAGAGACTGTTAACTCAGGGAAGGACCAATTGATAACACAATCAGATTAATAGAGTCATAATTTTTAGGGCCAGAAGGGACAATTATATCACCTAGTCTGATCTGTCGCATAACACAGGGCTTGTGGATTTCATCCAGTTACTCCTATATATTTCCATATACAAGTCCTGGCCGGTGTAAATCAGCCAGCTTCGCTGCAGTCAGCAGGGTCAGATTCCCCAACTGGCATAAACTGGTATCACTCCAGTGACATGTTAATCATCACAGCTCCACTGGCATCAATGGGGCCAGATACCCAAACTGGTGTAAATCACTGTTGCTCCTTGGGAGTCCAGCGGGGCCAGCTCTTCAGCTGCTGTAAATTAGCCAGAACCCGCCCTGTGCTGGATTGGTGCAGTCCCTTGACTTCAATGAACTGTGTCAATTTACATGAGGCGAGGATCTAGCCAGAGAAGTGAAGGAACAGGATTGTGTCCCAACGGAAGTGTTATACAGCCACATTTTCCCATTTAAAGCATCATCAGGTTGCGATCAGCAGTGCTGGACACTCAAAGAGTTAATGGGCATGTTCCCTAGAGGGAAGCCCGGGTTGATGTCATTTCTTCCATTGTCACCATGTCAAATTCCAGAGCGGGGGGTGAAACCTTCCTCTTCTCTCTCCTGAAAGAAGCACTTCTGCCCGTCTCACCCAACGGGGACTCGTTACCTGTCCAGATCTTCCCCTGCCATGGAGGAAAGGTTGACAGTGGCTTGGTTGGTACAAAAAGCTGCTTCTTTCCCTTCCAAGACGATGTTTTTTTCCGGCAGGTTATTTTTACAGCAGACCAAGGCATGCTCCCCTTTTAAAAAATAAATAAATCAGCACAACGGCCTTTTAAAGCCATTCCCCCTTTCCAGCTTCCCCCCCTTCCCTTCCCAGTAGAGAGAGCGCGGCAGGCAATGCATCAGCCAATAAGGGTCATTAGAAAGCCCTGAAATAAGCCAATTGTTTGGACATACAAAGCCTGGAGCTGAAATCTTGGCTGGCCAGGAGCAGAGGCACTGACCAATGCCCTTGTGGAGGCCACTGAATTTGGGTCTGAAGGCAGGATCATTTCCCTCCTGCCCAGACCCATGGTCTCCATGCCAAGTTGTTGGGCAGGTAGGGTCGCCATAGGTGGAGTGATGGAACTGGAATGCAATAAGCAATGAAGCATCATTGTGGGCAGCAAGGGTTGGGGAATTTGGGAGATGCCCAGCCACCTGCTGGGATCTGCTGCTGGATGTTGTAGAGAGGTTAGGCTAGCCCATGTGTGATGGGCAGCAACATCCAGATGGATTCTGTGCCATCCATCAACACTGTTCTCTTTGGAGAGCCCCCTGTGCTTGGCTGTGGGAAGGGGAGGCGCTGGCTTACAAAGGGCAGCTTGTATGAACACTGTGTGTGTGTGTGAGAGAGAAGGGACCCGTCTGTAATAATCTGGAGCCAGTTTGGCCACATAAGGGGAGTATGGAGAATGGATTTCTTTAGGAGACAGGTAGAATGTGGGGGGAGATTATGTTTCAGGAGGGGAGGTGTGTATACATGGGGAAGAAGCGGGTGGACTATTTAGGTACCAAAAACCTTGGGATTTTTCTTATAAGTGGAAAAAGAGGGGCTTGGGGTTTTTTTGGCTGATTTTGTAATCATGTAACTCAAAACTGGCTAAACTCATTCAGCTCAAACTTTCCCTCAATATGTGAACTGTGAGCTCGGACCAAGCACGTCACCTCTCAGCCCAAGGGGAAATCTTTGGTGCAAACTGCAAACAATGAAAACTAGAGGCTCCCGATTGAAATCTCTTCGCAGCATTAACAATCAAGGAGGTCTTTTTTTTGGGCAGAACATCAGTCATGGCCCTGCCAAACTTACCCCTGCTTTTGGGTGGATGGCCTAGAAAATGTTCGGTGTTTCAGACTTTCCAACTAGCCTCTGGATTACAGGTGATTGGGCTCAAAGTAACAATACTAATGGCTGATAGTGATTAAGACCTGGTTGATTATTTTGTGACCAAAAATGACAGTTCAGCAAAAATGAAAATTTTCGTTTTGATTGAAATTTTAAAACTGGAAACTAAACGCTGGAAAAAACAAACCAACATTTTATTTCTCATTTAAAAAAGCTGGAAAAAAAGAAGTTTTGAAAAAACAAACAGAAGCTCAGGTTGTGTTTCTTGTGGTGGTACCTGGCAACGTCCATAATTTCGATGTTCTTTGCCCTGTCATTTTTCAACTGGCTTGACAACGAATAATGATGCCCACTGTTCTACGGGTAGAACTTCATCTTTAAATCTCAAAGCACTTTACAAAGTAGAGCTGTATCATTAGTCGCCTTTTACAGATGGGGAAATCTAAAGCACAGAGAGGTGCCCAAGGTTATTCAGTAAGCCAGTGCGGAGCCAGGCTTCTTGAGTCCTATGTAAGTGGTCCAACCGCTAGGCAACAATAACAATCTGCATTTAAATGGAGCTGTCACATTTTGAAAATGTCAAGTTGTCCCCCTTCCCATTTTGGTACTTTGGGGAGAAAAAAGTTTCTATTTTTTGTTTCAGAATTTCTCTCTATTTTGAAATTGACTTTCTATTTAAAAAGGGAAATAAACCAGGGTTGAAATCAAAATGAGAGGCCCTTATTGACAAATTCAAAACTTTTTGATTTGACCTGAAACGAATGATTTGTTCGGAATTTCATTAAGTGAAAAATTTCAAAATGTGGCGTTTCCGCTTCAAGGCAAGATGAATTTTTCTTGAAATTTTGGGATTGGACAGAAAATCCACTTTTTGACCGGCTCTACTGAAAATGTAACCCACATCCCCTCTAGGTCACTGGGTCCAGCATCAGCTGCGGAAATCAAAGCTGGTACCTCTGGTTCTAAAAGCATGAGCTAAAAACCTAATTCTATTGGCCAAGGGGCCACCACTGGAGGGGACATTATGCTTTACCGAGTGGCCGTGGGTTACTAATTCATTCTGCCAGTGACCAAAACACTTGTGATGGTCGGGATTTGCCCAGCATGGCCAGCTGTCCGGTGGGACACAAAGGTCTCCTGACTAGAAAACTGACAGAAAACTGGGGCGGGGGTTTCCTGTGGAAAATTGTAACTATTTTATTTTAAAATAACCCTTATTTACTTATTTATTTTTAAAGTAACATTTTTGGCCACAAATTTTCAGTTTGGGGTTTTTTCCCCCACAAAACCTGAAAAATATCGAGACTGTTGCTTTCCAGGAAATTTTCATTTGGTCCAAACCCCGATTTTCCACTGGAAAACATGCTTTGAGGGGAAAATGTTGAGCAGCCCTCGTGCTGAAATGGAGGCATGTCAGCTGCTTAGAAGCTATCACGGCTCTTACCTCCAGCCTTCCAAGGATCCCATGATTCGAGCAGAGGCTCGAGTGCTTGGGAAAAGACTGTGTAATCTTGGCTGCGTAGCCTCTTCAAGTGACATGTTCCAGCCTCAAGAAATGCCCTGTTTCAGATTAGATTTTGTGTCTTTTCTCCCAACGACTGGGGCGGGGCGGATCTTATTAACTTGAGCATCGTTCACGGAACTGCTGGAGCCTTTTCTTTCATGAGAGATAAGAACGAGAGACTTGAGAGGGCAGAGTCTGTGCTGAGCGTCTTTGGCGGAGAAACACACAAGAACTGGAAGCAACAGTGACTGAATTCTGGACTGCTCTGATTTAAAGTCCCCAGATAGTATTGCCTCATGGGACGAGCGCTGTGCGGGGACTCAAGAGACCTGGGCTCTATTCCCAGCTCAGCCCGTGGCCTGCTGGGCGACCTTGAACAATTCACTTCCCCGCTCTGGGGGCGTGAGGCTGCCCCGTCCAAGCCAACGCCCGGCTGTGGGGCTGGAGTGGCAGGTAAGTGTGGGGCACTGGGCCGGCCCTTCACGATGAGCTGTGGGGCAGCTGCTCCCACTCCTGTGGCCCTCCCCTGCACATCATGAAGGGCTGGCCTGTGCCCCCAAAGTTGGGGGGTGAGGTCACCCCCGTCTGAGCTGGCGTCGGACTGCGGGGCTGGAGCACGAGAGGCAGGCGCTGCGCAGCAGATAAGTGCTGGAGGGAGCGGAGGCAAGTCTGCATTTGTGCCCCCCCCCAGCCTCACACCCTCCCTCCCCACAGGTACAACCCCCCCTCCTTCCGGGGACAGATACAGGGGGGCGATGGTGGGATTCCTCCTGCCTTGCGTGGGGGTGGGTTGTGAAGTGTGGGGGGGGCGTAAATGCAGGTTTGGCCCCCGGGCACCAGAGACCCACGGTACGTCACGCAGTCCTGGCTTAAATCAGGAAGGCCTTTTGTTTGCGCCAATACAGTTGTTTGGTCTTTAACGTTTGCTGACTTTTTTATGCAGCGGGCTGAGCTAGTTTTTTTTTTTACTGCGGACATCTTAGAGTACCGACCCCTGCAAACACAACCCCACCTCACAGGCCTTGAGTTCTAGTCCTGTTTCCGCCGCGTGTGACCTTCAGCAAGTCGTTTCTCCTCCCGCCCCTTTGTCTGCCTTCTCTAGAGCGGTCTTTCTTCCAGGTGGTGACTGGCTCTTGCTATGTTTCTGAACAAGCGCCTGAGAGAGTGGGGCCCTGATCCAGTTTGGCACCTCTAGGTGCTACTGGAATTCAAATAACAATCACACAGAGTGAGGCAGGCCTCATCCCCCAAACCATAAGGGCACCACATTCCTGTCATTGTGGTGCATGGTACCACAGGGCAGCCACGTCGTACAGCCCGTAATTGTCAACTCTGGGCTTGCGTCCGCTTCCCCCAGCCACCACCAGAGGCGGGAACCCGGACCGTATGGACCGCTGGTCTGATCTGAGGTGGCAATACGCCAGCTCCCTGGTGAAAATCCACCAGCAGCCAACGCTGCATGCAAGGTATCACTGCTTCAATGGCCCCTTCTCCGGTCTGCCCCTGGGTCGGCTGATGGTGTCAGCCGAGCAACAGCCAAATGCCCCCAGATGGGCTAAACGTGACTATCGCTCTAGTGGCAGTTTCCACCCACTAGAGATCTCTGTGGTACCTGATACATCGCTGGGGCAATCGGAATAGACGCTTGCCACAATAGCCCGGAATTTGGATGGCACTTCTAAGGTTGCACAGGGTCTTCCCATTGTCATAGGATCATAGAAGCTGAGGGTTGGAAGGGACCTCAGGAGGTATCTAGTCCAACCCCCTGCTCGAAGCAGGGCCAACCCCAACTAAATCATCCCAGCCAGGGCTTGTCAAGCCAGGCCTCAAAAACCTCAAAGGATGGAGATTCCACCACCTCCCCAGGTAACCCATTCCAGTGCTTCACCGCCCTCCTAGTGATAAAGTTTTTCCTAATATCCAACCTAGACCTCCCCCACTGCAACTTGAGACCATTGCTCCTAGTTCTGTCGTCTGCCACCTCTGAGAACAGCCTCGCTCCATTCTCCCTGGACCCCCCTTTCAGGTAGTTGACGGCCACTATCAAATCCCCCCTCAGTCTTCTCTTCTGCAGACTAAACAAACCCAGTTCCCTCAGCCTCCCCTCATAAGTCTTGTGCTCCAGCCCCCTCATCATGTTTGTTGCCCTCCACTGGACTCTCTCCAATTTGTCCACATCCTTCCTGCAGTTGGGGCCTAAAACCTGGATCTTGTGGTCCATTAACCCTTGTTCGCTTTCATGATACTGTCATATTAGCAGCATGGAAGACCAATGAATTACAAAGCACTCTTACCAAGCTACCACACGGCTGGCAATCACGTGGCCCCCAAAACCTTCAGTGGTGTGACAAGATCACCAGGGATGGACATAGCTGAACATCCAGCCAGACTGTCTGAAGGACCTAGCTAGAGAGTGAGGTCGGTGGTGCTTGACCTATAAAGAAGCGACATCCCTCTGGCATTTGCCATGATGTGGACGATCCGTTGCATAGGCCTGCTGCTTAGCAAGTCTTATCTTGCTAAGCAGCATTTTATCTTGCTAAGCAGTATCTTATCTATACTGGCTCAGAGACCATTGACTTACAGGAGAAGGTTTCTCAAAACCAGGCAGGTCCCAGCTTGCAAACTCCTTTCTCCTTAACCCTCAGGAGGATTAAAAGATCTGGCAGCCCTGCACCTGGACCCCTTTGTCAGGTACAATGATCCTCAACACCTCTGCCTGCCTTTGCACTTTTAATGGGCAGCTGGTTTCCTCGGGGTGTCACATTTTGGAGGGGCAAAGCTTCACACACCTGGGCCATGCATGTCTGTGTCATAGCCTTTGAGAGGGGATTTACCCAGAGCGCAAAGGAGGACAAGAAAGGAACTGGAAGACGAAACATTCAGCCATCCTCCCCCCATCACTATACCGCTTTCACATTTAACACACTGTGCACCCTTTCAACTTCCGAGGTGTGGGCAAGATTAGAGCAGACCCATGGCGAGAACGGACAGGTGGAAATGCATTCCCTTTGGCTCAAGAAGGGGCAAAAATCCAAGGCGCGCACATTTTCCCACAGCGATTTGGAGCTGTAGGGTTTTGCGATGGAATTTTTTTGCTAGATGAATTTAGATCTTGGTCTATGCGGATCTGAACTTTAGGAAGGTAATAGCACGGTTGCTTTTAAGATAAATCCATCAGTTTGCAGTCAGACTACAGAAAAGAACAAAACGTTGCTTTTAAATACACATACGCTTTCCATTAAGGGCCACATTGTCAGAAATGCTCATCACCCAGTAGTTCCCAGTGAAACCAGTGGGACCCCCCTCCCTTTTCCCATCAAAAATCCAGTCTTTACTCCACCATTCTGAAAGGACAATTCAAGTGATGGGATTTCAGTCACTTATTTAGAGTCCACAGATATTAAGCATCTAGATCTCTCTCTCTCTCTCATGCATATGAGGCAGCATGGTCTTTTGGACTGCAATCTACGTAGTCCTAGGTTCTATTCATGGTTCTGCCATGGACCTATTTTGGCAAGTCACTTCTCTTCTTTGTCCCTTTATTTCCCCTCCCACCCTTTGTCTGCTTCTGTGGGCAGAGGCTGTCTCTCCTTATGGAGCTGTGCAGCACAGTGGAGTCCGATCTCCTTAGGGCTCTATACAAATAAACAGCAGTTGTTTTTCTCCTATTAAGTTCCTATTAAATTAGGAAATTAGAAATTTCCCTAGGAGGGTGGTGAAGCACCGGAATGCATTATCTAAGGAGGCGGTAGAATCTCCATCCTTAGAGGTTTTTGGCTTGACAAAGCCCTGGCTGGGATGGTTTAGTTGGGGTTGGTCCTGGCAGGGGGTTGAACTAGATACCTCCTGAGGTCCCTTCCAACTCTAATCTTTTAACTAAGTTTCAATGTCCCTTTTCTCCCCTCCTTGGGGTTTATAGACTTCAAACGCACGTAGAAGGCTCTTGTCGACAGCTGGCCAAGCGATACATTAAAGGCTTGTTTCCCTTGGCTTCAGAGAACTCTGGATCCGGCACTAAAAGAAACAACTCTCTTTTCTCAAGTGCAATGGTGGTGGTTCTTCAACAGCAAACAATCAATAGTCACGCCCCCGCTCTCTCCTGAGAGAGAACCTCAGGCCAGCCCAGACTCATATGAAGATGCTGAGGTTGTGTGTGCAGCCTGCCCTGGGGAAAGCCTCTGCATACGTAGGTTAATGGATTGCACCCTCAGCAAGTTTGCAGCTGACACGAAGCTGGGGGGGAATGGAGGGCAGGGATAGGATACAGAGTGATCTAGACAAATGGGAGGATTGGGCCAAAGGAAATCTGATGAGGTTCAACAAGGACAAGTGCAGAGTCCTGCATTGAGGATGGAAGAATCCCATGCACAGCTATGGACTGGGGACTGACGAGCTAGGCAGCAGTTTGGCAGAAAAGGACCTGGGGGTTACAGTGGACTAGAAGCTGGAGATGAGCCAACACCGTGTCCTTATTGCCAGGAAGGCTAACAGCCTATTGGGCTGCATTAGCAGAAGCATTGCCAGCAGATGGAGGGAAGTGATTATTCCCCTCTATTCGGCACTGGGGAGGCCACCTTTGGAGTATCAGGTCCAGTTTTGGGGCCCCCACTAGAGGAAGGATAGACATCCAGGCATGGGCTTCATCCCAAGCTCTGGGACCCTCCCACCCCACAGGGTCCTAGAGCCCGGGCTCCAGCCCAAACCCAGAAATCTCCACTGCAATGAAACAGCCCTTCAGGCTGAGCCCAAGACTGGAGCGGGCCAGCTGCAGGCGTCTAATTGCAATGTAGACACACCCCTAACGTTTTGGTCATCCAGGAGCCAGGTTTTGAACTAAGGTTTGAGGCACCCCAGTCCAGTGCTTTAACCGTAAGACCACGCTTCCATCGGTGCCGCGTGGGCAGCGAGGCAGCCCTGGGCAACTTATATCTCCTGGCCTGCATCCTTGCTGCGGCCTCATGTGAAAAAGAGCAACACCTCCACCCCCCGATCTCCCAGAGGCTGTTTCATTGTCTCCCACGGAAAAACGAAGCTGAAGGCCATTTCTAAAACCCAGGGTGCAGGTGTGAGAGATTGAGGCTGATGATGAAGGGAAGCAGTGCAAATCCATTCAGAAACCCGCCTTTCTTAGCAACCCCTCCGCTGCAAGTCCCTGGCCCAAAGATCCAAGAGGATCTGGGAACGTCCTGACAGGCTGGAAGGGGTTAAAAATAGCAGCCAAAACCACACTGCCTGGTGCCCTAGCAAAGGCTGCTGCAGTCAGCTGTGAGCCACGGCTATTCTCAGCTTGGGTGGACCTCTGAGCTCTGCGGGCAGGGAGCACATGCGGCCCTGTGAAAACGAATGAAACAGCTCCGCTGGTTTAGTGATAGAGCAGTTTTAGCAACGCTGGGCAAACATGGGCAGTGCGCGCCGCCAGGCATTTTTAATGACAGCTCCTCCCAGGTTATTTTGGACGGAAGGTCCCAGCAGCAACAACGTAGGTTTTGTTTTTTCCCCTGGTCGTTTAGCGATGCAGTAGGCTCATGGAATCATAGGATATTAGAGTTGGAAGGGACCTCAGGAGGTCATCTAGTCCAACCCCCTGTACTCTGCCCTACAGGCTCCTACCATAGCAGAGCTGCTTTGGGCAAAGTCGCAAACGCCTGTCCCCACTGCAATGCCGAGGAACGGCTGGAGGGATCTGAACGCAATGCGCCATTTCCATAGGGATCATAGGAATTGCCAGACTGGACCGGAGCCATGGGTCCATCTAGCTCAGTGTCCTGCCTCCAACAGCATCTGAGAAACAGCAAGAAACCTCTCAGAAAGCAGATGTGGGGTAATCTGCCTCCGCATTATTATTATTGTGTATTTATTAGGAAGGCAATGTGGCCTAGTAGATAGAGCTCTGAACGGGAATTTAGTAGACTTGGGCTCTAGGCCTGGTTGTACCACTGGCCAGCTGGGTGACCTTGTGCAAGTCACGTTGCAGCTCTGTGCCTCAGTTTCCCCATCTGTAAAATGGGGACAATGCTACTGAGCTGCTTTGAGAGCCATTGACGAAAAGCAAAAGGCCTTATTATCTCTGTTGCACTAGTTACTCGGTGCCTCTGCCCTTTCTGTAGCATCTTGGTCTCTGTGCTCTGGGCAGTCATTGATCGCAGAAGGGGAGTCACAGATCACAAACTAAGGAAACTGAAGATAGGCTGAATGGGAGCAGCTCCTAGCTGAATCTGAAAAGCAAAAGTTCTGGGTAGTGGTTGTATATTTTTTCTTTATAACACATCCATTTCATTTCCCCATCTCCGCTCCTGTAAAGTTAGGCCTCTCGTAAATAGTAAAGGACAGGCTAGATCTGCGGTGTGCAGGGCTCCTCAGTCGGAGTGGGCGTTGGGCTGGGAGCCAAGAGACCTGCGCTCTGTTCCTGGCTCTGCCACTGACCAGTTCTGTCACCTTGGACACCTTCTCTATTTGTCTTGTCTGTTTAGATCAGTGGTTCCCAACCTTTTTGGCTCAAGGGCCACAAATATGATTTGTACAACCCTGAAGGGCCCCTAGTCTCCCCCAGCAGCCCCCTCCTACCCCACTGCAGCCAGAGGGAAAGAGTTCAGTGAAGAGGATCTCCCGTCCCCCTGGCTGCAGCAGAGAAACCATGGGCTCCACCTGGGCCCTAGACAGCAGCTCCCTTCTGCAGCCAGCGGGAGGGGAGGGTGGGAGGGGGCACAGGTTGGGAACCACTGATTTAAATGATAAGATCTTCAGGGCAGGGACTGTCTCTTATTGGGCCTGGCCCAATGGAGGCCCTGATCACCTCTGGGGCCTTTAGACAACACTGTAATATAAATTATCATATTTATCAGGTGGATGAGGAGTCTGGCAGGGTGGTTTCTCTCCAGCAGGGGCTGACGAGGCGGTCGTCCTATGGGAGGATTTTAGTGTGTCTTGACTGAGGGTGAGGATGTGACATTTTTAAACAGCTTAGTGGGCTTTGGTATTACACCAGGTACACTCGTAAGAGTGGAGTGTTTTCACCCAGTTAGCATTGCTTTGACAAGTTCCCATTTTCCTAGCACTCAAAATAACCCCTGGCCATCTTTGAAAATTCACCTGTGCTCATTTATCTTGAAATAATTCAGGTCTACATTCCTTAAATCAACCAGTTCTTGCTTGTAGGGAAACCTGCTCTTCTCCCCTCTTCCTCCCCCCTCCCCCCCAAAAAAGCAATGCAGATAGCTCCGCAGAGATAGGGAGGGGGGAAACTCTCTCTTAAGGTATTACACCACAGGGCTTGGTTAAGAAGAACTTTAGAAAAGCATCTCTTTGTCCCTGTGGATGCTGGAGCTACTGTAAACTTCCAGCTAACAATTTGAAGGCTCCATGCTGGAAGCCAAAAAAATCCAAGCTGCATGTGATGTATCCAACAACACTGTTGTCAAGCGCTAGATGAGTTCAGGGGAAGCCCAATAGCCTCCGTTGTATATGACGGAGCCCCCCGATCCGTTTCCTAGTTATGTGCAAAAAAAGATGTTAAGAAAATAAAATTGCTATTGTCATTTTGGGAGGGATGTAGCTTGGGCGATCCTTTGTCAAATGATTCTTAATCTGCCCCCATAAACTCCACCTTAGGCCCTCAAATAGCATAGCAATTTTCAAGCCAATCCGATCATGGATTTGGATTTGAGAGCTCTTTGGAAATTCAGTTTTCAGCGTCAATTGTTTTAACTTTAACTATGGTGCAGCAAGAGAGCATAAAAGAGGAATAGCTCCTCCAATGATCTGTCAGAGCCACCGGAGTAAAAAATGGTCTCTGGGTCTTCTGCGTGGCCGGTTCCCTGTAAAGCACAAACGCACAACAGCTGATCTTTTCACACCCTGATTTATTTTCCAGAGGTAAGCAACCCTATAGTAACAGTATTTCCATATTCCCCACACAAAAGACACCTAGAAAAAAAGAGAGAGGTACGGTGCATCACTTCAAGTGAAATGCCCACCTCTCTCTGGTTAACCAAGAGGGCCTGTTCTAGGAAAATCTTTGTATCAAGGGTGGGCCATAGCTTTTGAAATTAAGGGGTGTTCAGAGATGAATCTCTGTGCTGTACACTCAAGCCTGAAGGGTTTCAGTCCTTGCAGTGTGAGTGTGGGTAGCTCTCATAGCTGCTGTCTTGCAGAGAAATAGAGGGCCTCATTCAACCAGGGCTATCTTTCAGCACCGCTCAATCCACTCTGTCATTAAGCAGAAATTTACGTGCATATGCAAATGATATACAAATTAACAGCATATAATCTGCATAAAATATCACTCAGGAAGCTGCTGTGCTATGTGGCCGATTCCCCTTTGAGCTGGACGAGTTGCCAACCGCCGGTACGTTTACGGACAGTCAGTAAAAGAAGGGACAATTTTAACACTGTCCGTAAATCCGTAAATAAATTAAAAAGTCCGTGAAAATGGGTAGAAATAAAACATTACATTTTGACCTGGGAGCGTCGGCGTTCAGAATCAGTTCTCGTTTCATAAAACTGCACCGCTCGATTCCCTGGTTTCTATCATTGCCCAGGCCCAAAGAACCGGACTGATCAATTAACTGCAGCTAAAACAATCATGGAATTCCCACGTCCCGCACCGCAGGGCCTTTGTGACACGGTGGCATTTGAGTGACGGCAGGACAAAGTTTCACCGTCTCAGTAAAAAAAAAATCAACTTCAGATCCTCATGTCAGTAAAAACTAAAAGGCCAGGCTGGCGAGGCCTGAGCCCCGCGCACTCCCAGCACCTTCCAGAGGCTGGGTTCCGGGGCTTTGCCCTGCGGGACTGGGAGCGCCCTTTAAATGTGGTAGGATGGGGAGACCCCAGAGCTGGGGCGCCCAGCTCCACCCCTGCTGGGAGCCTGCACCAATGGGCACTCTGACCCACAGCTTGCCAAAAATGCCCCCCGCCCCAGATGTCCGCTTTGGCCCAGGCGTGGTGGATGTCCAGCCGGGCCCCCCAGTGCCTCCCAGGGGGCAGAGGAGACTCCCCAGGACAGTACAGCGCGGGGCCCGGGCGGGGGAGATGGGGGGTCTCCAGCCATGTGTGCACGTGGCAGCGGAGAGGGCTGGGGGGGGCAGGGAGGCTCGCCCTCCCTTGCACATCAGGGAGGTGCTTGGATTAGAGCCTCCCCCCCCGTCCGCCCCCATTCAGCAAAGCAGCTGCTTCGCTGGACGCACGCGAGTGGGCCCCCAGTGCAGCACGTGCTGAGATCAGCTGCTGAATCGGGGCCTGAACGCAGCCGGCCGGCGGTCAGGCAGAGCCCAGCGCCCCCCGCCACCCAGCTCCAGGCACTGCACCCCGGGGGACTCCCCCAGCTGTGCTGGGGGCTGCAAAGCGCAGGGAAGCCCCCCCCGCCCTCCCAGGGGCTGCAAAGCGCTCCGGACCCGCCCCTGCTCCCCCAGTTTCCCCAGTGGGGCCGCCAAACCCCGGGATTCACGGTTTGGAGTCGGCCCCATCAGCTCCGCTGAACGAGGGTGGAACCAGGGGGAAGGCGCCCCTTTCTCCTCCTCTCACCCCTTCCCGTGCGCCCCCAGGTCCTCCCGGGGGACCACGCTCCCTGCGTCTGGCCCAGCCCTGGATGCTAAGCCCCGGGGGCTGGGGAGGGAGATGCGCTGACCTGGACTCTGCGGCGGGCGGGGATCTCTCGCCTCGCCCCCCTCCACTTTCCCCAGCCCATGGGCCCAGTGTTTAGCAGGCTGGGGGCAGGATTTCCAAACCCTGCCATTTGGGTGCCTCCCAATAGCCAGGGCAGCAGGCTTGGCTGGGGGGGCGCAGGCGGGGAAAGGGGTGCCCTGGCCCCTGGAGGCTGATGCCAAGGAAAGGGTGTAAAGCCGGAACCCCCCCCACACCCTGCGTTTGCAAGTCACCCCCAGAAAGCACGCCTCCCGCAGGGCACCAGACAAGGGAGTGGGGGAGCAGAACTGGGGGGGCGGGCAGCGGGGTCTGGGAACCGGGCTGGGAGAGGGGAGCAGGGCTGGGACGGGGGAGAGGATCCGGGGGGGGGACTGGAAGGGGGTAGCAGAGGGGGTCGAGCGGGGAGGGGGGAGTGGGCGAGGGAGGAATAGGGGGCCGGGGTCGAGGCTGGGGGCTAGCGGATCCAAAAGGCCCGGGTGTGAACTCAGTCGAACCGGTGTCACTCCGGAGCCTCCGCCCTGGCGCGAAGCGAGTGACACCGGATTGAGAGCGGGACGTTCCTTTGACGCTCCCGCTGCGCCTCGGCGTCCAGCGCGCACAGCTGCGCCGCACGGCTCCGGGAAGCCTCCGCGGAAACGTCCCCCACCGTCTCCTGGCCCTCCCCGCAGCCGGGCTGGGGCGGGAGGGCAGGACGCCCCGCTCCGCCACCTCCCCCTCTCCTTTCCCGGGCAGCTCGGAGAAGGGGAGCGCAGCGCGCCGCTGGAAACTTCAGCCGCGGCGCTGCGCTGCGCTTTGGAGAGGGCGGCGAGCCCCGCTCCGCGCCCCGTCTGGAGAAGCGCCGCGGCCCCCGCGCTGGCTGCCCGCCGCGCATCCTTGGGGCGGAGGTGGGGTAGGTAGGACCCTCCCCTCTCCTGTCCCTAACTCCGGGCCCGCTTTGGCTCCAGGGCTGCAGCGGAGCGCTGGCGGGAGGAGGGGTCTCCAGCCCTGGGGACGGGGCTAAGGGGTCAGGTTACAGCGCAGCTGGGGGGCAGGGGAGGACTGAGAGCTGGGCATATACACCGGCTCCTAGAAAGCAGGCGGGCCATATAACAGCGGTGCCTTGGCCCAGAGCAGACGGCGCAGAGATTCTGCTGGGGCCTAGGTACCTTGGATTCTCCTGCTGGTCCCAAAAAATCAGGGGGAGCCGGCTGCATGAGGGCTCGGTAGTCGCTGGGGAAACCAACTTCCTCCTTTTTCTCTCCTCCACACACAAAGGTACTGCATGTCTAACATTTAGACATGTTCAGCTTTGTGGATTCAAGGACTGTCGTGCTCCTGGCAGCCGCCCAAGTCATTTTATTAGCGGTGGTCAGATGTCAGGATGAGGATATCCGTAAGTTGCACCTTTTTTCCCTTCTTTTATCCCTTTAAAATGCATCCTGGAAGGGGGAGGCGGGGGTGGAACACAAAAGCTGTGGAAGAGAGAGAAAATCGCTGCTTCTGGGGGAAAGACCGGGTGGTAGGAACAAGGGTTGTAGACCTGGTAGAAGTGGCTTTTTTTTTTAAAGTATCTAAACACCTGGAAAACTGGCCTCGTGTTCTCCCTGCATTTGATCCGGAGCTCAGGGACTTCCCTTGCTCCTTTTTAGCTTTGCCTTCTTTCCTGCTCTGCACCGTCCCTGGATTCTAGCCCCTGGATGAAGTTCACTGTTGAGCCCTGACAAAATACAGATCAGAGGAGAAGCTTTATTCCTGTGTTGCTTTAGAAAAGCATCGCATTCATTAATCCCTTGCCTATTATTCCGGCTTCCATCCCCCTCCCTTAGTGGATTTCCACCCTGAAAAGGGCTTTCTCGTGAAAATATACCCCGATCGGATCAGAACCCAAGGGCGAACAAAATCTCTCTCCGCCGCGGGGAAACAGTTAATGCAGCAAAGCTGAGTGGGAGAGGGGCTCACGGGGGGAGCCAGACAAAGAGGGCATTCCGAGACAGACAAACTGGAGTCTGAGACTCACAAAGAGAGACCTTTGTGCAGCTTTTCCCAACTTGTCTCCTCCCCGCCACTTCTCGGTTGGAGCTGGTGCGTAAGGTGCAGAAAAAAGTCCTGGGGAAGTTGATAACTAGTGGATTTTTTTTGTTTAAGGATCAGAAAGGAAATTTCCCCCCTAGACGAGGCCACCTGGAAGATGAGAGGCATTCCAGACACATTAGGCAGATTGTTCAACTTTCCCTTCACCCTCTACCTGCCCTTCTGAACCCAAAGAGGCAAGCAAGGGGAAAAGTGGAGGAGCTCATTCCCACCTCCCCCTTCCCCCACATTTTAACATTTTTGCAATTGCTGATCTTTAAATCAGAATGGTCGTCTTGTGCAATAGCGGCAGGAGGTGACATTAAAGTTCAGTGCACAGCCAGTCCTTCCTTCTACCCCAGAAAAACGTCTGCTCTGGCATACTGTCCAGCATGGGAGCTGGAAACTGTATTAGGTAGAAAGGGGTTTTTTTTTTTTTCACTTGTTTGGGCAGGTTTCCTATTGCTTGAATTCCATCCCTGTCTCCATATGCTCCAGACTGTAAATCAATTGCAGAGAGAGAGTGTTTGAAAATGTCTCTTTGCTCTCTTGCTTCTGGGCCATGCTGTCTTTCCCACTAACCAGCCTGCGAGTCCAGCAAAAAGGAGGTAACATTCCTTCCATCCAGGCGCAAAGGAATTGTCAGGCTGTTTTCAGTTTGCTTAGTTCGTCTCAAAGGGATTGGATTTGCAAGATTTCCCAGTGAGACACCCCCCACCCCACCACATACACCCCAGGAGAACTCAGAAGTTGGGGAGCTGCATTTGAGGACTCTGGCTCCTTGTAGCAAAGAGTGATTTTGTTGTCTTTGCCTATTCCTGGTAAAAGGATGCCGATCAGTTCATTAACCCTGTCCTACGTCTGTGATAGAAGGATGATCTCCCTCCAGGAATACACCAAAATTTAGCAAAGCGGTTCCTCTAAGCTACTACCCGTCTTGTCTGTCCTCGCTGCTTTAGACTAAAGTATGTTTAACACCCTTCATCATGTGTCTGGATTCCTCAGGTGTGCAGCACAAGGAAGGGACACAACCAAGTGTGCCTTGTGCGTTGTTCTGCTCAAAAGCAAAGAATCACACCCTCTTTCCCGGGAGAGGAACTTATTTTCTGCTCTGATGGTGTTAGCCCTTTTTGGGAGGCTCATCGGTAAAAGTTTTCTCCAGGTCATAGAGGAGGGAACTCAATTCCCCATTGTGAGCGTTTGTTTGCATAGGGGAGATCAGCACCAATAGCTTCCAGATGGAGTTGAAATGTTGCCCTTATTTATTTGAACTGGCTCCTAGCAGGGCGACGTGAATCGTGCTCTGTGTGTGCTCGAGAAAAGGCCTATTCAGTCATGAGAGGAAGGGTCCCCTGGGCTCCCCAAGGTGCCCCAGCTCCCTGCACAAAGGCCCCCACTGTTATCTCCACTGCTGCTGCCATCAGGCCTGCAGACCTTCACTTGGATGGGGGGAGAAAAGAAACACATGCCAAAGAGGCACTCACATTTTTTATGGGTCTCCCCCTATCAAGAACCCCTTTTAGTGAGCTGTTTTAATTGGGATCAGATTATAATTAACTCTCCTAGTGACCGTTGGATGCTTGTTCCTTTTGCATTTTTTGTCCGTCTCCCCCAACCCCACCCCTGGCTGCAGCCATTTCCCCCCACCCACCCCTGGGCTCCTTGGTCCATTCATCGGTTTGACTTTGATTCAGTTGGTTTCTATTTTATGGTGTTTTGATTAGAAAAACAGCCTTGCCCTGGAGAGAATGAGCCAGGCTGTAACTCTTTGTACATCCCAGGTTTTGGTCTGCAGCATGCATTCCAGAAACAGCCAGGGGGCATTTAAAGAAACCTCTTTGTTGCTTTTCTCGCCACCTTTTTCCCATTTATATTTTTTTTTGGTGAGGTGGTGGGGGGAGAGGTTAACAATGTGGACTGGTGTAAACGCTGCCCCTTCTGGCAGCTCCAAGAAAGGGAATCGAGACCTGATTCTCCTCCCCATCTATACTGGTGTAAATCCAGATTAGCTCCACTGGAGCCAGCAGTGTAGAACAAGTGTGAAAGCCAGTTCAGGCCTGGTGTACTGGAAAAACCCACAGGCCACTGTAGGAAAAAGACACAGGGGGATTCGTTAAGGAAGCACAAGAGGGTTGAGCTGAGCATGACAGAAGTTTGCCGCCCAGATTTGAACATCGCTTGTGGCTGCTACGAACTCTTACCGGACTCATGGGCCCAGCTTTGTCGGTCAGTTTCGCTCAGCAAACATGACAGGGATGGGAAATGAATAAAGAAAGTGCCTGGTGGGAAACCTTGGACATTGCAGAGGGATCAGTAACACGAAGGGCCTGGGCCTTCGAGACAGTTCTTCGTCACAGCATCCTCTTGGCCTAAGGGCTATCTCCAGGCCTCTTTGTTTTGCTCTGCTTCTGCAGTGGCCAAGAGATCCAGACCCTATAGTAATCTGTGAGATGTCCAAGGAAGCTGGGTGCGCCGTCCCACCAGGAAGCTGGGCAGGGACCTGGCTTGGACACAAGCGGTTATGTCTATACCCTGTTGCAATTAGCATGTGATGGCTGTAAGCAGTGCTGATGGTCGTATGACCCTGTTTCTCTCTTTCCCTTCTGGTTTTCTCTCTTTTTTGCCTCCCCCTCGCCCCATGTTCCATTTCCCCTAACCCTTCCTCTCCCTTTGGCACAGAGGAGGCAGGCAGCTGCGTGCAGGATGAGCAGAGGTATAGTGACAAAGACGTGTGGAAACCCGAGCCCTGCCGGATCTGTGTCTGTGACACTGGGACTATCCTCTGCGACGAGATAATCTGCGAAGAAATGAGAGACTGTCTCAACCCCGAGATCCCCTTCGGCGAATGTTGCCCTGTCTGCCCAACTGACCAACCTGCTCCCAGCGGTCGTAATTTATTTATTTCCGTTCCATAAATAAATTACTCGAGATGATTGCAAAGATCAGGCGCCCCAACGGATGAGCATCTAGCAAAAGGCTGAGGCATCCGTGGGACCTAGCTAGGAAAGGCAACTTCTCTTTGACCCAATTGGGTCTGTCTCTGTGCCTAGGGTGCAGAAGGTCTGAAATATCAGTTTGGTCAGATCAAAGTTGAGAAGGCAGATAATTAACATAATCGATTAGTTTAGCAGCCCCCATCCTAACGATATCTCAGTAATTACCAAGACTGCAAGAGAACACCAAAGCTTTCTCTGCCCCGGCTGTGAATCAAGTCCCTCTGCAGAAGAGAAGCCTTATTTAAATCCACGGCCCACAGATTTTTAAGCCATGATGCGGAACCAGCACAGTGCTAAATACATAGAGCATGGGATTTTTTTGGTTTTTATGTTTAGTATTTAACCGTTACACGGGGGTCAGAAATTGCAGGGCGAGCTGAATAGGAATAGCACTTAGAAACCCTGCTGTGATATAAAAACTTGCCTTCTGAATTCTAGCAAAGCTCAGAACGTCTCTTCATTTAGTTGTAATACTGCCTCCAAAATGACCTAGTCATGGGGGGTTAGGAGGGGTCCTGAGAGTCAAAGGAGAGGCTGGGCCTCCATGAAATCAGAATTCTGTGCCTGGCTTTGTAAAAAACTCGCTGTGCAATGTTCACTTTCTCTCGCTTCAAAATGGGGGTTGGTAATAAAACTTTGCCAGCCTGGGGCTTCATTCACTCACTTCCGTTAAGGATTTTGAGATCCGCAGCTGAACCCAATACACTATTTCAGGTGCAAGTGCTGCCGTTTTAAAGACCTTCTCTGTTCTAGTTCCATCCAGAGCAGAAGTTGCCTTTTTTAACCCTTTGCTGACACAGGCTACCTTTCAAATGCCATCCCACTTTAATTAGGAAATGCCTTTGAGCCTGACAGTGTGAGTGAAGGGTTGAGAGCAAATGTTAACATTTTTCCCTTGAAACTCAGTCATGTTGATTTGGTACTGTGCTGAATGTAGCGCTTAACGCCTGCCTTTTTTTGATCTTTGGCACGCTGGCTTCAGAAGATTTTCCTTGTTTTTAGTGTGGTTTTTTTTTAACCTTTGTGTTTGGGCTGCGTGCATTATCCTTTGGCTTCTTCATAACCATGCGCTTGTCATTTCTGGGCGGACAAAGTGACTAGCTCGCCTTAGATCTGAAATTTTCGCCACCCACCATTAGCCATTTGGAAGCCTATCATCCCATGAGACTTTGCATTACTCCTGGCCTGCATATGTGCAATGCTGGCCAATTTATCACCCCCTCTGTACGAGCAGTGACAGTAATACTCAGGAAATTGGGTACAGACGAGAAACCCATGTTACCTCAATCATATCCCTCCCTGGCGTCATATCCAATGCCTTGTCGTGTGCGTCTTTGTGCGCAGAGATACTTAAATGATACATTTCATCATGGTGCTGACACTTTCTCTCTCTCGTTTCCAACAGGGCAACCTGGCCCCAAGGTGAGATCACTCTTTGTGTAATTCAGCATGACGCACCATCACATTTTTCATTTCATTGCCCTGGGCCTCAGTCTTTGGCCTTTATTACAGTTCCATGGATATACCGTTCGGGATTCTGTTCTCACTTACACTGTTGTCAGTCAGGAGCGAATCCGCTGGAGTCAGTGGCGTTACCCCAATGTCAGGCTGGTGGAAGTGAGAACAGAATCAGACTCCAGGTAGACACACAAGTTGCACCGTTTTAACTATACCGTTCTAGTTAAACCAGAGCAACCCAGCCTTTGTGGATACAGTTATATGGAGTTTATTACCATATGGGTAGGGAAGACTTCAATGGGACAATGACTCTTGTGCTTAAAGCACAGAGTGCGCCGAAGAGCTCTGCTCAGTCCTTTGCAGGATTGTGTGGACACACAGCAGGGTCATTACATGCCATTCTCTGGTGGGTCTGGCAGTGGGGTAGGCAAGGGGTGGACTGCAGAATCGCATGAATCAACTGTGTGCATAAACCAGGGTTCTAATTCCAAGTGCTTTGCATTGCAGGGACAAAAAGGGGAACCTGGCGATATTAAAGATGTAAGTTTTAATCTGAGTTTTCTGCATGCCCTTCATTTGTTTCCCATAGTGGCACGTAGGGTGCCATGGGAGACTCCTGCGTAAGCTTCCTTCTCAGCTAAGTTTTCCTATGCTTTTCTCGCCCACCCAGGCTGTAGGACCAAGAGGGCCACCTGGACCACAGGTGAGGAGCTTACTCTCTCTATCACATTGTTTGACTGTTTGCAGGCCAAAAAAAAAAATTCTTTGGAGAATATTTAACTCTTGTCTCACCTGTTTCAGGGACCTGCAGGGGAACAAGGACCAAGGGGTGACCGTGGGGACAAAGGAGAAAAAGTGAGTTTAAGAAAAAACAGCCAACATAGAGCAAAAGAACCCAGCACTTAAAACACTTCCAAAATCATCAAAGTGGCATATCTCCATCTTCATATTTCTGCCTCTTAACACATGAATGATATTCTTTCAGATATATTGTAATCTCATCGGGGCAGAGAACTTGCCCCCTATGAGGGTGATGTCTAGGTGACTCTGTCATGGACCAGGAATCTATGTTTCCAAAGCACCATGCTTCCATTACGGTGTTATATTAACAATAACTAAACTCCTTAACAGTGGTATATAGTTAACAATAATTAATGTGTAAAATGATTAATATATGCTTCGAGTTGTCTACCTTCAGTTTAATAAAGCACCACTCTGTATGAATAGTAAGGATGCTTGGTACTTAATGACTGGCAATCTGTCACTGATAATAAATTACTACTAATAAATGATGTATAATTAACATATGTTGTGGGCCATTTACATCCTGAGGAATAAGGCACCACTCTGTATTAATAATTATACTTAATCCATCATAACACTTGAGCATATTTAATTAATAATTGATTATAGGTAATCAAATAATATGGAATTAATAATATACTCCGTGAGCCTTGTGCATTCCAAGGACTCATGTCGCAATAAGGATGCAAGCTGTAGATGGCTTCTACTAGATGTCTGTCTCAAGTCATCTTTCTTCTTTATTCTGTTTAGGGTGCTCCTGGCCCTCGGGGTAGAGATGGTGAACCTGGTACCCCTGGAAACCCCGGACCCCCAGGACCTCCGGGTCCCCCAGGGCCCCCTGGGCTTGGCGGAGTGAGTACCCTCATGGTTTTATTTTGCAACCTTCACGTCCAGGACAGATGGCTGCACAGACTGATTGGAAGGGCCTGTTGAGTATGTCCTAATACTGTATAATTCAGCAGAAGTCACCAATTCGATAGGACTATTTATGTCATTTTAGGGCTCATCTTAAAAATTAGATAACGACATTTTTGATTATTCAGCATTCGAGACAAATGTGTTACCATCAAACTTGCTTCCTCAACGTTATTTGTTTTGCAGCTGCCGATCCCCCATGGTGCTAGACACTGTGCGGACATACAGTAATAAAGGCCTTTATTGCTCTGGCCTTTCACCAGCTCACGAATCAATTTCACTTCTGTCCTTAGCCAGTTTCACTCCAGGGTGTCCTTTGCACCAGCCCACAGCTGTAGTGAAGGGGAGCAAACATTGCATGGGAACGTTTAGAGTTTCACTTATGTTCCTAACCTATGGCTTTCCTGAGGGAGCCCAAGGCTGCAGATACCACAAGGGAATCTGTTAGTGCTTCACTTCTGTTCCTGGTCAGTTTTACCCCATGATTCCCATGCACTAACCGAACTGGGCAGTGATTGATGTGTGTGTGAAGGTGGGGGGGCAGGTAGATACCACATGGTGATATTTAAAAAAAAAAACCAAGGAAATATTTCTGTTGGTCTTACCTTGTGCAAGACTAAGCTCATTTAACTCAACAGTGCCCCATTGAAAAGTGCCTTTTTAATGACCGCAAATGCTGTGCACTATCTTTAGATTCACTGTGCCTAAGTTTTCTAGTCTCCCAGTCAATGAATCACTCTTTGGATTAATGAGGAACTGTTGGGCAGTTCTTTTAAAAAAATAAAAACAAAACAGAAACGATTTCTGTCTTTGGAGAGTGCCCTTCACCGTCTCTGTTAGAAACTAACCTTTTGCAAAACATAGTCAGAGCAAAGAATAGAAATCATTTGGCCCTTTTTTGGTTTGTTTCTTACTCTTCAAAGAAATTTCTCCCCTCTAAATATCACCACATAAAAAGGCTGACTCTGAAGTAATAACTCCGAGGAAATTTAAAATGAAATGTTGGAACGTTTTGCATATTTCCTGCAAAGAGATGCCCAGCAAATCTTTAAGATGCACCTCAGATTTTCCAAATATCTGCTCTAAATAGACTCCTTTTGTTTGTTTCTGAGACATGAGACATATCAGATAGAGGGGAATGTTTGGTTCCCTGGTGTGGTGCTTATCCGGTTATACTGGCTTATATGTTTTTCCTAATGGACCCAATACTTTATCAATATTAATACTTTACCAGATACTTTTGTCTATCAGTAGTTTTGATGGCTTTGCAGTCTGTGTCCCCATCGCGCGGCTTGGCTGAAAATTAAAAAAGATCCCACTCAGATGTGTCTGTGCTTTGGTCCTGTTTGCAGAACTTTGCTGCTCAGATGGCGGGAGGATTCGATGAGAAGGCTGGCGGCGCTCAGCTGGGTGTGATGCAGGGACCGATGGTAAGACACTGTCTGATTCCTTTTAGCAACTGAGACACGACGCGTGGGAGGCCTGAGATTTAGGGTTGCAGTCTACAGGAGCTGGGGGTTGTTCAGCAGCTTGAAAAATCAGGCCATTGAAACACAGCTCGGCATTATCTATGAGCCAGATCTTCAACTGGTGGAACTCAGCCT
Organism: Mesoclemmys tuberculata; assembly: GCA_007922155.1. NCBI lineage: Eukaryota > Metazoa > Chordata > Testudines > Chelidae > Mesoclemmys > Mesoclemmys tuberculata. Next base: position 4,899,742 of record ML675652.1, read on the forward strand.
GGTTGCATCGAAGTCGATGCTGAATTTCACCTGTAGAGATTCTCTCCCTAGAATCCCAGCCACAACACACCAAGATGACTATAAAGTGGTTGCATAACCAACAATTTACATAGCACCAAGATGACTTAATTGCCTCGGCCTTTGCTCTGCTTGCCAGGGCATCCCAAGTCACACGCCAAATCATTTAAATAGATGCTGCCAGGAGGGGAAGTTATAGAACGTTTTGTTGAGGGGCTGGTGTCTGTTGCTTTTGGACCAGCGGCTAATGAAAGCATGACAGCAGCTACTGTTCTTCAAGATCCCACAAGATTTCCAGCAGGAAATTTCTGCTCTCCAGCCTTTCTTGGCAAGCAGTAAATGAAAAGCAGGGCTTAGTAAACATGGCTACGTTCCAGGAGAAAGCGTGCTGCTTTTTTTTTTTTCCTCCCCTCCAAGTAGCTTCTATAAGTAAAAAGAGTTCTAGATGATGCATCCTGAGGGGCCCAAAATAAAAGGGACAATTTCAGAATATTCTCTTGCTGAAGGGGAAAGATCCTGGTTCTTTACGGGCTGTCAACTGAAATCTCTTGCCCCCATTCGCTGGGAGGCTTAGAGTTTTCCATAATGACTGTGATTTTTCTTTCTCAATGTAGGGACCTATGGGACCGCGAGGACCTCCAGGACCATCAGGAGCTCCTGTAAGTACCTGCCCTTTCAGGGGTGATCTGTTTCATTGGGTGTGAAATAATCAAGCAAATATATAAAGCTTCATCACTGAGATGGCTAATGAGGTTTCTGTGTGCAACGTTGCAGGGCCCTCAAGGATTTCAAGGCAATCCTGGAGAACCTGGTGAACCTGGCGCTTCTGTGAGTAACCGGCGGCTATGCTTTCGGCCAAAGGGACCGTGACATGGCACAAATCAACCCCCCTGGTTACATGTGCACTTCCAACACCCCAGCTGGACCTGCATATGCCCCAGAAACCCGAGCCCTGCCTTCGAGCTGCCCAGAGGAATACCAAACAGTCTCTCCACCGAGAGACCCGGGCCCCAGCTTCCCTGAGAAATATGTCTGAGCAGAAAACTCCCTGCTCTGAGTGGTTGCTATTATATCACTGATAATCAAAGCTGAGGTGATAGATGGAGGGAGAGCTTAGATCAGAGACGAGGGCTGAGATGTTCAAAGGGGCCTAAGAGATTTGGACACAGAGTCCCCAGTATAACTAATGGGGATTGTGCTTCTAAATCCTGGAGGTGGATCTGAAAAATCTCAAGCCTCGGCTTTAGGCACAGGAAGCTGATGATGAATGGGACAAACAGAACGGAAACAGAATCAATGGGCCAGCTCTGATTTGCACTAAGAGCCCTGTACACTGCCCTGGCCAAGTAAGGTACAAGCAAAGCAGGAGCATATGTAATTCACTCTTACTTTAAGTCTTTGCGCTGCTTGGGCGGTGTAAAAGGGCATTAGTGCCAATGAGAATCAGGTGTAGGGTGTGTCCCGTGGGGCAAACGGCGCGACAAGGACACGCTCTGCTGCTGTACGCTAGAGAAGCTGCGTAGTCAGTGGCAGTGATGATGGGGGGGAGTGGTAAAGAACAGCTCTCTCCGGACGCAGTCGATCGCTTTGATTAAGTGACTTTCCCAAGGTCAGCCAGGGAGTCCATGGTGGAGCTGGGAATAGATTCCCCTCCCCCAGATGGCTGAATCCCCGGCCAGTACCCTACCCACGAGACTAGCCTTCCTACCCATGCTCCTATGGTGAGTGGTAATTTATACAGTGGGGCTCCGCAGCGCATGGTGTTAGATTCGGTCCTGTATAACCTCTTCATTGATGGTCTGGGAGGCAAACAGCCCATTAGTGAGGCTGGGGGATGGGACTACCTTTGGGGGAGTTGTAAATAACAGCCAGGAAAGGGAAAACTTTGTGAAGGGGCCCGCATAGAGCTGGAAAATAGCAGCATACGGTGCAGCGTGAACAAATGCTAATCCAATAGGGGGGAATGATCCAAAGGGCTACGGTAAAGGGTCACCTAATTCCATTCCCCACCATAGCCTCTGGGTCATTCTTTACTCTCACAGGGTTTGTCTGGGCCTGCCAAGCACTCAGACTTCAACTGCGTCCCCGGGGACACGACTTTGCCGTGCAAACAGGCCATGCAGTTTGCAGCTGCATCTGCGGCAGGGAGGATAGAGCACTTCTCGAATGCTTCCGCCCAGTGGTTCTTAACCTGAGAGTCATAACCTGCCCTGGCTAAATGCAGGGGGCGTGTGGCTCTATCCATCCAAATTCTACAGCCCCGTCACTGTGGCTTCGGAGCGTTTTGCAATCTGTAAAGTCTATATCGTCACAGCACCCCGTGAGGTAGGGAGGTGGTGCTATTCCCATTTTCCAGCTGTGGAACTGAGAACTAAGGCCCAGATCCTCAAAGATATTTAGACACCAGACTCCTAAGAACAACCATACTGGGTCAGACCAATGGTCCATCTAGCCCAGGGTCCAGTCTTCCGACAGGGGCCAGTAACTCCCGCTGATTTCAGATCCTTGGAGGATCTGGGCCCGAGTGACTTGCCCAGAAAGTCTACGCCAGACCAAAGCATTGACCCCAATCCAAGATTAGCACCCTAGCCACTACACTCGATCCTGGTCAGATGGGGTCTGGAAATAGTGGAGAACCATTTCCAGAGACAACCCACGCCTGACAATAGTTGGGGGAGGGAAAGAATTGAGGACAGCCAGATTCCCAAGCTGAGCAGCAAATCTGGCAGGGTGGAATGTGACCCCACGTGCCCCCATGCCCCCTGCCACGTATCGCCTCTGACCAGTGCTGTAGTACGACTTCCAAGTTACCAGCAAATGGGCGGGAGTTCAGAGAAGATCAGTCGGGTGGAGGTGGCCCTGGGGGAAGAGAAATGATTAAAAGAACTTTGCTGAGCAGCGGCAGAGAAGGGGAGGGCGACAAAGCCAGTCTCGTGAGTACAGTACTGCTGTTTCTTCTGAGCCAGACGCTCCGTAGGCAGGAGCAGCTCTCCTCCGAAGGTCAGCAAGGGAGCAGAGATGTTAGAGGTCAGCCCTCCAGATGGTTTATCTCACTGTTGGACGCCAGCTTTGAGTGACACCCACTGAGGATTGGGTCCATTTAGCTGGGGAGCAGCGAGAGGAAATTAACGAGGGAGTCAAAATTCGGATGAGCATCAGGCAGAGCTTCCTGGCGGTGAGAGATGGGGCAGGCAGCGGAATCCTCTTCCAAGGGCAGGGATGGGTCTTTGAAGCTAGGCTACATGAACCCCCAGGAGGTTGTGCTAAGTGAACGCTGCGTAATGCTGTGGGGTAGCCCAAAGCTGGGATCCAGGGATAGCCCTCCCAAGGGGGGATTTAGGCAGGCAGGCGGAGCTGCAATTTGGAGTTTACAGCCTTGTTCTAACAAGACACGTTAATGTGTCTTTAATGGGGAGACCCTCCCATCTAAGCACCTCTGGCAGCTCAGTGATTGGCTGAGAGCTGACTCACAGAGAAGAGCGCCCCCCGCTGGTTCGCTGATTTCGCTTCCCACATAAGTGGGAGCTTTCCTTGGTGGCCTCCCACAGCGAGAGGTTTCAGGGCCGTGTTTCCGGCACACCCCCCAGAGAAGCAGAGGGCACTTTGGAGGAGCCCCTCGGTTGCTGCAGACTTAGAATCATAGAAGATGTGGGTTGGAAGGGACCTCAGGAGGGGTCCAATCCAACCCCTGCTCAAAGCAGGACCAGCCCCGACTAAATCAGCCTAGCCAGGGCTTGGTCAACTTTGCAGAGCACGTTTCCAGCTTGTGGCCCGGGCAGTGGGGGGAGCCGTGCTAACTTGCTCCTGGGCTCCGTAGCCCAGCTCAGCAAACCCGGACCCTGATATTTCCAGTGCTTGATGTCACCATGTGGCATGGTGATGTAAATCTAATGACAGCACGACACCGGCCCAGGCTGCGGGGGCAGCGAGCACAGGCCGCTTGGAAAAGCAACTGGACTCCTCTCTCTTCCCTGGCCTTCTTGGCCAACTTCTTCCCTTGTGCGTCCAGCGTTGTCTGGTTACCTGAATCCAGGGATGGACTCACAGAGCCCGGGCTCTTTTGGGATGGAGACTACTGGGGCACGATGCCATTGGGATGCTGGAGTCAGCCATACTCAAGCTCCCGGGGAGGCAGGCGTCAGCTGGGCAAGAACAACTAGGTCTTTCTTTTGTTTTTTTGGAGGGGTCCATGAGCTTCCCCGTAACTCTTTGCCTAGCCCCAGTGCAGAATAATAGGAGTCCCCGACCCACAGACACAGCGAACTGGCAGGTACCAATGCAAGGGCCCAATGCAATGTAGTTCCCCTTTGAGACAATGTTGCCTTTGAAGCCCATTAGCCAAGTTACCTCTTACCCTGTATGGTGACAACCCCAGGCCCCGAGACGATAGGGCTTGGCCATGACTCCAATAAAAAACGTTCTGACTCTCCCACCAGTAAATGTCCTGCCCGCCTGGCACATGTCACACTCACTCTGTCTGTCTTTCTAGGGGCCAATGGGTCCCCGGGGGCCTTCCGGACCACCTGGAAAACCCGGCGACGATGTAAGTATTCTGCATTCACTCGTTTACTGCATGGCAGCTTGCTGCTCGGACGTCAGAGCAGGTTGGAAGGCAGAGCTCTGCAGAAACCACGCTGTGGTAGCTAAGAGTCTGCAGCTAACGGCAGCGAGTTGAATGCGTTCAAGCACCCAGCATGGAAAACTTTATGCATCACCGATTGATGCACCTAGCAGAGTGTCCAGCGTGCAAAACGCAATGTATCAACGAGCCTTCCAGGGATTATTGCTCCCAAATTCTAGTTATGATGCATTCAGTGCAGCTGCCAGCCTGGAAACCAGACCGTGTCAATGATCCATGCAGAGTTCTTCCCCCCCCCGGTTCTAGCTCCGCTATACCTCGCTCTGAGAATCCCTGAAGGAAGCTAAGGGGTTTTCTTCTCTCTCTTTCTCTCTCAGGGTGAAGCAGGCAAACCTGGCAAATCTGGTGAACGTGGATCTCCTGGCCCTCAGGTATAGGGCTCCAGACTGTGAAGTCCAATATATACCCATGTGTCCTGGAGGCACGGCTGGGTGGCCAGATGGCCGCAAGTCACCCACCAGCCCAGCTCTCTTGTCTCCTTAGTTATTGAAACAGGAGAAGTTGGGGAAATGCATCATTGAAACCTAATGATTTTTGCCAAAGAGATGGCGGGAGGCGCTCCGGGCTGCAAAATTCAGACCCAAGGATTTAAGTCCCTGCCCACTAACGATCAGGGGCCGTTTGTGACCGTGGGCGTCTGAATTCCCCCAGCATTCATGCCCATTCAGATGCAGGGCTTTGCTTCAAGCCTGTCTCAAGCCGTTCTCTGTGGTGTAAATTGGCATAGCTCCCTTGACTGACACCTGCTGAGGATCAAGCCCTATAGACTACCCTGATCTGGTTGTGTTACCCAAGCCCTTAGGTTACCCTGATCTGGCCCTATAGGTTACCCTAATTTGGCTCTCTATATTACCCTTTGTAACCCTGTATGTTACTGTAATGTGGCTTCTATGTTACCCTGTATGTTACCCAGTCTAATTCTGTGTGTTAGTCTAATCTGGCCCTGATAAACAAATCGCTGCAAGAATGATTTAGGTCCGTACCTGGAGCTTGTTAATAATGTAACATCTGAGCATATTTGAGACACTTCATCGCTTTTCGCCCACTTCTTTACCCCTTGCCTGTTGCCTGGATTGACCCTTGTTGCTTTCACTGTAGGGTGCTCGAGGTTTCCCAGGCACTCCAGGTCTCCCAGGAGTCAAAGGTCACAGAGTAAGTAACAAGTGGTTGTGACTTACGCAGCATTTGGTTCTCCCCTTTGCTCAAGTTTGCTGGGAGAGTAACCGCAAATTTGCTTCTCTCCCTAGGGTTACCCTGGGTTAGATGGCTCCAAAGGCGAAGCAGGAGCTGCGGGCGCTAAGGTGAGCTGTTTAGCGAATGGGTGTCAAGTTTCTGGCATCTGAAATGAACCTGATAATTGGGAAGTTATTGGTATTGCCATTTATTACGTGCACTGCAGTAGCGACTTAGAGGGGGAGACTTGAGATCAGGGCCCCGTTGTGCTAGGCACTGTATAAAAGCACAGTGAAAGATCCACCTGCCCCAAAGAGCTCACAGTCAGAATAGGAGAGCCAGGAGCTTGCCCAGGGTCACACAGTCGTAGAAGCAGGATTTGAACTCAGGTAGACTGATGCCCAGTCCAGGGGCAAGTTCAGTGTGCTGGCTATGTCTGGCAAACATCCCTTTGTAAGCTGGTCAGGTGGTGGGGTGATGTGAAAACCTAGCTAGATAATTAAAGGCGGGTTAAACAGACTAGAATACATCGACAAATTCTAGTCTGCCTAGAATAGATAGAAGAATCAAATAGCTACATAGAGAGACTAGAATAGAAATCAAATAGCTACCCAGATCTGGATCGTGAGATGAGACACAGAGTCGAGTACATCTTTAACTCAAGACAGGCTGCCTTCCTGAAAGACGTGCATTAGCCAAACCCAAGTTATTGGCGTCAGCCCAGGAGTAAATGGGTGAAATGCCTGTGATTTCTAGGAGGTCAGACGAGATAATCGAATGGTCCCTTCTGGCTTTAAACTCTCCAAATCCAAGACTCCGTCTGTGTGGACAGCTATATGCAGACAGCTGTAGATCTTGAGAGCGGATAAAATTTTAGCTTAGCTAGATGGGTGAGTGTGGGGATAGATGGATGAGTAGATTAGATAGCTCTGAGAGAGAGAAATCTAAGGCCTTTGATCTGGTAACTGCCTCAATACTAGGGATTAGCCCCTTTCAACCCTAAATATGTTGCTGGGAATACGAAATGCACAAAACCAAGATTAGAAGCCGAGAAGCTGTGACTAGGGCTACCACTGGTGCTCCTTCTCCATCCCTCCCCACGACCCCCTCCAGACAGCTGTCTTCACAGGCTGTGCCTTCCTTCCACATTCCCTCTAAGCAGCTCTCTTGGCTGCCTCAGCGTCCCTGGGGTTCAATGCAGCATCTCCTTTTCTCCCCACAAGGTTGTTCCCATTTGTGGCTGGCCGGGTAGTGTCCCACCACAGCAGTAGCATCTAGTCCTTCTCCTCCCCAGTAGGAACCCCTCCTCCATTTCCATGCCCTTCCCCTCCCTGTTCAGCAGGACCCCCTAACATCCCACCCCTCCTGGCAGAATCACAACCCACCCCCACTCCCGCTTCCCAGCAGCTAGCGCCATTGTCAACAGCTGGCTCCATCTAGCCACCCTGTGTGTGTGTATGATTGCTTGTGAGGCTGCTCGTGGTCATTTCGTGGCAATTTCTCTTGCCCGCCTGACTCCCCCGTTGGACTCAGTGTGGATGTTTGTAGCCCTGCCTCTGCCTTTTGATAGGAATCGGTGCCCAAGGCAGGATGGAACGTAATTCTCTTTGCCTCTTCCATTCTAGGGCGAAGCTGGCTCACCTGGTGAGAACGGTTCTCCTGGTCCCATGGTGAGTGTGAGCCTCACAATTCTTCTTTATATTAGAGCAATGCTGGGGGCAGGCCCATTGCGCTAGGAGCTGCAGAAATCTTAGCCAAGATCAGGGCCCTGTTTTGCTAGGTGCGGCATGAACTCAGTGAGAGACAGACCCTGCCCCAAAGAGCATAGGGTCTAAATAGACCGGACAGACAAAGGAGGGAAGAATGACTTGCCCAGGATAACCTCTGACATCCCCGTGTAATGGATGTCGCCCTGCAGGGTAACTCTCCTGTGATTGCTGTTGTCTGATTGGGCAACAAAATGGGAGGTGAAATTCGCTGGGGATTAGTGCAAAGGCATGCACGTTGAGGAAAAAGTCATCCCAGCTCTACATGCAAAACGATGAGGTGTGACTTAGCAGTTACCACTCAAGGAAGAGATCCTGGAGTCGGTCTGGGTAGTTCTCTGAAAACATCCGCTCAGTGTGCGACGGCAGTGAAAAAAAGCTAACGACGTTAGGACCCTCTAGGGAAGGGATGGATAATAAAACCGGAAATGTCATCATGCCTCTATATGAATCCATGGCACGCCCACATCTTGAATACTGTGGGCAGGGACACAGTTTCAGAGTGCAGGGAGCACAAAGGGGGCTTTAAGCAGCAACTGTAGGAACAGAGGATCAGGCTTAGCCGGATCCCTTTGATGCGCCCATGTAGTTCATTATTTATGTGACTGAAAAGACATTGCACCATGGAGATCGAGAGCGCACAGAAGTTTTGTGATGACAGGATTGTAATGAGACGAGCCTCATCATTTTCACTGCTGTTTTCCAGGGGCCCCGTGGCCTCCCAGGCGAAAGAGGACGACCCGGCCCCTCCGGTGCTGCTGTGAGTGTTAAAGTTTCCTTCCATACGGCCCGATCTTCCCCCGTCCCTGCAGCCACGTGCTGGGGAACAGCGTATAACAAACCAGAACACCAGTAGTAACTAACCACCACCGTTATAATTCCATGCAGCTCCTCCACACAGCAGAGCATCCTCTGCTGTCTCTGGGGGAAGGGGATCTGTCCCCTGAGCTGCTCAGTGGCAGGTTGTCAGTAAATCCGTGGCTGTGCATGGGGGAGGATTTCCGATCCCCTGGATACGTATCAGTCAGATTCACAAGTCAGAGATGTTGGCATGCCAGGCAAGATCTGCCAAGAGCTGGCTGGCTTGATTTCTCTCCCAAGTCTCAGGCAATTCAGTGGTGAATTTCCACCCCCTTCGGGCAAGTTTGGGTCTCTGCAAATATTCAGTTGCACGGCTCTGTCCTGGCTGAGACCAATTCACAGGAGGGAGGGACTAGTGTTCTCTAGCCTAGCGATGGGTGTGGTGTCTGTGGAGTGCATTGCCCCATGCGTCGTGCCGTCCCGCAGTGATCTGCATCCCCCGCTTTGCTTTTGCGTGCTGTGTCGTAGCTGGGTTCAGGCCCTCCAGGGAAGGCATGTGCTGCACTGGCGTCCGATTGAATGGCAGCGAGGCAACATGCCGAGTTGCTTCGGCCTTCCTGCCTCACAGCCACCTGAGCTGGGCTGCATCGGGCGGCAGGAGTGGGTGCAGGGGCAGGCGTCAGGGGACGGGAATCGGCAGAGGAGCATGCGTTGTGCTACGCTGAGCGGCAGCAGGCAGTGCGGGGACATGCATCAAGCCGCAGGCGTCGGAGCAGGGGCCTCTCATACTGCACAGGGCCATGCATCGTGCTGCATTGAACTGTAGGAGTCAGCCCCGGGCCCTGCATCGGCCTGCACTGCAGGCAGGAGTCAGCAGAGGAGAAGCAGCGTGCTGCACAAATTGCAGCAGTGCCCCGTGCAGTGTCGGATTGTGTCGGGCCTCCGGGTTTGCAGCTACAAGATGCATTGGGTTGCCTCAGGCTGCATGTGCCTCAGCAAAGTAACTCCCACTAGATTGCACTGGGCTGAATGCCGGGCCTTCGAATGGCCTTTTCAAGGCCTTTTCAAATGGGCTAAGGGGTTATGTACCCAAGACCCATTAAAAGCTGCTGGGGGATAGACCCAAACTCCTTTAAACCCAGGCATAGTCCCCCAGTAAAGCCCTGTTGAGTTGAGCCGTGCGGCGCACTGGCCCTCTGCACTGAGGAGATTTCATCCGAGGGCATTGCTCATTTGAGAGACAGATCCTCAACTTCAGGCCGCGCCTAGGCTACGGTTTTCAGTGCTACAGCTTGGCTACGGTCGCTAGGACGCTCCCTAGCTGGATGGAAGGGGTTTTCCCGTCGCTGGAAGGAATCCACCTCCATGAGAAGCGGTCGCTAGGTGGGTGGAAGAATTCTTCTGTCCGTTTAGCAGGGTCTCCACTGGGGTTAGGTTGGCTTAAGCATGGCACTTAGAGGTGTGAATGTTTCACACACGTAGCGAGGTTGATATAATGTTTCAGCGCAGACCAGGCAGGATGAGGCAAGTCAAGTTCTGTCCCATAGGTAATTAAATGTACTTGAGAGCTGTTGCAGGAGGATCGACACGGGAGGGAAGCAGGCCCCTTAGCTGCACGGGAAGGGGGAGGCTCGCTAACCTGGCTTTGGAAAAATGCTGCATGTTTCGGAAACGCGGCGGGGCAGACGCTCTGTGCAGTGTTTATCCAAAGCCGAGACAGGAGCGCTCTGTGTTGCATAGAAAAGCTGGAGGGACGGGTGCTGTGTGTGTTGCTTAGCAAAGCTGCCGGCGAGCGGAGCGTTGCATAGCAAAGCCGTGGGTACAAGCGAACAAAGCTGTAGGCACGGGGACTGTGTGTGTTGCTTAGCACAGCTGGGGGTACAGCTGCTTTCTGTGTCGTGTGGGCGAGCTGTAAGCTGTGGGTGATCTGTGCATTGCTAAGCAGAGCTGTACGTTCAAGGGTTCAACGCAGCATTGCTGGCCTCGTCGTGCCTGGACGTGTTTCCTACATTTTCTTAAGAAGTCCCCAGGGCTTCCCGCTGTCAGCTGGTAACACAGTCACGGTAGCATAAAATCCCCCATTCGCTGAGCACGCGAAAGCCCCTGGAATGGCCATGAAGTTCAGAAGAGATTCTGGCACCAGCCCCGAGCCCTTATTCCTGCAAGGTGGCCTTTCAGGGGATGAAGAGCCAGGGAAGATACTTTGAGATCATACCAAAAGGGTGGGTGAAGATAGTGGAGCCGTGACAGGGCCCTGCTGCTCCGGGGCTTAACCAACGTCCAAATAGTGGGTCAGGAGGAAAAGCGCAGATCCTCAAAGGGCCTAAGAAGAAGCCAGGTTGATTGGCTATTACCTCTTCCACGCCCTCATGTCAAAGCTACACAAAGGTCTGCGAGAGAAATCCACCAGGCAGGCCATTCCCAGCCAGTGTGGATTTCAACATCAGTCTGACCTGAGACTTTGGTACTCAGGACACAGCGCGGACCATCCTCTGTGTTGCAATTTTATCGGGAGTCTTGTGGGTTTTGGTGGTTTTCTTAAAGCCCCAGATCCTGGAGTCATGGGAATAGGGGAGACGCTCCACTTTTGTGTAAAAAAGATTCTAGCCAGCGTGGTTGCAGAGCAAAGCTTAAAAAATGGGATCTAAGTGCAAAATAAACCAGAAGAAAAAGTGCCCAGAATTCATAACTTTTAAGCCAATCTCATCTTTCTGAGGTCTGACTCGTGACAGTTAAATGTTTGGGGCTGGCGATTTGAGAGCCTTAGTAGGGTTGGTTTGTTATATCTACAGATCCACAGAGCCAGACAGGACAAAGCTACTTGGGCCTAGATCCTCAAAGACATTGAAATCATTGGAAGTTAGGAGCCTGAATGTCTTTGAGGATCTGGGCCTTGATCCTGCAGTCCCGCCTCCAGCTAACGCAGGGATGGTTTTCACAATAAAGGGTTTTGTCCGGCTCCAACTGCTTCCCCTGGGAGTTTGCTCCATGGCCTAGTAAAGCAGATCTAAGTCTGAAGACATATTTCCAGGCATTGCAGGCTTTCATCTCATTTCCGCTTTATGCCCCCTTTCCGCTGGGTAATTAATTCCTCACGGCAAGGCTTCACGGATGCTTTTTCAGCTGTCTAAGCACTGCCTGGCCTGATTCTGCTCTCGTGCACGCTGGTGTCAAGCCACCAGCGGCCGTGGACTCCCTCCGAGATCAGGATGGCTCCTGCCCCCAGGCTCCATTCGGGGTATAAAATATCGCGGAGACCGTAACAAATGGCACCGTTGCAGGGTGTGAGAGGAGTCTGTCTTGGGACCCCGTATTCACACTCACCTGTTCATTTACCGATCCCCTGTAGTGTGGCTGGTTCTTTCTGGGCTGCTGCATGGTGGGGGGAAGAAACAAGGGCTGTTCAGCCACTTGCTCTCGGGCCTCACTGGGGACTAGCGGCTTGCAGGGTGATGCTGAAATCCATGCTCGGTCAAGCCCCGGAGGACATAGATGGGCCCAGATTCTGATTTGACAGACGTGGGTGTAAGATCAGGAGTAATTCTACGGAAGTCAATGAGGTTACACTGATGGGAAACCAGAATCATGCCCTTGGAGTGTAAAAGAGCAACTCCAAATCCTTAGCTGGTGTAAACAGGTGCATCTCCAGTCCCTTCGATGGAACTACAGCTGATTTACACTAGCTGGGCATCTGGTCCACTGACTTCAACACCATATTTAGAATACATTGGTACAGGACAATATGCTTTGCTGGTGGAAGCTCCTACACAGCGACTCCTGTGGGCCAGTACGTGGAAAGAGGATGTTGAACTTACAATATCTACAGATCTGAACTCACCCGCTGCAAGAATGCAACAGCCACCAGTAGCTTGCAAAAATCCCTGCTGCTTTCTGCATCTGTCCCCCGGGCTTTAACTGGAAAGGAGTCAAAACCCGCCACCGCCCTTCTTTTAAAATCGAAGGGACCATTTAAACCAACAGATTTTCACTAGAGGTGAATTTGGCTTATGAACTTGTGCAGCCTGTTGGCTCATCCCTGCTCTCTTTGCTCTGCCATCCCCTAGACAGATATTGTCGAGGGCCCCACTGTGCTGGGTGATGTATAAACATTTAGCAAGAGATAATCCTTGCCCCAAGGAGCTAACTATCTAGCCAGAATAAAAAAGATGGAGGGGAAATGACTTGTCCAAGGTCACTGGCAGAGCTGAGGACAGAATCTAGGTCTCCTGAGTCCTAGTTTAGTGCACTACACACGAGACCGCACCGTCTCCTCTGTCAGCCAGTCACTCGTCGTGTCTTATTAGTTACTTGTTGAGGAGGCTCTCTCTCCTGACTCCCGTTGTCTTGTTTCCACAGGGTGCTCGTGGCAATGATGGTCTCCCTGGCCCAGCCGGTCCTCCCGTAAGTACATTGTTTATTACTTCTTCCAAAACCACCGTCTTTGTCCAGGAAGATTTTTTTCTGAAAATGGCGGTGGCGTTTTCACGATGGACGGCAATATTTTTTTAAATGGGCCCCGGCCCGTGTACTCTAGGCTCCCTCCACATCACGTCCTAAGTGCAGGAGCGCTATTTAGTATTTATATTGCGGTTGCACGTCTCGGCCCTGGGCCCCCTTACGCCAGGCACTGTGTAATCACGGAACAAAAGACCGGAACCTCTCCTGAAGAGATCAGTCGCCACCAGTAAGACTGAAAATATCACACACGTTCACCCTCCGGCAATTGCCCCCTCCCTGGCTCCCAGCGGAGTGCAGTAATTGGCTGGTATCCACTTACATAGTTCCTGATCCCTCCAGTGGTGCTGGCCGGCTTCTGTGTGGTTCCCCCACGATGTGTGCGTGGGAGCTGAATGAGACCCCCTGTGACAGCCCTGGCTGAATCCTCCCCCGCCAGCGGATGGTCGCTAATCTGCTGGGTTTGGGATCCCTTGTGCTGCTAACGGGTAGGCACTGATCACGGCTGCTAATTCTGGGCTGGCGCACACCCCGTGTCTGGCACACGTCTCTTGGCAGTGAGACTACCCAGTCCAGCTGTCCAGACTGTGGAACTCAGCTGTCCTGGGTCCCTCTAGTAGCCTACGCACACTCCACCCTCGTGGGCCCGCTGGTTTAGATTTTCACTCTTCGGGGAGCAGGTGTCACGCCACCCCTCTCACCCGATAAGGCACCCTTTGTCTCCGCTTGTGTGGGCATCGGTCCAAGCAGTGTCCCCGAATGGCGACGCCTGCCTGAGCTTTGAATTTGGACTTTGCTGCTTTTCCGTTTGGGCTGACTCTAACTTCTGTTTCTCTCTGCCCAGGGACCCGTCGGCCCTTCTGGAGCTCCTGGTTTCCCTGGCGGCCCAGGGTCTAAGGTAGGTGATGAGTCTCCGGCAGACGCTTCTCATGTAGCTGAGCGAGGAACAGGCCAGAAACGCACCCCCAGCCTTTTTTGCAAGCATCGGTGAAAACCCACCGAGCGCTTCATTCCTCTGTTCACCTCTAGCCTGACGTGGCTTTTCAGGGTCACCTGCTGGGCAGTGAGCAAAGATGGGGCGATAAGGGGTGAGTATGAACCAGCAGCAGTAGGAGAGAAGGAGAGAGAGAGAGAAAGAAAAGAGAGAATGGGAAGAGAGCGAATGACCAAAAGAATGAATGAGAAAGAGAGAAAGAATGGGAAAAAATGTCAGAAGGAAAGGAAGGAAGAGTGAAAAGAGAGAAAGAATGGGGCGAGAGAGGGAAAAGGAAAGCAAGAATGGGAAAAGTGACTGACTGAGTAAAGAGACCAAGGAATGGAGAGAAAGGAACAGAAAAAGAGAAGGGGAAGATCAGGAAGAAGAAAGAATGGGAAAGATAGAGGGAAGGAGAGGGAGCAGGAGAAAGCACAAGAAAAAAATGAAGGAGAGAGAGAAGAGAAAAAGGGCAGGTGAGTCTAGGGAGCAAACAGGGCTGCCGTAGAGATTCAGCACTGCAAAGGGCGGAGCGCTGCGGCCTCGAACCAGCAGAACGCGTGCTTCACTTGAAGCACATGTGTAAATCCCATTGATTTCAGTGGGACCAATGCACGTGCTTAGAGTTGATCCAGGGTTTAACAGCTTTCTGGATCAGGATTGAGGCCCTTGTTAAACAAATAAAGAGTCAATAAAACCAGGCCACGGCACAAAGCATCCAGCTGAAAAATGGACACCCTGAGAACTGGAACAATCTGAAAAGAGGCAGCCCACCCAGATTTCCCCAAAGCCACTTCCATCCAGTGCAGGGGAACCCCTGTAAGGCCTATCTCCTCCCCCCATGAGATCCCAGCTGGTTGATTTCTTTAATCAGATGCATGGGAGGCCTGTGAGATCAGCAAGGAGGAGAGAGATCTAGAAGGATCTCTGAGAATATCTCCTGCAGGAGACGAGCTGAAAGGCATGTGGCGTTTGGCTCCCGGTTGCTCTGAGGGCTGGTTTCCCCAGTTGCCAGACAGCACAGGGCACCGTGGAGATACAAGGGTTGTCCCGGAGAGGCAGACAATGGGCTTTCAGCAAGAGCCATCTTCATGAGCCGCCGCGCGGGATCGTCGGAGGAGATTGAAAGACGTATGATCTCCCGCTCCCCGATGCAGCTGGGGGCAGAGAGCAGAGGGCTGCGTCTGAAGTCGGTTCATTCAGCTCTGCGTCTTTTAAGAGACTTTGTTTCCAAATCAGTGTCACCCAGTAAAGGCAAAGCCGAGGCGTAGGGCTGGGATAGGGGCTAGTGCAAGCTGGGGGTAGGCGTGGGGGAAGGTCTGAGCTTTTCCAATATCTTGGCGAGCTTTTCAAAAAACGTAGCCATTTCGGGCGCCCCGTGTGAGATGCCTTAAAGAGACCTGGGTTTCCAAGGGCCAGCACTCAGCGCTCTTGGAAATCAGGCTCCTTGAAAGGCGCCTCCGGTTCGGATCCCCAAAATCACCCACCACTTTGGAAAGTTGTGGCCCAAGGGCCTCCCAAAGAGACAGAAGAGAGAGACTTATCAGTGCTGGTGCCGGGCGTGGAGGGAAACAATCCCTGATTCCTTCCGGTGCTGGCATCTCCTTGGGTTCACACACATGCCTGGCCCCCTTGGCTGCTGTGTTCTGTGTGACCAGACATGCTAGGCCGGGACACAAAGAGGTTAGCTGTTGTTGTTATTAGGATTCACTAGCACCTAGGCACCCTGCTGCGATCAGAGCCCCACCATGCTGGGCACCCCATAGAAGACAGAGCCTGGCCAGAGGAGCTCACAGGCTCCGCAGACCAAGGGTGGGAGAGGAAAGTGACATGGGCAGGGTCACGCAACCCATCAGTGGCAGAGTCAGGAACAGAACCAAGATCTCGTGCCTCACCCACTAGGCCATGCTGCCTCTCCCATTCACAGGCTGTTCCATTTTTAACTGGACGGCGCATCGAGCACCATCCACACTGAAACCTCCTGGGCCAGGGTGGTTCAAACAGGCTGGTGGTTAGCCATTGCCTCCCCCATGGGATTCTGCTCTCTTCATCCCTTTTCCTTCTCCCTTTGCAGGGGGAAGCTGGCCCCACTGGTGCTCGTGGCCCTGAGGGACCCCAAGGCCCCAGGGGTGAATCTGGCACTCCCGGCTCCCCCGGACCTGCAGGGGCATCTGTAAGTAACCGGCTCCCTTCCGCCGCGGCAGAGGGGCGGCCTAGACTGAGGGCTCTTGTGCGTGATTGCCCCCCTAGCTCCCAAGGGGGGCGAGGACTAAAATTGCAGGCCCCCAGGGGATGAGTTGGGTACGAATGGGTACAAATTGGATATTAGGAAATTTAGACTTGAAATTAGACGAAGGTTTCTAACCATTAGGGGAGTGAAGTTCTGGAACAGCCTTCCGAGGGAAGTAGTGGGGGCAAATGACTTATCTGGCTTTAAGACTAAGCTTGATAAGTATATGGAGGGGATGTTATGATGGGATAGTTTAATTTGAGCAATTGATTTTGGATTATCGGCAGATAAGTCTGCTCAATGGTCTGTGGGAATGCTGGATGGGATGGGAACTGAGTTACTGCAGAGAATTCTTTTTTGGGTGCTGGCTGGTGAGTCTTGCCCACATGCTCAGGGTTTAGCTGATCGCCATATTTGGGGTCGGGAAGGAATTTTCCTCCAGGGCGGATTGGCAGGGGCCACGGAGGTTTTTCGCCTTCCTCTGCAGCGTGGGGCATGGGTCGCTTGCTGGTGGATTCCCTGCAGCTTGAGGTCTTCAAATCTCATTTTTGAGGATTTCAATAACTCAGTCATGGGTTCGGGGTTGTTATAAATGTGTATGGGTAGGGTTTTGTGGCCTGCCTTGTGCAGGAGGTCAGACTAGATGATCATATTGGTCCCTTCTGACCTATGAGTCTATGAGTTAGCTGGAGAGCCCTCTCCCTCAGGAGCACAGGTCCCCACCCAGCTTAATGCCTCCAAACACAACCCCCTTCTGGGATCCTCTCTCTACCCCGGCCCCCGTGAGCCAGCCTCACTGGGCCTGAGCTGTGGCATCCTTTTGGCTAGGACAGGCCTGCCAGATAGCGGCTGGCTCACAGTCACAGCCACTCACCCCCACCCTGAGTGATACGGGGAGTATTAACTTCATTTTACCAGTGGGGAAACTGAGGCACGCCGGAGCTGAAGGTCAAGATCCAGGGGCGTTAGGGGCCTGGATACCCCAGAGGATCTGGGCCTAGGCGACTAGCACAAGGTGACGCAGGAGGAGCTGGGATTGGAGCCCACCACTCTCTTCCACTTCCTCCTCCGTTAGCGCACCTGATCTCCTCCCCCTGCACTGTCGCAGGCGCCGTCCCTTCAGCCGTAAACTGTGGCTGATACGCTGGAATCTAGAGCCAGCTTCTTCTCCTAGATGATCCCATCCCTTGAACTGTCCCTCCGGGGCCTCAGTCCATATCTAACCCTGCATTTCCCCTGCCGCAGCCTGTCAGGGCTGTTCGGCTGGCACCTGTCAATGCAGGCACTTCGCTGATCTGCTCTGTCCCAGCCCTGTTCGCCTGTCTCCTGTTGTGTAATTCTCCCCCTGCTGAATTGGCCCCGTTTCGGCGGTGGAACGTACAGTTTCTCCCCTTGAGGGCCCCCTAGGATCCCCCGTCAACCGGGCCATGGCCAGAGCCACCCTGCTAATGGGAGGGGATCCTGCCCGCCCACTGGAAAGGGATTTGCTGGAGTGGCTCATTGATCTTCTCCCTGCTTCTAGGGCAACCCTGGAACCGATGGTATCCCTGGCGCTAAAGGATCAGCTGTGAGTATGGCTTGGCCTTGATGCCCAAGGGGAAGTGGGGCTTCAGTGGGGTGGACGGAGCCTGCAGCAGAAAAGGGGAGGGTTTCAAGGGCTCTTGCAGCGGGAACCAACGCTGCATGGATGTGCTGAGCCAGCCGGGTTCCAGGGGAGGTGGTGGATTCTCTGCCGCAGGACGAGGGGACAGCCGGTCCCCGAACCTCCTCCGCTTGTAACTCCTAACCGCCGCCTCCTCTCTGGGCTGTCGACAGGGCGCTCCTGGAATCGCTGGTGCCCCCGGCTTCCCTGGCCCACGTGGGCCTCCCGGGCCTCAAGGTGCAACTGGGCCCCTGGGTCCCAAAGGTCAGACGGTAAGAACCTGGGGCGGCTGGTCTCCAGCTCCAAGAAATGCCGCGTCCCCCTTCCGGTACACCACAGCCTCCCCCCCAGTGCTGACTCTCCCCACGCCACAGAACCCCCCCGTTACCAACTCCCCCGGGCTACGCTTTCCTCCCACCGCCACCTTCCCTTCCCACATACCCCAGTTTCTATCTGATGCATTGCAAGTGATGCCTCTTATCCGCCCCTTTCCCTCCATTGCCACCCTGTGCCAATGTTCCATGCCCTGTGCCCCACATCCCCATGCCCCATGCCCCGGGGAAAGGGATCTGCGTATGCCATCAGATATTTCAGGGTGTGCAAACAACACTGCCTTGG
The DNA here is from genome assembly GCA_007922155.1 of Mesoclemmys tuberculata. NCBI lineage: Eukaryota > Metazoa > Chordata > Testudines > Chelidae > Mesoclemmys > Mesoclemmys tuberculata. The sequence continues at coordinate 4,918,057 of ML675652.1, forward strand.
AAAGTGATCCCTCCCGTGCCAGTGGCCTTCGTGGACGCTGGTAACATAACTGGTCGGGCCTGTGACCCAGGCGTCGGCAGAGCTGGTGAGGCCTGGTCCCATGGGGCACGGAGTAAGAGCTCTCTCTCTTTCCCTGCAGGGAGACCCTGGCATTGCAGGCTTCAAAGGCGAGCAAGGTCCCAAAGGCGAATCTGTGAGTATCCAGCAAACCAGCTTTAATGTGATTGATTTACAGTCCCAGCCCAGCCGGCCCGGAACCCAGCCGTGTGCGGTTGTCCACTAGCAGACACCTCGTGGCCATAGCCCTCCGGCGTGCGCCCCGAGCTCTGGGCAGGATTCCCAGGCACCGAGTCCAGACCCATCATCTTCTCCTCCAAAGCCCCGTGCGCGAAAGGAGCGCGGCCACTCGCTGAGCAGCGGTGCACAGGACACGCGCTCCCCCAGTCTCTCCAGCAGGCTGCAGTGGGCGCAGGGGTTGGTTAACATAGCGAACGACCGATACTGCCCCAAAGAACTGGCAGGCTAACTAGTGGGGGAGGAAACAGAGAGGAAACGGGTCGTCTGAAGTTATTAGCAGAGCCCGGAGTTCCAGTCCAGTGCCCTGGCCACTACCTCCCCAGGAGGTAGTTTGAATCCCATCCCTTGGCCACGCTGGGGTCGCCCTCTGTCCCTTGTGCACCTGTTTCCTGCTCCAAGGCACGCTGTGCGGAAGAGGGGTCTCTCCCGCCGTCAGTGAGCCTTTTCCCCTCACTGGCCCCTTGGCTCGCACGCCCAGCAGGGCCCCCAGCGCTGAGGGAAACGAGTCGCCCTGTTGTCTTTAGCCTCTGCCTCGGCTTCGCTGGGTCAAGAGCATTCTCCCATGGCTCCATTAGCCAGCCTAGATACAATGGGGCCGGATCCTCAGCTGGTGTAGCAAAGCTCAGATCTGACTTCCGTAGAGCGACAGCTGATTTCCACCGGCTAGGGATCTGGGCCCACCGTGCAGAGGCCTTGTGCTGATCGGCCGAGCCCACTCCTGGCGTAACCACGTCAGTGCAGAGCTGCGCAGAGGCCCCTGTTTACATCAGCTCCATCCCCGAGGAGAGACAATTAGGAAGAGAGAGGAGGGCCTGAGATGTGGGACCTAGCCACCGTCTGGGCTGGATTCCTTCCTCCACCGCTTCTGCCTCGGTATTACGGAACGACCCTGAGAGGCTCCACCTGAGATCGGGGCCCGTACAGGCAGTCTCTGCCCTGGGGAGCTTACAGTCAAAATAAACCAGACGGGGGGTCGAGGCAATGGTTGTGACTTGTGATCACACAGCAGAGCTGGGGCAGGACCCTGGTCTGCTGACGCCCAGGTCCAGGCCCTACCCACTAAACCATGCTGCCTTCTTGCAGTGCAAATGCTTCAGCTGATAGGGGCCATGTTCCTCAGCCACTGGTGCCGGAAAGTCCCTTGCGCTGGGGGAGAGGACGGGGAAGCCTAATGCATGCTTTTCTTGTGTCCTCCCTCAGGGCCCCGCAGGTCCACAAGGAGCTCCTGGCCCATCCGGCGAAGAAGGCAAGCGAGGCACCCGTGGCGAGCCCGGCGCTGCTGGCCCTATTGGACCCCCTGGAGAGAGAGTAAGTGACAGCCTCCCACACCCCCTGGAGGCCTCGTCACGCTTGGCGTCCCTGATTGTCTTGAAATGGGACAGAGAGAGACACAGCCGGTGATCGCCACCGGGGCATGAACCCCAGCGGTCTTGGTGTAGCAGCCCCGACAGCAGGAGCCCCCGGAGACCAGGTGTAAAGGCCACCGGGGGGAGTGAGCTGCTGGATCGGCCACTCTTGTGACGTGAGCCCATCCTCGTGCAAGCCCAAAGTGCGTCTAACGTGACACGTGCGACGTGCCGTGTGACGCCCACCACTGTGCGAGGCCCGGGACTCACCATTCAGCGTGAGCTTGACTATAGGTGGGGGGCTGGCGTGGGGACTGCTGATACCGTCCATATCCTTGGCCTGTACAGCGCCGGGGAACTGGTGGGGATTGCCTATGCCCATGTGGTACTGTATACCGTGACGCGCCCCTGACTGCGTTTGTCATCTCTCTCCTCCCCAGGGCTCTCCCGGAAACCGCGGCTTCCCAGGTCAGGATGGTCTTGCCGGACCCAAGGTGAGCGAAACCACTGCCCCTGCAGCTGTTAGTGAGCAGAACATGGGGGTAGCAAATGATCGAGGGGTCGCCTGCCATGGACTCGGCCTAGGCAGCTTACTAGCCGGGGGGAGGCAAGACAAAACCGGCTCCCGGGTGGGATTTATAGGCAGAGGAACATCCACTGCCCTGGACTTTGGTGCAGTTCACCCAAAAGGAGGGCAGGTCGGGCACCTGCGTGAGCCGTCGGGTCAGCTCAGGTGCTCGTCAGCAACGTCTGGCCCCCAGAACCGGGACTGAGAGAAACTCAGGTGACCCTGGCATAAGGCCCCGGGCTCCCACGGCCCTCAGGAGAGAGCAGCACCGCCAACTTCCTGCCCGGCCCTTGTTTATATACGTCCCTTCTTTCCCAGCATGCCTTGCGCCCAGGCCGGATTGCCACAGGGCTCCCCTGGTGGACTCCATTTCCCAGCTTGCCTGGCTCTCCTGCTTCTGACTTAGAGGAGAGGGCGGGAGGCCTGGGAACACAGGAGACCAGTTCCTTTTGAGACTGGATAGGGCGGGCTCAGAGGAGTTCCTGTCCCAGTCTTTAAAGAGCTGGTGCACTTTTTTCCAGGGATTGCCGCAAGTCACAACAGCATCGGTCAGGTCGATTTCAGCATCACCCAGATGGGGACCCTTCGTGATCACATCTTTAGTCAGCCCAGCCTGTCCCTAGCTAAACTGGTCGTGGTGTAGCCCCTTCCCTTGAGTGTCCCCCCAGAACCGGGCTGGCTAATGTGCATGTCTTCCTTATCCCCGGACAGGGTGCCCCTGGTGAGCGTGGTCCCGCTGGCCTTGGGGGTCCTAAAGGAGCCTCTGGTGATCCCGGACGTCCTGGAGAACCTGGTCTGCCTGGCGCTAGGGTGAGCTTTTTCTTGCTTTTAAGAACGAAGGGGAGATGGCTCCCAGCCAGGCGTGGCCTCAACAGCTGGAACCGAAAGGGTTAAGATGTGTGGAGAAAGCAACGTTATTTAGGGTGGGGTGCGGAGCAGAAATGGAACCCTAACATCCAATGCACCGCTCATGTCTCCATAGCGCCCAAGGCATCATTAGAAAAGGAGCCGTTTGCAAGACCTTATGCAGCTGACATTAATTCAGGGCTTCCTGTGGTGGCTGGACTGTGTGAGGAGCTGATGGGTCCATTACTGCCCCGTGGCTAGTGCACCTGGTATTTAGCTCAGGCATGCTTTTCAATCCTGAGCGCCTGGGTTCGAACTCTGCTAGCAACCCACCCACGGGGTCGGCGTGCGGGCATGCGGTGCCGCAACGACTGCCATCTAGTTGCACTTCAACATGAGTCTAAGCAGGAGACAGCACGTTGGGGCCAGAGAGGGGAAGCACCGGCTGTCAATGCGCCTGAAAATGACGTTTGGCTGGGGCCGGGGTGGGAGGGTGTCTAGAGCTGGGTTTTGGTCCCAGCCCATCTCTAGGAAGTATCTGGCAGATAGACAGCCGCGTTTCCCAGCACTGAGTATTTCAGGCATTGTTAAATCCAGGTGGAGCCTATCACTGAAGTCCCTTCCCAGGGCTTTGAATGGACCTTTCCCCTGTTAGCCAGCGGTTTATCAGCGATATCCCATCTTCTGCGCATGTAGCTCTCCTGTGTCACCAACAGGTGGCGCCAACCGCAACAGCCTCTGTGCCTGTGGCAGATGGCAATAAGGGAAGGGGCCATCCCGCAGCCCAGAGGTAGGGGTGCTCCCCCCGGACTGCAGTGTAACGGATCAGGGCCGGATCAGGGCCCCAGGGTGCCGGGCGCTGCACGGAGACAGCAAGAGACAGTCCCTGCCCCAGCTGAGACCTGGGCCCCAGGGTGCTAGGCGCTGCACAGAGACAGCAAGAGACAGTCCCTGCCCCAGCTGAGATCAGGGCCCCAGGGTGCTAGGCGCTGCACAGAGACAGCAAGAGACAGTCCCTGCCCCAGCTGAGACCTGGGCCCCATTGTGTAGGGTGCTGCAGAGACAGTTCCTCCTCCAAAGAGCGGAACAGGTAGAAGGGATCCCGAACTCACTGCCTCCTTCTTTCCACTGCATACAGGGTCTCACTGGGCGTCCGGGGGATGCTGGTCCTCAAGGCAAAGTCGGTCCTACTGTAAGTGAGATCTTTCTTCCTTCCTGGGCTGGTCTCGGGGAGGCACTGAACGAAGGGGGCGCCCAGTTTGGGGACGGGGAGAGGCAATGGCTTCTGAGTTTTGGGAGATACTAGGAGGCTGTACATTTTTGGGTGTATACTGGGCATCGGGGGGGTCCTGGGTGGGCATTGAGACTTGGGACTATGTAAGAGGGGTGCCATGAATTGGGGAGATAGGGGCTGGCCACTGAGACTTGATGGGGGGTATTAGGTGGATTCCGAGATTTGGAGACTACAGGGTGAGCACTGAGATTTGGGGGTACTGGGTGGGGCTGTGATTTGGGGAAGGGATATTAGAGGGTTGCTGTACATTGGGCGATGCTGGGGGGCACTGATTTCTCGGGCCGAGAAACGTTAAAGGCATGTGTGTGCGTGCCATGCACTAGCCGCTGTGTTACAGGGGAGCGTGGCCGAGGGATGGGTGCCGTGGGCCCCCCAACCAATCTACTCCCCTCCTGGGACAGGGCAGTGCCCAGGAGCGCAGAAAACAGCGCAGCCTCGACTCAGTAGAGGGCACTTTGCCCGAGGGGAACGAAGCCCCCCAGCCCTTTGCGCCGTTGGCGCCGAAGTCTCACGTGCTGAATGCAACAGCTAATGAGACATCCAGCGTCCTGCTCTAGGTGGGACTAAGCCGCAGGTTCCAGGGGCTGCTAACGGGGCAAGAGGAGATCGTCCGCTTTCTGACTTGACATGCTGACGTCTGTGCCTTCCCGCAGGGCGCCGCTGGCGAGGACGGTCGCCCCGGCCCGCCAGGCCCACAAGGTGCACGCGGGCAGCCTGGCGTCATGGGTTTCCCAGGGCCAAAAGGTGCTAATGTAAGTACACGTTCCTGAAGTGGGACCGAGCCCCGCAGCTCACATCCCCCCCCCCCCCCCCGGCCGCGTGGACCAGGGACAGTGTGAGGCCGCGAGGGGGTGGCACCAGCTCCCCGAGCTCCCCTTGAATTTTCACACCCGTTTCCTATTCGTGCCCTACGAAGCCCACGTGCCCTGGCCATGGGCACTCCTGCAGTCCCTCTGGTCCATATACACATGTACGGCCCTGGGCCTTGGGCAGCTGGGCGTGAGCTTCGCCGCTGAATCGGGCTTCAAAGGGCAAAGAAGGGACGAAAGGCCGGAAGCAGAAGGGATCCCGGGAAATGCCCCAGTAGGCCCCAAGATTTCCAGGTCCCCATGGAGCTGCCATTTCTTCAGCTCGGCCCCGTAGCTCTGCCGGAGCGGAGCCAAGCCTGGCCTACCCTCAGGTCTGCTGACCCTGCTTGTATCGCTCCCGCTGATGTCAGTCCGGGAAGCTGCAGCAGAGACGCAGGGGCTGGCTAGCAGAGGTGACCTGCCTCATCCCAGAGCCTGTCCTGGTTACATCGGAGCCTCGTTCGTTGCACCACGTGTTCTCTTTCCTCCTAGGGCGAGCCTGGTAAAGCTGGCGAGAAGGGATTGGCCGGTGCCCCTGGTCTGAGAGTAAGTAGGTTTATCTTCCCCTTCTCCCACCACTGCAGCACAGACTGTCACCCAAAGGAGCGATCCCGGCCCTTCCTTCCAGGCTGCCGCGCCCAGAATCAGAGACTGTCCTGTCCATTTCCCAGGGGCGGGGCAGGACTGCTCCCCATTGCACTTGTAACGGGGGCTCTCCCACCTAATATCCCCAACCACAGGGGTCCCAACACTCCTCCTGGGAGATGCCCTCCCAGTTTTGCCCCTTGCTGGCGGCGAGATCTTGTTTTATGAAGGCCACTTAATCAATGTCTGACGAAGGCAGCTTTGGGAGCCCTGTAGTACGGATGGAAACAGGGCTGGCTAGTTTACGTGACTCAGCCGGGCCAAGCAAGGAATTGAACTCCGCACCTTTCTCTTGCAAGAAGCGGTGTTTTGATTTCCAGGAGTCGGTGGGTGAGCTGAAGCCCTAGTGATATACGGCCGGGTCAGAGGCCAGCTGGATGGACAGACAGCTGGATAAGTAGATAGACGGACAAATCTCCTGCTGCCTAATCTTATGCAACAGGAGCAGAGAAAAATCACGAGGCCCCGGGAAGGAATGTAAAAGGCATAGCAGCCTCGTAGACAAAAAGGGGTCACTGACCAACGTCCTGGGGGTTTCTTTTCTCTCTAGGGTCTTCCTGGCAAAGATGGTGAGACCGGAGCTGCTGGCCCCCCAGGACCTGCCGTGAGTTTCTGCCGCCTCCTCATCATATAGAAATCAGTGGGGGGAATCGGTGGCTAGAAGGGCATCAGTGAGACTGGTCTCTGTAGTCACAATACAGAAACAGACCCAGGCAGGGTGGCTGACCCCTAGGCCTGCTGGTCACTGAGATCCTGTGTTCTGTGTCCTGTAGAGCCACCCGGACTGGGGGACCCCGTTACACTAGATTGGGGGATCTGCCCCTTTCCTAGCTACCCCACAATGGGGGACCCTGCTCCTTTACGAGTGGAGGATCCTTTCCCAGTTCACCCAGACTGAGGATCTTGCCCCTTTTCCCAGTTACCCATACTGGGAGCCTATGCCACACCTAGTCAGGGAGTCCACACGTCACCCAGTAGCCGGGGCCGGATGGATGCTGCGTGGAATCCGGTTGCAATACAGTACCGACGTATGGCCGCCAGAGGGTGCGCCGGGCTGAAACATTTTTTTTGGCCAGAACGTGGCTGTTTTAACACAGGGGACCCTGGTTTAGAAACCAAAGCAAAGCAAAACCACCCAGATAACGGGCATCTGACTGCAAGGGCTAACACACGGGGCGGGTGTCCTGATGGCGTGTCCTGTCCCATCACGGGCAACACGGCTCCCTCGCGCCACAGGTGTCATCTACCCGTTGGGTCCTAACTAAATGTGGAGTCGGCACTGGGTGCTCATTGCTCTCCCGTCTTTCTACAGGGGCCTGTTGGAGAGAGGGGTGAGCAGGGCTCTCCGGGTCCTTCTGGCTTCCAGGTGAGTAGGAGAGGCGCATTTTAAATACCCCCGCCCCAACTCCATTCCCCCTAAGCAGCCGGGAGCGCTGGCTTGCTCGGTATGTCCCCGTGGGAGGCAGTAGCCACATGGACCAGGCCTGGCGCCAGAAGGCTGGCTGATTCCAGGGGCTGATGCCGTGTGCGTCAGATCTTGAATCCCAGCCGGGCCCTTTGTCACCCAACACGTGCGCTGAACGTGGCCCGCCCAGCCCAGAGACTGAGGATATGTCTGCACTACGCATTAAACATGGGCTGTCACTCAGGTTTGGGCCCAAGGCCCCGCTTCCGTCTACACACAAACCAGTCTACGAGCACACAGGCCCGATGCCAGGATCCTGCCAAGGGGGCGGGTCAGAGCCCAAGGCTCGCTGTGACTCCAGGCCCCGTCATTTTGCAGTGTGGACACTGCTCCAGCCACAGACTCGAGTCAGAAGGTCTGTGTAGTGCAGTGTGGATGTGTCAGCTTTGAGACCCAGGCCCCGCAATTGCAAACCCCAGTTTACGAGGCAGTGTGGACGTTCCAGCGCAGAAACAGAGTCCATGAGCTCCCGTTCCACGGAGCCGGGTTTACGGTGCAGCGTGCACATGAGAAACCTACGATCATTGCTAACCTCTTTGCATTGCTGCCTTTCAGGGACTCCCTGGCCCCCCAGGTCCTCCAGGAGAAGGTGGCAAGCCAGGAGATCAGGTGAGTTCAAACCCCCGCCCCAAAGCCCCCTCAGCCCATCACTGCCAGCCACCAACAGAAGCTTCCTCTCCGCTCTATAGCAGGCAGAGCTGCCCATACGAGCTGGAGGCCGAGTCCCCCTTTGCACGAGGCGGGGTCCCTGGAGTTTAGCCCGGGGTCCCCGGGTGCCAGTGCTGGATTGGGGAGGTTCAGCCAACCTGGCTCAACACAGCACACCCAGACTGATGCGCCCAGCCCAGACCGATCCCCCAAACACCGTCCGAAAGCTACTGGCCGGAAACAAGCGTCACTCACACGTTGCCACCGATTTGCATGTCAGCCCGGTCCTCCTAGTTAGAGTCAAATGACAGCCAGAGGCTTCCCCCACCTCCCCCCGGCAAACTGACCCTACCACACCTTAGCCCCATCTTCCCACGGTGCAGGATGGTGCTCCCCTGGTTTGGGGAAGGAGTCGGAGTCTAACTACCTTCTCCCCCTTCTTGCTCCCCATAGGGTGTCCCCGGCGAAGCTGGCACCCCAGGACTCGTTGGTCCCAGAGTAAGTACCATTCATCCTTCGGGTGGCAGGGTGGGAAACTCAGGCACCGGGTGGTTATTTATTAGGTGTATTACGGTATCAGTTCGGAACCCCAGTCATGGATCAAGACCCCATTGTGCTAGGTGCTGTACGTTATTTATTAGGTGTATTGCGGTAGCATCTAGAAGCCCTTGTCCTGGGACCAGAAGCCCCGTTGCGCTAGGAGCTGTGCAAACACCGAACAAGAAGGCATGTTCTGAGCACCCACTGCAGCACTGGAGATCCCTGCATCACTGCTGACATCGCCCTGAGCGCCCCCTGCACCTGTAACTGCCCCCCACCCCGCCACGGCACTGACAGCAAAATGATCAAAAGCTGCTGTTCAGTTCTGGGGCCTCCCCTTTTGGGTGCCCTGTTTAACCCCCATCCTTCCCCCCTCCCAGTATTTCTACAGCACTGTCCAGGTGATTCCAGAGCATCTCACAGGCAGCCGCTAGGGATCATCCACCCGGCCCCGATATGCAGCCACCTCTGGGTGGAGCGCGGCAGCCACCCTGCCGGAGCCACCCATCGCAGCAGGGCAGCCTGAGCGCCCGCTGCGATGGGCTGTGATTGCCGAGATGCACCATGTGATAAAAACATCCCGGCCCTTTCATCGCCCCGGCCAGTCCCGGCCGTGACCTCTCCCTAACGGTGTCTCTTTCCACGCCAGGGTGAACGTGGCTTCCCAGGCGAACGAGGCTCTCCAGGTTCACAAGGTCTACAGGGCCCTCGAGGGCTCCCCGGAACTCCTGGTACCGATGGACCCAAGGTGGGCTCCCTCGTATAACCCGGGCGGCTTTTTGTCTCCCTCTAGTAGCTGGATTGTGCAAAAGCAGCTGTTATATATACTTGTTGCCAGGATGAGATCTTGCCCCGGGGGGGCAGGAAAACTGACCTCAGGCTTTGTGGGCATCACATTTAAAAGGGTCCCAAAGGGCCAGCCTCTGAAGCTGATGGTCTGTCCACCGGGAGAACGGGACAGAGCGTCCCAGGCAAATTGCTCAGCCTCGCTCGATGGCTCTAAAAGTGCAGCTCATCAGTGCACGGGACGAAGGCGTGGCCAGTCTTGCCCCCTCCACATCAGCCCCAGCCACATTTAAAGCGGGAGTCTATGTATCCGCCACATCCCCTAGCTTTGCCAGCCATGCGGAAGCTCCCACTGTCGGCCTGTGCTAGAGGGCCTGGACCTTGTCTCAGGAAACTACCGCAGCTGCAGCTAGAGGCCATGGGTGACTCCCCTTCCCATTTTGCTGGCAGGGAGGGGGTCCCAGGCAGTCATGGTATGGGAAAGACGGAGAATGACTGCTCTAGCCACCCCCCTTTCCCCCCCGCCAAGCCAAACGCCAGAGACGGCAGCTCCCTCAGGACGTGGCCACACGCAGCCCCTCGGTGACGTAGCTGTTTCTCTGCTCTAGGGCGCGACTGGTCCAGGCGGCCCTACCGGTGCCCAAGGTCCGCCCGGTCTGCAGGGGATGCCCGGTGAGAGGGGAGCAGCTGGTATTGGCGGACCCAAGGGAGACAGGGTAAGTAGCGCCTCCCCCGGGGATTCAGGGATCAGGCATTGCACAGGGCTGGATTCGCAGCGGCTTCGAGCCACGGAAGACGGAGCTCTAATGAGTTCAGTTCAGCGATGCTGATTGATAGCGGCTGGGGAGCTGGATCTCCACTGAATTACATTTCCTGCCGCTGCTGGGGCAGAGGTGCACCTCGGTCCCACCTCTCCCTGGCCTGTGGCACACACTAGTTCAGTCTCCCGTGGGCTGCAACATCCGAGTTGCTGGGTGTCATGCGCAAGTGCCGGGTGGCGTGGCTGGCCTGTGACACACAGGTGGTCAGGCGAGATGATCTGTGGTCCCGTCTGACCTTAAACTCTATGACTCTAAGCCCTTGTATCCCCTGCAGCCGATGAAAGACCAACAGCCCATCAAGCAATCCAAGCCCCCATTGGTTCTTGATCGCTGGGACCCTGGGATCTCTTTGCTGCCCTCTCCTTGTTGGTGGAAGGGGCTCACGGGTCACTATTGCCCCAGGATGGTTCGGCTGTACTGGCCGTTGGGTGGTAACTTCTCTCTGATCTCCTCCCACAGGGCGATATCGGTGAGAAAGGCCCAGAAGGAGCTCCTGGCAAGGACGGCGGCCGAGTAAGTAGAGGGGAAGGTGTCGCTTGCTCAGATTGTCACGGTGGCTGAGTGTAACATGCGCCATCCTGGACGTCTGCCTGTCTAGCGGCATGAGCGGGTGACGCGCTGGAGGGCAGCATAAAGGTCAGGCAGAGAGCGGCAACTTGTGCAGAGCCCAGGCAGCGCCCTACAGCTGTCAGGGAACGAGCTGTCACGGTGTAGCTGTCAGAAAGCTGGATGGGTCAGGCAGAGAGTAGCTGCAACGTAGCAACGCAGAGAGTTGTGGCAGTCAGGCGGAGCTGTAGCCATGTTACAGGGAGGCAGGCGGTAGCAGGGTAGCAGGCCAACAGCTGATTAGCAGGCAGAAAATTGTAGTGGTCAGAGCGCTGTAGAAGTGTAGCCGTCTGGCTGGAACCATGTTACTATCCAGCTGTTGCAGTGTAACAGGCAGAGAATGGTAGCTGCGTAACAAGTCAGGCAGAGGTGTAGCCATGTAACAGTCAGGCAGAGCTGTAGCTACAACGCAGACAGGCTGTAGCAGCATTTGTCAGGCTGTAGCAGGCCCCGTTGTTACTCCCTTGCTGGTTTAAAGCCGATCCCCGGGGTCGCGAAGGCTGAGCGACGCCTGGCAGTCCGTGCTGCAGAGAAGCCAATGCCCTGGCAGGGCTGGGTTCAGTCATTGACGCTGACCCAGCCCTAGGCGCACGCTGGGTTCGGTCCCGCACGCACAGGCAGCAATGCCTCTTCACTGCCGTCACCTCACTGTCCTCTCTCTCTCCCAGGGTTTGACAGGTCCCATCGGCCCCCCTGGTCCCTCGGGTCCGAATGGCGAGAAGGTGAGACCCCAGGATCGCTGCATGACACCTGGCTGGGGGGGGTGGGGCAAAATCAACAGTCACTGCGCAGCCCCCTGGATTTCCCAGCCGCACGGTGGCAAAAGTCGGTGACCCCCCCTCCCCGAGGCGTGCATTGGCCAGGCCATCAGAGCCGGCGCTACCACAGGAGCCGTGCTCCAGATGGGAGGGTCGCTGGGCTGTGGGAGGGGCCAGTGCAATGGGGAGAGCGTTGTGTTGGGAGGTGGCGTCCTTGGAGTGTGTAAGGGCTAAGGGGTGTTGGTGGCCTGGGAATGCTAGACGAGGACTGGGGGGAGGGGCTTTGGGAGTGTAGGTGGGTCTTGGAGCTGGAGGGTGGAGCTTGCAATCTGGGTGGGGCTTGGGGGGGCATCTGGAAGGCATCTAGGGATGGGAGCAGGCTCAGGGCACAGGGTGCAGCATGCAGAAGGCAGACTGAGGCCATGGAAGGAGGGGGCACCTCCTTGTTGGGGTTCAGAAAGGGGGGGGAGCTGTGGGAGGGGTTTGCTGGGGTGCTGGGAGGAAGGGAATCGTGGTGCATGCTGGGCTGTGGATACGGGAGGAGGATGCAGCATGTGGGGAGGGTTCAGGGTGTCGGGGGCTTTTGGGTGGGGGGCGGGGGGAGGCCCTTGTCTGGCTGCAATGGAGTTTTTCTCCTGAGCAGCTCCCCCCTTTTAGTATATTCTCCCATCCCTTGGAGAGGGGCAGGCTGAACAGGGCACGGCCAGGCTTGGGGGAGGTCACATCCTCCCCGATCCCTGCTCAGCATTGTTATAATTTGTGCAAACACTACCCCAGGTTGTGGCCTCAGGGCAGTTCCCTGGCCCGACGAGCAGAAAGGTCCCACCTGACCTTACGATCTAGGCCTCTCTGAAATACTGTAGATAGGAGGAGTCTGTTTCCAAACCAGGCCCCACCGCAAACCTCTGCTCCACTCCCCAGCTGGTGGCAGCATCAGATGCTCTGACGTCCCCAGACGTTTTCACTGTGGCCAGCCCCAGGTTCTGAGCAGTGCCATGACGGCTGGCCTAGGCCAGGCAGAGTCCCAGGGGATACACAGCCCCTGGCCAGCCGCATCTTCCACATTTCTACCTTCTCCTTGTCTAGGGTGAATCGGGTCCCCCCGGCCCATCTGGTGCAGCCGGTGCCCGCGGTGCCCCGGTAAGTGATGCCCAAAGCTTTATTTATTTATTTTTACATGAGTATGCGGGATCCGGCAGGCCCACGCTGTGTCCATTGCTCATATCAGAGCCAGCAGGCTCTCGGCGCAGGGTTTCAGTATTAATGACAAAGGCCTGGCTGGAATGATTTAGTTGGGACTGTTCTGAGCAGGAGGTTGGACTAGATGACCTCCTGCGGTCCCTTCCAACCTTAATCTTCTGGGATTGTAGGGGCCCCAGACTTTTCCAGGGTTTAGTTCACACCTTGGGGAGAAGGGGAGAACTATGCCCCTCTCAATTCAGAGACCACCCCAGGGGAATTTGCCAGCTTCCCCATTCTTGCCAATGTTGCTCTGATTGATTGCGATCGCAGCCAGAGGCCCCACTCATTGTGCTAGGCCAGGGGGTCGCAACCCCATGCGTGGTGATCACCAACAGGTACCAAGAGACCACGAAGTGGGGTCCCAGCTCGATGGGAGAGGCGCCCAGGGGTTCTCACAATGCACATGGTTGAGAACCATGGCGCTAGGTGCTGTACAGACAATGAAGCACAAAGATGCTCCCTGCCCCATAGAGCTTGTTGTCCAGCTTTGGGTGTTTCCTGCACATACCTGGGCCCCGTCCCATTTGACCTTGCTCCTTTCTGTTTCAGGGTGACCGTGGCGAGCCTGGAGCCCCTGGCCCTGCTGGATTTGCTGGACCTCCCGTGAGTACAGCCTCAGTTGCTGACCATGGTCATCTGGGTTCCCTCCCTACCTCGCCCCTTGCTGTGTATATTCCTGTAATGATGATGAGGCAAAGCCTGGGCACCGTTGGTCAGGGAGATCACGTCTCACAGTGGAGTGCTTTTTCTTTCCTTCCTGTTGCAGGGTGCGGATGGCCAACCAGGCACTAAAGGTGAACAAGGAGAATCTGGCCAGAAGGGAGATGCTGGGGCCCCAGGTCCACAGGGTCCTTCCGGTGCTCCCGGCCCCCAGGTTGGTAAAGCAAAGTCCTGAGCCTCCCCCACCATAACCCCACAAGGAAGGCAGCCTGGGAAAATGGGGGCTAGCCGGAGATGAATTGTCCTTGGGTAAAGGAGCCCACGAAAGGACTGTTGCTTTCCTTTGAAAATATTCTGGACCTAGGATCTGGGTCAGAACCTAGGATGCAGGACGTGGTTCTTGCATCCGGGTCAGACCTTAGGATCTGGGTCAGAAACTAGAATGTAGATCAGAGCCAGAATGTAGGATCTGGGCAAGAAGGTAGGTCAGGATCTTTCAGCTGGGTCAGCCTTTACAGTCTGGGTCCAGGATTGGATCAGAACCTAGAATCTGTGCAGGGCCCAATAGCACCATGCTTCAGGCAGAATTTTTTTAATTCCCTGGCCGTTAGTAAAACCCCAGCAGGTTTCACTCAGCAGAATTTCATTGGCTTCAGTGGGGTAGCAGTGATTTATGCCAGCAGAGCCAGTCTTTGAAAAGGCTGAGGCATAGCAACTTCACCGTAGGGGAAGCTTGCAAAGGCCTTAGCTTCAGTTTGAAATAAACCCCCACAGCTGGCTTAGGAAAGGGGGGCAGATTCCTCCCCCTGTGTCTCTCCTCTCGGTGGAAGGGCGGAGTCCTGTCCGAGGCAGATGCATGCTAGGGAGCAAGGGCAGCAGTTTGGTTGCAGGTACAAAGCCCTTGGGAAAATAAACCTCATACCTGAGCATCCCCTGCTGAGCATCCCCACAAGCAAGTGTCCCCTCTAGGGATGTTTGATCCAGGTCAGTTTCCCTCTTTGCCCCTCCCCCCATCTGAGGGGGGGACCCATCAGGAAATGCCCCAGCTGTGAAGGGCACAAGGATGTAGGAAGAAAGGCACCTCTCTAGGCTGTAAGACAAATACCCGCCACCCATGGCAGCTCGAACAAAGACCAAAGGCTGATTTTCTGGGATCCAGTCAAGATCTAACCTGTTTCCCTTTCTTTCCTTCTCAGGGTCCCACTGGTGTGACTGGTCCTAAGGGAGCGCGTGGTGCTCAGGGACCCCCTGTAAGTACCATTTAGCACCTTAGAGACAGGGCACCCAGTGCAAGAGCCCACCCTGGGTCCCACCCTAGGGTTGTGCCGCGGGGAGTCTTGTGGGGCCTGCGTTGGCGCCCCATGCATGGGGCCGAGCAAGGAGATGGGGAAGCAGAGAGAACCAGTCTAGGCTCGTGATGCATTTCGGTGCATTGCAGGCAAAAAGGTGGAACCCCCCCTCCTCATCACAGGGAGGATTTTGGGCAGTGTAGACTCCTGCCTACAAATGGGCTTTGCTCACGGCTCTAGGGCTCGGGCCCACAGCCCAGATCCTTGCCAACTCACAAGCCAGGGGATTTTGCTGTATCCCATAAGTTCAGAGGCCGAGCCTGAACTGCAGCTGTCCCATGAGTATCAGCGAGGGTTAAGCACTCACTCTGCTTGAAGGACTCACCTTCCCGGGCCCTCCTGGCCAGTCATTAGCACTGATGCACTAAGCAGGTGCTTTGCCCCCAGTCCCTGACTGTGCAAAAAATCCACTGCATGCTCTGGGGGGGATCTACCCTGCTGGCTTGTAGAGCTCAGACCTGGTATTGGCGGGGAACTGCACTTCTCGCCAGGAAAGGCAATGAGTGGGGTGCTTCACTTACCCTTCTCTTTCTCCCCTCCTTATCCAGGGAGTCACCGGATTCCCTGGCGCTGCAGGACGTGTCGGCCCACCCGGCCCTAATGTAAGTTAATGAACATCCAGCATTAGTTCCACTTTGGCAGGGCCTGTGTTTGCGCTGTGGAAGGGACACAGGGCATAAGCCAACCTCTGTCCATGGGACGGTTAGATGGTCCATTCCTGCGAGACAGGTTTGTTCCTCACAACCCAGTGCAGGGTTTCTACTAAAGCAGCTGGCACAAGGGAAAGGCAACCGAGCTAGATGGACCCATTGATCTCACTTAAGCCAGCTGTCCCCATGTTCCTGGTTTGTTACCACTCTGCCATGTTGCTCCAAAGAGCTTTCCAACATTTCTAACCACTGAACCAGGGAGCTCCAGGCATATCATCGTTTTCAGTAACTTGGGGGGCTTTTATGCCACAAACATTTCTGCTGTAATCAGATGAGGGTCCCCGTGCTCTCCACAACTGGAGAATCTCTCCAAGGTGAAAGGACACAGAGAGGTAGGAAACCGATGGCCGAGGCTGAATGAGACGGGTGTCCTTTGCTTTGGAGGTGGAGTGGCCTCGCTTTGAGATGGTTGGCTGTTACGTTGAGAGGGGAAGGGAAGGTGCAGTGGCTGGTGAGTTTCTTACGGCGAGTCTTTGTGCAGAGGGTTCTCTGGGACACTGATGGCCACCTCACTGCTCTTCACGGATCGATTAAAAGACAGAATTACTTCTTGGCCTTTGTGCCAGGGTAGAGGAACTTCCCCCATTCTCACCACGTCCTTGTGCTTCTCTTCTAGGGCAATCCAGGCCCACCTGGCCCTCCAGGTTCGGCTGGCAAAGATGGTCCCAAAGGTGCGCGTGGTGATGCAGGCCCTACGGGCCGTGCTGGTGACCCTGGTCTCCAAGGCCCTGCTGGTCCCCCTGGTGAGAAGGGAGAGTCCGGGGAAGATGGCCCATCTGTAAGTTTTCATAGGCATGTTGCTCTGTGCAATAGTTACCACCTAGGGCAGCCTCTGCCAGATTTTTACCTCCTGCCTTTGTCTTTTCCAGGGTCCTGACGGTCCTCCTGGTCCTCAAGGTTTGGCAGGCCAGCGAGGTATTGTCGGTCTTCCTGGCCAGCGTGGTGAGAGAGGTTTCCCAGGGCTGCCTGGTCCCGCGGTAAGTAGCTTTACCTTGCGAAGGCAGGGCCAGACTGTGCAAACTCAGCTCACAAAGTCCCTTGTGTCCTGTAGCTGAAGTGGGTTTGTATAGCTTCTTTCTCCACAGAGATGGAATAAAGTGGATGCACTCTCAGCTTTTCCGGGCTTTTTCCTGATTGGGAGCCTGTGAAAGAGCATCCTAGGCATTTGCTGCCCCTGCCATGGTGCACCGCACCCTAAAAAGGGGTCCTGCTGGAAGAGAAGAACAGTGAGTTCAGTCCTCAAGGGGTTGCCTAGAGACGCCTCTCATGACTGGCTGCTGGCAAAACCAGCAAGAGTTGCTGTTCCAGCACCTAGAAGGGCCAGAAGCAGGTGGAGGCCAATCAGGGCCCAGCAGGCCATATAAAAAGGGCTGGCTGTGCCTACTGTGGACCAGTTCTGGGTGAAGCCAGGGCAGGGAAGCTGTCCCACTTTAACCCAAGTAACCTGGCCTGGTTAAGTGTTCTAGCCTTGATGTTTGCCTTGGATGTCTATGATGGACTCTTGTTTATGTTAGGGACTTTAATGTTCTGGTGGATATCTTGAGTTCAGCATTAATTTATTTCCTGTAAATCTGCAGCGAGTGTGTTCTGCAGGGCGTTGGGTCAGGCAAGCCCTTGGCAGAGCTCTTGTGACAACAGAATGTTGTGAGACCTCTCTGCTATCTAGGCATGAAGAAAAGGTGGTTGATCATGACAACAAGCTGCTGATGCCCAAGTTGAGAACCCCCAGATTAGACAGATAAATAAGACCATTTGAGATCAGAGGGGATTTAAACCAAAAGAACCTTATTAGGACAGTGTAGATGAAAACAATTCAACATTGACGAACCAGGAAATTCGGCATTAAGGTCCCACAAACATCCTTAACTCTGCCCTGCCTCCCCACCGCATTGTGAATCATGGAGATTCAAGTCTGGAATAAGCCCTGGGGAAGATGGCTGACGAAAAACGAACTAATGCCCTGTGGATTAAATTCACCCAGGGCAGAGGGACAAAACAAAACTTTTACACCACTTTCATCCGATTGCAGGGCTTGAGACTGGAACGGTCCCCAGATACAGTGGCTGTACCTGAGTGGTGAGGGCTTCGACCAGGAGAGCCTTGGGAACCTCTAAGTTCCTTGCATTGCAACTACGTAGCTCACAGAAATAAGATCTGCATTGGTGTATGTGGCGTTACTGAGCTGCTTACATCAAAGCTTTTAGTTTACAGACCTTAGAAGCTCCAGTGAGCCATCCATAGGGTTTTTAATCTTCTGGAGCCACATGCATTTAATGTATGGGACTGAGAAACTCCACTGATTGTCTGCAAAGATTGAAAAATATCTGACCCACCTCTGTTTAGTTATAGAGTTTACAAGACCTGTGGGGTATTGGCAGAGCTCTCAATTCCTTGAACCATAGCTACATATCTTATGCATTTTACAGGTACTAATGGGGTGCCTGCAGAATTTTCAGCATTGTTGAACCAGAGCTACTGGATTGATGGATCTTACAAACTCTGTCACATTTGCTTGTAGAGCTGTAAAGCTCCTTGAGCCAAGGCTGTTTGCTTTACAGAGCACAGAGCTGCCCTGGGTCGGGGGTGGATTTTCAGAGTTATTTGCCCCAGAGAAAGCTGTTTGGGCAACAGAGCTGATCTGACTGGCTGACTGTTCTGAGGTCTGTAACACCAATCTGGCAGATTAGAAATTCCCCAGATTTGTCTGTGCCTCCAGCACGGCACAAGAGGCACTTTTGCCTTGTGCAGACTCTACACAGGGGAGCCCAAAGAGAGCAGGTGCTAAGCCTCTTACAGAGTTTATAAACCTTAGAGTACAGAAGCTCTGCAAGATGTATTAAAATCTACAGGAGTCTGTCCCAAGTCCATCAAGCATAGGATGGTCTTACAGCATGTGTATATTTCAAGACCTGGAAGCACTTCCACTCACAGTGCTTCCAAACCTCCCAGGCTTTTAGGTGCACAGGGATCATCATCAAAGTTATAGGCACCAATTCGCCATTGCCAAGCACCTTGTTTTGTCACTAAACTCAGAACAGTTACACTTTATGCCCAGCTTACCTGGACATTGTTGATGACACAAAGGACAGATCAATGGAGAACCTGTCCCATACTCTTCAGCGAGATTTTGCATAGCACCCACGCATTATTTTTGTCCAGAGGGTCTGATCGGGGAGCTGCTGCCTCCTGAGAAGCCACTGAAGGGAGTTAGCACCTCCCAGGCAATGCTCAGCACCCCACCAGGCCTGACCAATATAAATTCAGTTCCCCATCCAGCATCACTTACCCTGCAAGGCAGCGTGAAAGCCGGTTTCTTCCCCATTGAAAACGTTGAGTTTCCAAGGAAAAGAACTAGAACAGAAAATTTTCAGCTGGCAAGGTTTTCACGTGTTTGGTTTTTGAGAAAAATTCAGTTTTCAGCGAAAAGCAGATGATTTTTGTGAACGCATCTGTCTTCAAAAACCCCAATTTTGTGTCAAAATGTTTTTGATGGACAATTTTCAACCATCCCCTATTCAACATGCCCCTTGGCACAACAGCTCCCTGAGGCCTATTGAATACAGCCCGTTTGGAGTCCATGTCGTGAGATATACAATGGCAAAGCAAGCGAGACTCTCCCTTGGAAGCGCGAGGCTGGCCAATCTCACAGTTGCCTGGTTCATAAGTGGCCAGCAAAGCCATTCTTCTCAGCCAGGAGACCCTTGCTGCAAACTTTCAGGCAGAAAGGATGCTCAGGCCTGATCCAAAGCCCACTTCCATTGTGTTGGGTCAGAAAATTGTGGCGTCAGGTTTGGGCTTTATGAAGGAAAGAATCTTATGACCGTGAACGGGGGGACTAACTGTCAGGAAAGTGACTGTGCAGAAACAGCCTATGTTCACTTGTCAGCTCACTTGGATTGTTTCTGTTCTTGTCTCTGTTTTAGGGTGAGCCTGGCAAACAGGGAGCCACTGGAGGTGCTGGTGACCGAGGGCCACCTGGTCCTGTGGGTCCCCCAGGTCTGACTGGTCCCTCTGGTGAACCAGGACGCGAGGTAAGCCTTGAAACCAGTTTGCCCTGATAATGGCTTTGGAAACGAAGGGAGATGCGTTTTCACAGCCAGATTCTAAGAGCCACAAGGCTGGGTGTGAATCAGCCATCGGTCGTACTTCTCAGCCTTCAGCCTCATCCCATTCCCATGGTGATGCCTGGATATTGGCTAATACAGATTTCCCTTTCCCCGAGGAGGGCTAGGAATGTGGCTACAGTAGTTCCATTCCCCTGAGGACAGCCCAGGTCCTAGTTCTCTGGTTCTAGAACTCACAGGAGCCTTCCATAGGGAGCTTTGTTTTGCCAGCTGCTGGTCTGGCCAGCTCCTTTGCCATGTCTGCACACACTCTACCTACTTTCCCAGGGATAGCTCCATCAGGGCATCTAAGGAATCACCTTCTCTTCTCATTCCCAGGGCACCCCCGGATCTGATGGTCCCCCCGGCAGAGATGGTGCAGCTGGAGTGAAGGTGAGCTTAGCAAAAAGTGTTTCCATCCTCGACCTTGGGGCACCCTGTGCCCATCTCTGTTCTCCAGAAGCCAGTTGCCCAGGGTTTGGGTGTCTCAAAGGGTGCCAAACCAAGAGGACCCACTAAGCTCCTGCACTCCCTGAAACAGTGGAGGTTGGTTAATTCCCTTCCAGCATGGCCACGTGCATGGGGTTCTTTGTGCCCAGCCATGTAGGGGCTGCTTTGGGTACCATATTCTGGGAAGCAGCAGCTGCCAGGAGCTGGGCCAGGTGGAGCCTATGCCCAACAAGCAGGTTTGCTCCTGTGTTTGCATAGAAGTGAACTTGGGCTTTGCCAGTGGCTGCATGAGCCCCTGTCAGGTTGCTCCAGATGGACCTGGGCAGCAGTGGAGACTTCACGCTTGCCTATCCAAACCTTCCCCTGGTGCTTTGCGACTCGCCTACCACAGCAGAACAGAGGTGAGAGGGGACCACCAGAACCAGGGAGGGGAGGGAACGGAGACATTGCTAGGTGACATTGCTGCCTCTGAGGGCAGGTGAAGAAGAATGCATTGACATTAACAGCCATGTCTGTGTCTTCTTACAGGGGGATCGTGGCGAGACTGGTTCTGTTGGGTCTCCTGGTGCTCCCGGCCCTCCTGGCTCCCCAGGTCCTGTTGGTCCAACTGGCAAACAGGGAGACAGAGGAGAATCCGTAAGTGCCCCTTGCCACAAAGCCAGACGGCAGCAGCTCATCAAGGGGTTAATGGTTTCAGAGGGGGAATGTAAGCGTACCAGCCAGAGTACAGAAAAGGCTCTGGGTATTTGAGAGTTCTACCCGGAGTACTGGAAGAGCTCTGAGTAGAGGGCAGTAAGGGTGCTAAGGGATTGAGTACTCAGGAGTACCATCTGGAGTACAATAGATGCCTTGAGTACTCATGAGTACTATCTAGAGTACAGGCAGGGCTCCGAGTATTCGTGAGTACCATCTAGAGTATGGTAAGGGATCTGAATATTCAAGAATACCACCTCGAGTACAGCAAGAGCTCTGAGTACTTGAGAGTAACATCCAGAATACAGACAGGATCTGAGTATTCAAGAATACCATGCAGAGGAAATGCTCTAAGTGTACTTAAGAGGACCATTAAGAGGCAGTGTGATCATTTGCACTCTGATTAAGAGCATTTAAAGGCATCATCGTGAGTCAGCTGACAATGGATTTTGCTTGCACAAGAGCAGTGGTGATTTTCAGGAGATCAGAGACTGAAATCTGTGTGCACCAGTGAGTCGGTGGAGCCCAGGGCTTTGCTGTTAGCTGATCGCCATGCTTCATCCTGAGTTGATGATACCCCGATGGGGGTTGGTTTCAGCCCCAGAGACCTGGCCATTCGATTTGGCTTCCTCTCTTCCACTCGTGCTATGTGACTATTGCAGCACATGGCTTTGCTAGCAGGGCTGTCAGTGGAACAACCAGGTTCAGCAGAAGAATCTGCACAGAAAATGGTTTCCCAATTCCCAACTGTGAGCAGTCACAGCAGAAGCCATATTCCAGGAGTGGTGCTTGGGCCATCAGGGAACAAAATCAATCCCATGCCGTCAGTATGTCCAGTTGAAACAGCTCCAGCTACGTGTTTGGAGCCTTTTCAGTGACCTGCTCCCAACCCAGCGTCAGAAGCCAGAATTTCAGATAACAAAAACATGGGAAAGAATCACCATCACCCCACGCAGAAGGGGAGCTGCAATTCTCGACATCAGCCAGCTGTTCAGAGCAATGCACCCAGCTGCATAAAAAGCCTCGGCTGAGATGATCAGAGCCACTTGGGCACATGTGGATGCCCCATTCCCATTACTTTTCCATGGGAATTAATGGGGTGCTCACAAGCCCTAGGAAGCTTTGAGGGTCTCACCAAAAGGGCTAATGTGAGCCTTGGATGCATAAACTGAGGCAATCTCCAGTAGGAACAGGGAAGTTATATATTACCTCTGGTTTTGGCACTGAGGTCACCACTGCTGGAATACTGTGTCCAGTTCTGTTGTCCACCGCTCAAGGACACTGATAAATTGAAGAGGGGTCAGAGAAGAGCCACAAGAATGAGTAAAGGATTAGAAACCCGCCTTATAGTGATCGCTACAAAGAACTCAGTCTGTTTAGCTTAAAGAGAGAGGTAAGGGGTGACTTGATCCCAATCTATAAGTATCTTCATGGGGAATAAATATTTGACAATAGGCCATTCAGTCCAGCAGAGAAAGAGCTAACACGATCCAATGGCTGGAAGATGAAGCAAGCCAAATTCATACTGGACATAAGGCATACATTCTTAACAGTGAGAGTAATAAACCATTGGAACAGCTTGCCCAGGGTCATGGTGGATTCTCCATCACTGGCCATTTGAAATCCAGAGTGGTATTTTTCTAAAAGGCCTGCTTTGGGAATTATTTAAGAGTAAGCCCTGTGGCCTGTGTTATACAGGAAGTAAGACTAGATGACCACAGCTGACCCCTCTGGCTTTGGAAACTATGAATTGACGACAACCCTTTGCATGTGACAGTAGTCAGCACATCAGCATGGATGTCTCATTCACAGGGTTATGATGAGGTCTGTAACCAACCTTTGTCTTTTTCCAGGGCGCTCAAGGTCCCCTGGGTCCCTCCGGCCCTGCAGGCGCACGCGGTATGCCGGTAAGTCATCCTCATGGGGAAAATGCTGCCTCGTCCCCTGAGTAGCTGAGTCCCCTCTTTCCACTGATGTTAAGTTGCAGGTGCTCAGCACCTCTGGAAATTCAGCTGCTATATGTCTGAGAAAGGGAGACTTCCATTTTGTTCTAGAGGCTTTTCTACTGCTGCATGACCCTGCGGAGTCAGATACAGGGGGGTTTCCAACTGGAACTCCTGCGGGGTGCACAGATGGGCATTGCATCCAGTTGCCTGGGATGCACCATGGATTGCGCCATGCCCTGCAGCGCGTGGCACCTCCATGGATCGTGCCCAGCCCTCTGCACTACGGCCTGCATTGGGCCTGGCCCTCCGTGCTGGGTTGTACCCTGCAGCATGTTGCATGTCCATGTATTGTGCCAGGCCATGCCCTGCCCTGGGCTGAAAGCTTTCTCTTTCACACCTTTCAGGGTCCTCAAGGTCCTCGTGGTGACAAAGGTGAAGCTGGAGAGGCTGGCGAGAGAGGTCTGAAGGGTCACCGAGGATTCACTGGTCTACAGGGTCTTCCTGGACCTCCTGTAAGTTTCAGTGTCACGCTAGGGCCCATCTGATCGGGACGGATGCCGGGGCGCTGGGCCATGTCCCTGCCTTGGCTCCGTGAGTGGAATCCTGCTCTTACCATGATGCCAGGCATCAGCAGCTTGTCTCACTGAAGGGCTGTCAAGAGCAGACATCCCACCACCTCTGAGGCTAGAGGGGCTGAGCCCTCCCCTTGGAGTCAAACAAAAAACAGTCCCCCCCGCCTCCATTCACTGGGGGAAGTGGGTTGGGAGAGGGGATCACAGGAGGCTTTGCGCCCTGCTGGGCCACCTCTGAAATGGAATGTCTCCTCACCCCACCTCTCTTGGCATGGCCATGGGGGGCCCTCCGCACAGCCCAGCCTGGCTCCTGTGAGCAGATGGTTGATAGGGCTGAGCCCCTTGAGAAAGGGCCGCTCTCACCAACCCACAATCCCCTGCCCGGCCAAGGGCTCCATGCCACCTGAAGGAAGTTGTCCAGATGCTGAGAAGTGACCATGTGGTTCTGTTTCCACCCCCAGGGTCCATCTGGAGATCAAGGTGCTACTGGTCCCTCTGGTCCTTCTGGTCCCAGGGTAAGTCTAGTTCCCGGCACACGGGAGGGTAGCAGGGGATGAACCAAGGAGCAGCACAGCACAATTTCAAATGAAATGGCTACATGCCAAGCTGAGCAAAATGTAGAAAGTCAATTTACATTATTCAGGAAGAAATGGACATTGGGTTTCAATCCCCTTTCCAGCTTCAAGGAAATTCAAGGGAGATTTTAGTAACCTGGATAAAGAAATCTGTATTTTCATTGCAAAGTCGTGAGCTGCTGTCATGCTGTCTGCTGGATGGAAGCAGAATTGCTGCTATTTGTCACTGCCCCTATAATGCTAAAAGCTGTTGGAGATTCTCCTTAGCATTTGCACTGTCAGTCTCCATTAGCCATTTGCAGCATAGGCAGATGCAATCAGGTTCTCAGTGGCCAGGGCACATAGCAGAGGGTCGGATGGGGAAGTCCTAGGTGCCCCATTCATTACCTTATGAATTAGCCTGGCTGCCTCATTAGTGCATGGAACCCTTTGAGCTTGCAGTTATCCTTTTACGCCAGGATTCCTGCACGGTCTGGCTCTCAGCTTCTTTATGTGAATCTTTTCTAGGGTCCCCCAGGCCCTGTTGGTCCCTCTGGCAAAGATGGTTCCAATGGCATGCCCGGTCCAATCGGTCCTCCAGGTCCTCGTGGTCGTAGTGGCGAAACCGGACCTGCTGTAAGTACTGTGACATTAGCAGAGCTGCCAGCTTTTTGACCTGGGCCTTAAGGATTCGAACCCCACCGACTGGTGGGGCAGCTCGCAGCCCATATGCTACCAAAGGCTTGGCCTTTCCTGTGAAAAGCAGCTGCAAGACTCTTGTGTGTCCCCAAATATCTCCATCTCTCCAGTCCATACGGAGCAGTTCTATCATCTTCATTTGCCCCAAGTGACTCCGTCACCCCCAGTTCCATCACCCCAATTCACACTGAGCGGCTCTATTTGAGTTGTTCCATGATGCCGATCAGCTCTGTCACTCCAATCTGCATACAGCACCACCACCACCCACCATCTCCATCCTTAAAGTGGCTTTGTTACCCTGCCCCAAGTGGCTTCATCACCTCAATTCATCCCCTCTGTGCCAAGCAACTCCCTCACCCCAACCTACATCCAGCCACTGGCTATCATTTCCAGTTAAATCTCCTAGCAGAGAAGCAGCTAAGGAACCTGGGAAATACATTTATCAGCTTGATGTGGCCTTGTCTTCCCCCTGCCAAGCCTGATGGGGGGACATGGTGAGAGGAAGGTGCTGATGGGAAGAGCAGCAGCACAGAGATTGGCTCTGAGCTCTAAACAAGCATTATCTCTTTCTTCTCCCATTGTAGGGTCCCCCTGGAAACCCTGGTCCCCCTGGACCTCCTGGCCCCCCAGGTCCTGGCATTGACATGTCGGCTTTCGCCGGTCTGGGTCAGGTAGAGAAAGGCCCTGACCCTATGCGCTACATGCGAGCTGATCAGGCTTCTAGTGACCTGCGCCAGCACGATGTCGAGGTCGACGCCACTCTGAAATCCCTCAACAATCAGATTGAAAGCATCCGCAGCCCCGAAGGCTCTAAGAAGAACCCAGCCCGGACCTGCCGTGACCTTAAACTCTGCCACCCCGAATGGAAGAGCGGTGAGCGCTGGACACAGAGCTAGGAGTGAACCAGGGTGGTTCAGCTCCTGAATCCCTCCCTGCCCATCTCTGAAATACTGACCCTTCAGGCACTGTATGGGCCAGGGGCTGTGCAAATCTCCCCCACCGCTCTGCCACTGAACTTCATTCCTGATCTGCAGCTGCCCCTACTATTCCAGCCCTGGGCTCACATCCACAGCTCTGCCGATGCCCCCCAATCCCAGCCCACGTGCCCCCTTGCTATTCCATTGGAGATCTCCCCCATAAGTCTCTCCTGATCTGCAGTGCCCAACTGCTACTCCAGCCCTGGGCTCTCCACCCACCCACTGCAGAGGCACCTCACTCCTTACCTTTAGCATTCCTGATATTCCATTCCTGGGCTCCCTGTTGAGGCACCTCCTTCCTGACCTTCGCCATCCGTTGCTCTCACAGCCCTGTGCCTCTCTCCTGAGTTTCAAAACAAAACAAAAAAAAAATACAGTCTTAATTCTACTCAGAGCTCTAAGACTCCATCCTCCCATGTGTTTCCGTCATTTCAGGTGACTACTGGATCGACCCTAACCAGGGCTGTACCTTGGATGCCATTAAGGTTTTCTGTAACATGGAGACTGGCGAGACATGTGTCTACCCCAGCCCATCCAGCATTCCCAAAAAGAACTGGTGGACAAGCAAGAGCAAAGACAAGAAGCATATCTGGTTTGGAGAAACCATCAACGGTGGCTTCCACGTAAGTGTCTGTGGTTAATATTTCAAACTAACCCTTGAGTTGACCTTTCTTGGGGGAGAAATTGAGGTCAGGGATGAGAGATTTATTGTCTATTTGAAAGGAGAGCCCTTTTCTTTACCTCTATTTTCAGCTTCACATTTTATTTATTAGCACCTACATTTTCCAAAGTGAGTGGGAATTTTAGGGGGCTCATTTTGAAACCCCTCAAAAGGGGCCTGATTCTCAAGAAATGCTGAGTGACTATCCTCTGAAAAATCAGTCATCTTTAAGATGTCTCAAGTTGCACGCCCCATAAAATCAAGGCCCCCCAGAATCATGAGTTATCTTCGAAAATACAGGCTCACGACTCGAGCTGTCTGACATTTCATTTGAGATGCAGTGGAAATTTATCAGAATTTCAACTCTCCTCCCCACTCCCACACAGAAAAATTGGGATAAAATGTTCCTGAAAAGTCAACACATTTCTCATGCTCTGATGTAAACAGGCATGCTGACATTGGGAAAGAGGCAGACGTATCATAAGTGTTGTAAAATCTGCAAAGGAAATATGAATTCTTACACTCTCTAGAATGCCAGTTAGTAGTAAAACATGAAGAGCCAGATTTTTAAAGTGATTTCAATAGGAGCGAGGCATCTAAATCCCTTTGACAATCTGGACCAGAGTGCTTTGTATCCAAAGGAGGTGAAGGGTATGTCAGCTGTTAAGAGAATGAGATGGTTTTCATAGGGAACTTTAATAGTCACTTTCTACTTGAGTGTTGCTTTTCTCTGGCTTCTCCTGAGAAATATCAAGCCTCATGTGTAATAATAAACTGTGCCCTACTCAAGCCTGCTTTGTCATCTCATTGGTACCAAGAGCCCCTTGACTTTTCCATGCTTAGTTTTCAGTCTCGGTTAGCACAAAGGCCCCTGGGATGCCATTGAAATTTAGAATGCGTTAACGATGAGATGAGGATGAGGATGACGATGCTGCAGTTCATGCCAACTTTCTGAATTCCCTTTTGATTTTTTTTTTTTTTAAACATGCTGGAGTTTTCACAGGAGCCCCAGGAAGTAAGGACGACTTGAAAAACAAAGGAAAATGAGGCTGTTTTAGACATCTTAGAAGACATGCCTGAGACTGTCTTCAGTGATTGCCTTTACTTTTCTAGCCCCCACTCTAGGCCCATTGCTTTGCTACCCAGACTCGCTAACCATCTCGGGTCTCCCCTTTCAGTTTAGCTATGGAGATGACAACCTGACCCCGAACACTGCCAACATCCAGATGACGTTCCTGCGCCTCCTATCTACCGAAGGCTCCCAGAACATCACCTACCACTGCAAGAACAGCATTGCCTACATGGACGAGGCCTCCGGCAACCTGAAGAAAGCCATCCTGATACAGGGATCCAATGATGTTGAGATCAGAGCCGAGGGCAACAGCAGATTCACATACAGTGCCTTGGAGGACGGCTGCACGGTAAGCTGGTAGAAGTTACTGGTGCCTAGGGTTTATATAGCAGGGCATCTGCAAAGTGCTCTGTAGACATCAGCTAATTAATCCTCACAATGAACTAGGCAGTTCGGTCAGCTAGTGCCAATATCCGCATTTCACACATGGCAAAAATGAGGCAGAGGTTGGTTGTGGGGCCAACATTTTCAAAAGCAGCCAGTGATTTTGTGCACTTCCATTTCTGGGAGCACTGCTTAAAACAGGAGCCTCCCATTTATTATATATAGTGGATTAGCACATATTGCCCTCCTCAGAGATTGGGGTCCTGTCGTGCTAGGCATTGCACTGACACATCGTAAGGGTAATAGACATGGTCTACATTTAAAATGTTTACCGGCATAGCTAGATCGGTCGGGGTGGGAAAAAAAAACCACACACCTTAATACCATAGCTACACCAACAGAGAAGGCTTCCGTCA
Organism: Mesoclemmys tuberculata; assembly: GCA_007922155.1. Lineage (NCBI taxonomy): Eukaryota > Metazoa > Chordata > Testudines > Chelidae > Mesoclemmys > Mesoclemmys tuberculata. The sequence goes on from ML675652.1 coordinate 4,946,013, forward strand.
GCACAGCTAACATTGTTCGGGGATGTGGTGTTCCTATGTTGGCAGAACTCCTCCTGTCAGCATAAACTGTGTCTACACCAGAGGGCTGTGCCAGCAGAGACGCTGTAGTCTATCTAGCTATGGCATGAGTAAGAGTAATTCACTTCCACAGTGAATTAAGACCAAACAAATTAGTTCTGAAGAAGAGCATCCACAGATATTCAATGCAGTTTAACTAACCCACTTTAAAAGTTAATTCACATGAGCCTTTCTGAGTGTTAAGCACTATCCATCTCTTAGTATCTCAGCTCCATTCTGAGGCCCCGTCTACATTTAAAATTTAGATCAAGGTAGCCCTCACACATGGGGTGTGAAAAACCCACACTTTTGAGTGCCATAGCTATGTTGACCTGACGCCCAGTAGGGTTACCAGCTAGGTAACCAGAATAATGCTTTCATCAACCTAGCTACCAGCACTTGGGGAGGTGCTGTTCTGATCATAAGAGTAAAACCTCTTTTTAACAGTGACAATAATTAGCCATTGGCACAACTTACCAAGAGTTGTGGTGGAGTCTCCATCACAGCCAATCGTTAAATGAAGAGTGGATGTTTTTCTAGAAGATCTGATCTAGGAATAGGGTGACCAGAGAGAGAGCAAGTGTGAAAAATCAGGACTTTTTCGGGAAAGGGGGGGAGGGCGGGAGAGGAAGAAGAGAGGCAGGGGGCGTATAGTTGTGTATATAAGACAAAGCCTCTAAGGTCAGGATAATCCCAATAATATCAGAACATCTGGTCACGTTAGCAGCATCTAGTAAATCCTGGTCTCTCTCTTTCTCCCCAGAAACACACTGGCAAATGGAGCAAGACAGTCATTGAATATCGATCACAGAAGACCTCACGCCTGCCCATCATTGATGTGGCACCTATGGACATTGGTGGAGCCGATCAGGAGTTTGGCGTTGACATTGGGCCAGTCTGCTTCTTGTAAAAAGAAAAAAAATAAGTTTTAAATCCAGTCAATTCCATGAAAATAAGCAAAAACAACCCCTCCCCCCCAAGGACCTGAGTACTTTCCAATCACTTGTATGACTTCTGCACTGAATGGGTGAATCAAGCCCAAGTTCCCATACATCCACACGCTTACATTTTGGACTATTGTCTATTTCTAAAGCCATCATTGGGCAGACTGCGAAATAAAAATCAGTGTTATTTATTTATTGTCTTCCTGTAAGACCTATTGTTGGGTCAGGTGGAGGTGGGAATCTAACTGGCAGGTGTGAAGGCCCTTCCTTACAAAATGGATGTCCCAAATACAGGTATAACCAATTCTTCTTCCCCCCCAGCGTATATCATCAGCAGGAGTACTGTGTATAATACAACAAAAATGGTGCTATTATTGTAAAACAAGTCTGTATTTTTTAAACATCAATTGATATAAAAAAAACTTTGTTGGAAAGTACAAGTTGATCTGAGCTTTGTTTATTTTGTCTCTATCCATAGGAATTTCCAGCATTCTAACTCTTTCCTTTCATCCCTTTCTCAGTTTGTTGACTTTATTTTTATTTTTTTTCCAAACCAAGATAAAGGAAGTTTTAGGGTCAAATCTGAAACTTCCCTGGTTTTAAGCTACCTCACACAAAAAAAAAAAAAAAGTTAAAAAATTTAAAAAAATAAAAAAAGGAAAAAAAATCTTGAAATTGATCACAGGAGCAGCAACACAGAAGCCATGAGATTTCTGTAATGATCATTGATTCTACAAGGTAATGGTACTGATCAAGGAACTTCTGGGCGCACACTCCGTCTGTGGCAGGTTTAGTGGGATTATTTAAAGATTAGAGGGGGACCTAATAATGGCCCAAAGAGGCTGAGATCAACTTTGAGAGCTGCTCTGACATGTTGTTACATCTTCCCTAAGTCTTACACAGAATTGGTATTGCAGTAGCTGTCAAGTGAATGGGATATACATGAAAACCTTTGTCATAATAAGGACTTGGGCGATAGCTATTTGAAGTTTCTTCTAACATTTATTTCCAAAACTAAGCATGTGGATTGACCCCTAAACCTCTTGCTGATCTGTCCCCACCCCATCTATGAGAGTGCCTTGCTTCCAAATGACCCTTTGGGGAGGTGAAACCTGGAACAAACAGAAACCAAGGAATGCGTACTACTTTATACCTGTAAAATAAAGTTAAAAAATATATTTTGCAATACCAATTTGAAGCATGGTAGAGAGCTCTTACCTTTCACACACACACTTTGCGAAACCAACTCTGTTCCCCTGTCTCTCAGCTCGTCTTCGCACTCCACTCCCTTATTTTTCCACACTAAAGATAGAATGCTTTTCCTATTAAAAATTTTTTAAAAATAAAGAGACTTTTGTTGAATTTGGTTTTGTTTGTATTAATTGCCGCCCGATGATGTAATCTTTGTTAAATGATGTTTTCTCTTACCTGGGATATTTCATGACAAACCAAAACACAAATAAAAAATTTTAATTAAAATTTTACACTAAAATGGCTCTCATTTCATGATTTAATTTAAAAGTTTCCTTCTAAACACTGCAATTGCTAAATGGAAGAAAAATGGCTGTAGCTGAAATCCATCCAGCCTCCCACCCCCAAAACAAATAAATCCACTCAGCCTGCAGATTTACAAATGTGCTTAACCTTCATGCATTGTTACGTTGCTACTGCACCATTTTAATCACAAGTCATGGGACTGTGGGTTTTTCTTAAATCCCCAGCACCTGGACTCCAGTGATTACATGAGAATCTGTTTTTTGGGTTTTTTTTAAAAACTGTACAGAACGCTTACAGTTGTAGAGCTAAAACGTGAAAATGAAACCTAAAAGCTCAAAAATCAGAAGGCAAATAAACCCCAAAATTTATTTATTTTTAAAAGGTCCTAAGATCTTTTTAAACCCAGCCTTCTGATTGTTGAGCATTTGGGGTTAACACTACTGCACTGATGTTAATAGGGCTATTCCTATGTCAAGTTAAATACATCTTCATAGATCAGGACCTCAGTTTATTGTCTTTAATTAAAAAAAAAATCACCAGCTTGGAAGATAAAAAGTTTGTTTTAAGAGCCATTTTAAATTGCCTAATGCTTCTAATGCAGACTCATAACTCAGGCACAGGCTCACAGTCTGCAACCAGTGTTGGTGTCATACAATGTGTTTGGAGGCATCAAGTGAAGTGTGCATGCACATCTGGGGGAAAAACAAGCTGAGCAGCTCCTAGTGAAACCAGTAAGTGTCGTAAGATGTCGAGTTGTTAGCAAAGACTGAAGCCATGAGTGCAGACCCTGAGCCACAAACCTGCCGGAGTTAAAGAACCCAGGTTTCTTAGGTCATGGACTGGGGCAATATCATAAACTTCGATCCATGGGCTTGCCCCTAGAGAGAAACTTGATTAACAGGGGTTATAGAAGGTCTGCTGCTATCCTCATGCTGGCATATACAATTCTGCAAGTAGATTCTAGGTAACCCCTATACCAACTAATTTCTGAGATTATGTGTAATACGTAGCTCTTATTCAGCAATTATCACTAGCGCTCAAAGCGCTTTACAAAGGAGTTCAGTATCTTTCCCCAGTGAGGCTAAAGAGGCACAAAGAGGAGGCATCATTTGCCCAAGGTCACAGAGCAGGCCAACAGCTGAGTAAGGCAAAGAACACAGGTCTAACAAGAATGTCAGACTAGGCAGATACGGAATAGTCTGCCCCAAACATCAGCCTCACCTGTCAGATTGAATAATTAGGAGATTGGCTTAAACCGTCTGTGTTTGTACAGGACCTGGCAAATGGGGGCCTTAATCAATGATTAGGGACACCAGACACTAGTGTAATATAAATCAGTAAGTGTTGCAAATTGATAATACATAAATTAGCTAGCTAAAAAGTCAAAGGTGGCACATCAGGTCCGTTGTAATACACAGTATACTCAAGGTCCTGGGGCAAAAATGCAGGAGACGAAAAGAGCCAGGGACTACTTCATTCCAATGACACTTCTTAGTGGTAAATAATCTCAGGTTTTATTTGTCTAGCAAGATTCAGTTCCAGAAATTCTGCCAGTGAAGTGCAATTCTATACAATAGTAACATTTTCTTAAAATAAGGTTCATTTTCTACTTCATACCAACAACAAACAAGCATTATTCAACAAAACATTTTAGGTATTATTAATTTCCTTTGCAGACTTCAGCTGTTTGATTTTTCCTCCCCACCAGCAGAACTATTTCCTCTAAATTAAGAGAGAGGAAGATGCCAGCTGATTTAGCCCTAAGGAAACGTAACAATTCCATTTCCCCAGCAATGAATTTAAGAGGCCTGAAATCATGAAGTGCAAGACTCGGGCCCAGAAGCAGCCTATAGAATCCTCTGTCCTGCATATAAAGTGAGGAATTTATAAACAAATACATTGTGCTTGGCCTTCTGTACCAGGGTTAACTGGCTATTAGGCATACTAAGATATAAACTGCATCTCTAAAATGAGCATTTGAGACAGGAAACTCCCATTAACTTAAAGTGAAATCAGCTCAAGTCTGCACTCAGCCACATCCCCATGCAAAAGCAAGCCAATGAATGGAGACTCTACACAAGGCTACTGCATATTTAATTCTTAAATCCCTTCCCTTTAGCAAAACTATACAGAAGTACAAAAACGCTATTCTAAAATACTGGCCCTTACAAACTGGTACAAAGTTTTCCTACTAAGAGAAAGAGCAAGTACACAGATAAAACTGCTCAGTTACAGGTTCCCGGGCTCCAGAGACGCCCAAGAACTCTCAACCTTTAAATACTGCATACACCTAGAGCAGTAGCTTCAAAGCAATGCATGAAGGAACGAGGCCCAAGAGCTATAAGGGCCATACAAGGAAATCAGTACGACTCCATTGGAGTGGTGCACCTAATGAAACCCAGCTAGCCCTAAGATGTACAGCTTTGATACCAAGTTATCCGAGGGTGTCCTACAGTGTGAGTAAGCAAACCAGCACCTCAAATAGAACATGTGCTGGTTAGTTCTAGTTATTTCCACTTCCAGAATCTGTCACAAGTTCCATCTACAGAGAATAAATTTGAGTGCCAATCTCTCCTAGAATGACTATGTGTAGAAATCCTACTACTGAAAAAGGATGAGATATCTTAACGGCATGCTGCTAGTGAGCAGAACAAAGGGCAAAAGGAGTTTCACTGAAACAGCATGTCTGACCAGAAAGAACAAGAAACAGAGCAAAGCCCCCATCAAGCAGCAGCAAAATTCAATCCCCAGCATCATACCAAGGCAATGACAGAGTCCGAAGCCTTCTTTGTATTTCTGTAAGTCTTTCCATAGAAAGATGCATTTAAAATAGTTCCTTGATTTCTTCTGGCTTGAATTCTAAGAAATTTGTTGCAACAGCTAAATATCAAATCAACGTTGAGTTATAAGCGGGTGGGCACTTAGTACGTTTTGGGGAGTGGACACACACACACACGCACACTCACTCAAATCCCTGATCAAAAGATAAGCAGTGCAGGCACGTGACATGTCACATGCTTTCAGACACCTCCTGTTCACTCCAAGTTTCCCCAAGGACAGCAGTGATCGCTCCACCTCCATTTAAAAAGTTACTTTGTGACCCTGCCTACATGTACATAATTCATAATGAAAGTCAGTCTCACAATCACTCCCCCAAGAGAAGTATTAGCTGACCCATGTGTCTTCAGAAGCTCCTCTTCTATTTGGTTACACTATCTAGAGTAGATGGCGTGGACACAGGCCGAGGGTCCTGGACAGTGGTGGAGTTAGCGCCACAATCTACATAGTGATATGTTTCCAAGGAGCTCTGAGTCACATGGCCAATGTATGAGATTTTCACTGATGTTCTGGAAGGGGGGGGGAAAAAAAATAAAAAAAATTCAGATCAGATAAGACAAGTTATATTTAATTCACTTATTAAATGTAAGGGCAGTCTGGGAAGAGATGATAATAAAAATATCAGACAGCAACAGGAGTGGCGCTGCTTTTTAGTTACCCCTTCCCCCCCCAAAATTGCATGCTATCTTGTGCACCTATCACGGTGTCATAGAGGTACCCAGATAACAGATGTTTGTAGGACATTTTTTCTGCTCTATCAGAACTTGCTCAGGTGTGTATCAGATTTTCATTTATGCATCTAACCTTTAACTGGAGAAAATATGCCCTTTTCATTATTAAAGGCCCATCCAATTTCCACATTACTCCGCATTTCTTTGCCTAAAGCCAGGGCTTGTCCCTGCAGCACTTACTCAACAGCTAGAAACTAGCTAGAGACCGTATCCTAGAGTCAAGCATGGTGCTAGATACTGAAAGTTTCCTCTGATACAACCATCCATTGCCTGCTTTGCCACCCCCCTCTCTCCCATCAACCATCCTCTCCTACAGCCAATGACCTACACTTTACACATCCATTTCTCCTAGGAACTGGCCAGACCTCCTGACACATGAAACTACTTTGGGATACCTGCCAGAATGGAATACTACAGGTTTAAACTCTCACTCTGTTAGCAACAGGGCTTGTCCCAAACTCACATAAAAAAAATGAGGATTCTGCAGTTGGTTTTGTGACCCGCTCATGTAAAACAGTCCAGTTAAATCAAAATTTGAAAGTGGCAGTGCAGATGAAGTTCAAAATGCAAGTATGACAGAATTCAATATAAGCCAAAAAGAAGCTAACATGTCAAGACATCGAATCCTGGGGACCAAATCTGCACATCTGAGAAGTAGCACAACTAGCAAGCAACCACAATCAGTGAAGGAAGTGGAATGTCCAATATGTCAGTAGCACAAGAACTCAAATCTAAGACAAGGCTGTAAATTTGTCACTACAATTCCATTTCCAGTCAACAGCATGCAGCAGAACATGAGTAATTACATACCTCATGAAGATCACTATATTATGCACCTTGACCTTCGGTAACGTACAAAAGAAACTGTAAGAGACCAACAGAGAGAGATGTGTTAGAAGAAACATTAAAACAGAGTTTGATCCATGACAAATTTTAGAAAGGTAATTTTAAAATTTCTTGGGCATCCTGCAACGCCCTTTTTGCCTTGGGGTGGCTCTGGCTGAATTGACCAGAACATTTTTTTATTGTTTGAAAAGTGTGGTGCAGATAGCCTGTCAGGTCTATTTCTTGACCAACAGGAACTCTTTAAATAAAGTTGCTAGACTCAGATCAGTTTAAGTAAATTCTTTGCGCAATCACATGAACTGCAGAGATAAATGATAAATAATCCTTACTACACATAGGAGAAAGGTCCACCCATCTCTGATTTCACAGTAAAATTCACCTGGAAAGACAAGAGCCATGTTCAGCAAACAGCATAATGAAATGAGAGATGGAAGTGACTTTCACTATTAGACCAATTCAACCACTTCCTGTTCTTTCCCTACATTATGTTCTCCAGTGTTTTGTCCAGTCCAGCTATAAGAGAGACTAGTTGCAAGGTAATTCACACAACTATCACTGAATTAGGAAACAGAGTAACACCACAGTTAAAATTTGTCCTGGGACAATGCTGTAAACTGAGGCTCTTGACTTGGTTGTAGCTGTGTTATGGTTAGTCAGTACATCTCAGCATCAGGAAGGTTCCCCTTCTAGCCTAGATTTTCCTTTGCTTAGTTTGATCCCATTACTTCTAGTTATACTCTAATTTGAGCCCCTTAGACAATTTTCTCCCTCTTCTAGCCACACTCAGCATTCAGATATCTGTCAAACAACCTACCACAAGTGACACTTACACCAGCTTCTTTTAATCTTTCTTCCCAAATCAGTCCCTTTCACCCCTAGAAGCATTTCTGTTGTTTTCTGGATTGCCTCCAGTTTGTTGGCATCCTTTCCCTGGAACTCAACAATACATTTCAGGTGTAGTCTCACCAGAACTGAACAGAAAGTGATTACCTTGGCATCACATTTCTTCAGAATGGTCCCAAAGACTGCATTGCATTGGGGATTTTTTGGCCATTGCTATATCACTGGGCAAGCTCTAAGACTTGTAGATCTTAATATTACCGGTTTCCAATTACTTCTTGACTAAACTATCCAGAGTCACCTCATCCCATCCCACCCACCTTGTTAACTTTGGCAGAAACAGTTCAAGGTTTAGTTATTTTAAAACCACCATCAACTTCACCAGCGTCTATCAAGCATTTTCTTCTTTCACCTTCATTCCTGTTAATTCATCCTGCTTTTTGGGGGAGAGGGGTTCTATGCTTGTTCTTTTCCTGTGAACCCAAACAATTTTATTCTTGTCTAGTGCCACCCCAATTCTCCTTTTCCACTACAGGCTGTTTTTAGTCTCATAAAGAACTGGTCTGAGATGTGAAACCTCACTGACAACATCTCATCACTTGCATATTAATTGAGCTATGGGTCCACCTGGTTAGCGCACAGGCTGGGAGGAAGGAAGGAGAGGAAAGCACCTATCTCTGCACTGGTTCAGCTCATTAGCACAAGAGTCTCAGCCAAAAGTCATCTAACTTTTTCAGTTGGAGCCATTTGGCTGAATACTTTCAAAGGCCAGTATCACCAGCAGTAGGGGATGGTTCAATACTCTCTAGAACTTATGCCACAGCTCATACACAAGAAAGTCTGTAATACCAGTTTGTCGCTCAGCGGCTGGATGCGGGACACATTGGTAATCTGTTGGGTTCCAACCACAGTGTTCATGTACTGCACCTGGCTGGCTAGGCTGGCTACTGCGACTGAATAGAAATTAGAGTTTCTGATCCTCAAGGTGGTCTGTATTAATAAAGAGAGAAGACATGTAAGCATCCAAATCCTCCAGAGTTCAGCAGCAAATTCACAGACAAAGAATTAGCCAGAGCTTTACCGTGATGGCAAGAATGACAATAGAGTTTTTCTGGTCGAACCAAACTTGAACCACTTTGATGCCCTCATCATCCACAAGGACTGAGTGTGGAAACAGGAAGAAAACTACCAGCCCTGATATCAGAAGGCAGAGCAGCACAGACAGCAGTACATAGAGCTTCCTGCAACAGACAAGAATATTTTACACACTTTGCCCTAAGACAGCACTTGTGATTGAAGAGTCTCATTTTACAAACATGAACTAATTTTAAAGGCTCTGTGCAGGTAGGAAGCATATTATCCCCATTTTACATAGGAATGAACCAAGACAGAGGGGCTAAGTGACCCACAGTCACACAGCAAGTATCTGGAGCAGCCAGAAAGAAACAACAGATAACAATCTTTAATGTATTTATCCTCACAGCACCGCTAATAAGGTAATGCTGTAAAGCAGTATCATCCCCGTTTTACAGATGGAGAAGGGAGAAAGGCAAAGATGTTAAGTGACTTGCCCAAGGTCTAACAGGAAGTATGGGCAGAGCAGAGAATGAACTCAGATCTCCCAAGTCTTAGGATAGTGCTCTAACCATTGGATCATCTTTCCTCTCTCTCACCAAGTCCTGGCTTGTTTGCTTAAAACCATTAGGCATGGTTTCCTCCCATACAATGAGACAAGATCTCCAGCTGTTACTAATGATGTTCCAGCTATACAAAAACACCTGAACACCAAGGAGAAGAAAAGGGACTGAAAGAACATCATGTGCTGTACATTAACCCCTCCCCCAGCTATCAGACAATGCACCTGGGCTTTCCTGGGAAATATATATCACAGATAAGTGGTATTCTTACATGAACAACATTAAAATTGAATAATGTGCCTAAACAGCTCAAATAAAGAACTGAGAGCCCTTTTAACAGGCATTTTACCAAAAAGAAAGGGAATGACTATACCAAAAATTGTAAACAGCACTGAGTCATTTCCCCCCCCTTTAATGTTCTCAGTCTGGCACTTCTGATGTTGGTAAACCAGAGTTTCTTTCAAGAATCAGTCAAGTGTTTGTTGGCATTATCTTAGAATAAACTGAAGCATAGAAAGGAAACAGAAAGGAATGCAGAGTGGGTGTAATATTTAGTTGATGAAGCACAATCAGTCACCAAATGAGAAGCAGCCCCATTTATTCTTCATGAGAAAGATTACTGAATATGGGTCAGACTCTTTTACCCTTTACTTACGTTCTCTGAGGACGTAGCCTCTGGTCACTGTATGGTATTAAAGCCACCAACTCATTTACCTGTTCTGGAAGACAAAAAGAAAAAGCTGTCAATTCCACCCACTTGCAAGGTCACTATGTATTTTCCATGCGCTGAGCTGCCTAAAAACTGAAGCCATTCGAAATGACTAAGCGCGCTAGGGGCTTCTGGGGATGTATAATAATATTGTGCTCCCTTAACATGAAAAGGAACATGCTTTTCTAGACTGAAGTAGACAATACAAACATCACTGATACCAGCTGGCAAGGTTTGGATAAACAATCTCATTGTGTTGCTTCTTTTACAGTTCACCACCACCACAGGGGAGATGGCCCCACAATAGTACCATCTATCCCAAGAAATCTCTTCTTTGTTGGTCCAGTGCCTTGTGATTCTCAAATAGAATTAAGGAGTTTAGGTCTTGGGAAGTGAACCAGCCTTTGAAGAGGGTACTTGTTAATAGATATAGGATTAGTACAAACCTAATTCAGCGCAATTTTTTGTACACAAAAAAGTCCGTTCAATAACTTTCTATTCAACAGGAGAAAATCTCCTAAAGATTTAATACCAATCATTCACAGCCTGTTTTTTAAATTATTTAAACTCTAAATTATCTACAAGTTCTCTATATAGTCAAACAGTAGCAGAAAAAGAGAGAAACAAGCAAAAGATTCAGAAATCAAAGAAGGAAATTTTTAACCAGATCCTGAAATGAATAGGAGTTTTACCTAAACAAGGAAGGTTTCTAGCCAGTGTGCAAAATGCTTTGGGATTTAAGTTTCAATAGGGATAGGGTCACCTGTGGGAATGCAGCCAGTGCCCTGACAAGTTGGGCAGGTGATGCTGTCTCGACCTGTGAACTCGACATATGGAAACTTGGCAATGTCTTCCTCACGATCTCTGCTGTCTAGTAAGTCGTCATCATTTTCTCTCCTCTGCCTGGAGGCCACGTTACCATTGAGAGAGAACAGAGACCCCATGGCAACAGATGAACAGTTACTGCATGTCCTAGAATGAAAAATGGCAAGAGCAAGGCTCGTCATCAGATAGGATTTCCAGACCTGTCTGTCTGATCCCCGGCCTCCCGCACAGAGGGACAAGCTGCTCTTCATCCAGCAGGCACGTCCCTTTACTGCCCCTCCACACAGAGGGACAAAACCCTCCTTAAACAGCCCCCCCCACAAAAGATGACCCCTCCACCTAGTCTCTCTCCCGCACTGAGGCACCCACCGCTCTCATTCCAGAGAAATAGACCCCCTCCCTTTCAAGAGAGGTTCCCCCCCCCCAATCCACCCACCAGAGCACCAAACCCCCTAACGAGCACCCCCCCCAGACAAGGCACCAATCCCGCCCGCTCACCTTCCATCAACCCAGAGACCCCACCCCCAGAGACCCCTCCCCTCACCCCCCAGAGACCCCCCAAGACCCCACCCCCCAGAGACCCCTCCCCTCACTCCCTCAGAGACCCCACCCCCTCTCCCCTCACCCCCCCGAGACCCCACCCCCCTCAGAGACCCCTCCCCTCACCCCCAGAGACCCCACCCCCCTCAGAGACTCCCCAAGACCCCACCCCCTCCCCTCAGAGACCACACCCCTCCCCTCGGCATGTCACGTGCCCCGGGACGAAGACGGGCCCCCCGCCCTCACCTCAGGCCCCCAACGGCCCTTCGCACCTGCCGGGCGCAGCCCCCCCCCCCACTAGGCCGGCGCGCGGCTCCCCGCCCTGCGCAGGCCCCGCCCCGCGCCCGGCCTCGCTATTATGGCTGCGCCGCCGAGCGCGAGACGCGACGCGCGCCCTGGAGGGCGCGGCCAAAGCGAAGCCCCGCCCCGCCGGGGGGACAAGGCGGGGGTTAGCCGCAGCGCGCCTGCGCAGAGTGCGACCCGTTGGGGGGCGGCCGGGCTCCGCCTCCCACTGACCCCGCCCTTCCTCTCCGCCCGTCCCAACGCCCGAGTCACTGCGCATGCGCGACAGGGGGCGGGGCCACGGTAAGGGGCGGGGCTAAATTTAGAGAAGGCACCTCCCCTCAGCGAGGGGCAGGCCGCACCGCTCTCTATCCTTCCCAGTGCGCATGCCCACGGGCGGGAGGGCGAGACACGTACAGAAGACTCCGCCCTTAAAACAAAATCTTGCGGGCCGCTACTCAATACGCATGCGCTTCGGCCTAGTCGGCCCCCGCTCACTGCGCATGCGCCAAAAACGAGACGACGACCCCCCCGCAGGGCCTACGTCATTGCGCATGTGCGGGCTGGGTTAGTCCTGCGCATGCGGCCGAGGGGGAACCGAGGTTCCGAGCCCAGCGGCGGGAGAGGGTGTGTCTCGGAGGCAGCGCTTGGGCTGCAGACGTGCGCCCCCTGTCGCATGGGAGGTGGCCGGCGTTGCTCCAGTCTGCTCCAGGCTGGTTGCATCCCAAGCTGCCGTCGTTAGGTTCCAGGGTTAACATGGCGAGGGCGCTAGGACGCCGGCCCCAGAGGGCAACCTGCTCCTCCTCTGCTGTGCCCCCCAGGCCCCGGTTCATTGCTGGCCCCACCCTCCTGCTGCAGTCCCTCCACCCAAGCCAGTCTGGAGCAGGTGGCGTTCTCCACCTCTGTTGCGTGAGCGCAAACGCCTGGCCGAGGCGCCGGGAGCGACGAAACAAGACCTTGGGTGGACCCAAATCTGCCGAGCAGCATCTTGTGCAGTCGTCCCACCTGCGGAAAATGCGTCCCCACTGATCTCGGCCAGTGCAGAAGTGTCTCTGGCCTAAGGTGGTCGCTTGGCCCAGTTTTCCCGGGATAAGGGCTTTCTTCAGGGAAATCTGACAGGCTTCTCAATACACGCCGCCAGCTGTCCAGTTTTACGGGCTCAGGAACAGCCCGGGTGTCGCCATTTTTTGTAGCTCAGTGGTAGCAACGCTCCTTGGGGCCCATGTCACAATGTATACCTGTTCAGAGTGTAAAATGCGGTCAGATAAGAACACCTTGCACTTAGCTTTGGTTTGCATAATAAAGTTACATTGGCACACCCCTGACACATAGATATGCAGACAAAAAACATCAGCATAGATGCAGTTAACAGAAGAGGGCTGCTAGCCAGTAGCTAACGGCTACTGTGGGGAGGTGGTGTAACTTGTGTCTGCACTAGGGGGTTATACTGTCATAGGCTCATGGTGTAGAAACTCCCTTACCTTGCACAGGTGTAGAAAACTACACATGGCTAAAGACTGGGGAGAATCGGGCCTCATGGGGTGTTTTGTTTGTTTTAATGCAAGCTTAAATGTTGCTGCACAATTCTGTGGCAGGTGCTGAACTTTCTGACAAGCTCTGTGGTTGCAGAATTGCGTAATACCCCTTTCCCATCACTCTCTCTGCTGCGCCCACACTCACAATAACGCACAGTACATGATTTGACTCACTGTAGCTGAAATGGCAGCAACAGACTGAAAGGGTGGTTTCCTGCATGTATGGTGGCTCTTGGGGTTAATATCGGTACCTCCAATGACAGGAAATGGGCCTTTTAAAATTCTGCTCCTAGTTGCACACAAGAAGCGGTTAGTGGGGAATTCAGTTTACGTCATAGATGTTGTAAAGGAAACCAGAGAAAAGTGGCGAAGACATGGGCGGCCAAAGAGATGAGGAGTTGAATACTGGTTTACGCACAATTTTCGTACCAATGTGACTATTTTTAGAGAGTATGATTTTTTTTACCTTTATTTCAGTACAAACCCTGGTGTGGAGGCAGTTCTGTCAGTCTCAGCCATGTCTACACTAGTGAACTTACAATGGCGCCGCTGCACTGATGCTGCAGCGCCACTGTAAGGTTGCTCGTGTAGCTGTTCTGTGCTGACAGGAGAGAGCTCTCCCAACTCCTGTCAATGTCAATGTCATAAAAGCACTTCAATGAGCGGCGGTAGCTATGTCAGTGGGAGAACTTCTTATTAGGGCCCCAGTCGTGGCCCACAACCCCATTGTGTGAGGTGCTGTACAAACACAGAACAAAAAGATAGTCCTTCCCTCATGATTTAAGTAGCCCCAGTGACTTCAGTGGAGGGGCATCCAGATGTAGTCCATCTTGTATGCTGTCAGCTACAGGATCGGGGCCTAAATCAAATGATGTAGCTGTATAATGGGGTTAGTGCCAACTCCTCCATCTGACCCAGGGAAGCTCTTTGGGGGTGTCACACAAAGCTGGAACATGGCAGAGGGTTAGTATCTGGGACAGCTCTCGTGGGGCCTCTCATAATATAAGAACAGCAGCTTCAGTAAGACAGCGCTTAGAGCGCACCCCTTAGTGACCTGGCTTTATTTTTAAGGGTTTGTTGGTGGTGGTTTTTTTTTGTTTGTTTTTTGTTTTGGGGGGGGTTGTGGGGGTTTCTGGGAATCCGTACACAAACCCCTTTAAGAGGGTGCTACCTTACCAGGCTCCGATAGGATGTCAGAGCCTCCGGCGATGATCACCTCCATTTGAACCCCGATTTCCCAAACATTTCGACTGAACATCCCAGCACAGCTGAGTAAAGTTTTTTGACTGAAAAATGTTTCGGCAAACGATGCAGATTCAGCGACACCAAAATGTTTCATGAAATGACATTGATGTTGCCAAGTTGTTCTTTTAGAAAAACAAAGAAAGAAAGAAAATCTGGGGGAAAAAATGGAACATTTCTTTTGGACATCTTCTAAATGAAACATTTTGATTTTTTGGTTTGAAAGAACTTTACATTTGGAAATTTCTTTTAATTTTGACCATCCATGGTGGCACAGTCTAGCTGGAGCATCTGGGGAGTGGGAGGTCATGGTCAGGAGACAGTTTCATTAAACAAAACTAACTACCACGAATTGGTTTTGTGATTAAGACCTTGGACTGACACTTGGATGACCTGAGTTCAGTTCCTGGTTCTAGCACAGACTTTCTTTGCAATCTTACAAAAATTACAGCGGTCAAATGTGGATAATAATCACATAATCATATACATTTTAGAACTGGAAGGTATCACAAGAGGTCATTAAATCCAGCTCCTCTGCTGATGGCAACTAGACTATCTGACAGGTGTTTGTATAGCTGCTCTTAAAAATCCCCAGTGATGGGGATTCCACAACCTCCCATTCGAAGCCTATTCCAGAGCTTAATTAGCTTTATGGTTAGAAAGCTTTTCCTAATCCTCACCTAAATCTCTCTTGCTGACGATTAAGCCCATTATGTCTTGTCCTACTTTCAGTGGGCATGCAGGATAATTGATCCCGGATCTCTTTATAACAGACTTTAACGAAAACATTATCAGCTTCCCCCCTCCCCAGTTTTCATTTCTCAAGACTAAACATGCCCAGTTTTTTTTTTAAGCCTTACAGGTTAGGTTTTCTAAACCTTTAATAATTTTTGTTGCTCTTCTCTGGATTCTCTCCAGGCTGACCACATCTTTCCTAAAGTGTGGCACCCAGAATGTCTTTCTCCCACCCTTTGCGCGTTAGGCCTCGTCTACAATTGAAAGGGCTGGCCACGTGAGCTATACCAACAAAGCCTCTTAGTGGAGATACAGCTTTTACTAGCAAAAGTGTAGCCAATGTACATTATACTAGTTCCCCGAATGAAATAAACTATATAAAGGGATAGCCAAACTGCACTCTTTTACAATTAAAGTGTGGCTTACAGAGCCCCGCACATTCCCCACCCCGCAGTCTCCATCTACCCCACTGGGGCAGGGAGCTCGGGGCTTCTACCCTGAGGCAGGGTGGTGGGGGTAGAGGCTTCTGCCAAGCGGGGAAGAGGATTCTTGGGGCTTCAGCCCCATGGGGCACACCTGCCATGGCTCAGGGCTTCAGCCCTGCAGGGAAAGGAGGCGTTTTATGGCTCCAACAGGAGTGGGACAGAAGCCCTAAGCTCCCCCACAGGGCTGAGACCTGGCAGGCACACCCTGGCTCTTGAACTTCTGAAGACTGTCGTATGCGACTCCGAGGGTCAGGAAGTTTGGCCACGCCTGCTATATAAACAACCAAAAGTTTGTCAGTGTAACTCCATCTGGGTTAGGGCTTTTGTTTACACAGCTGTGTCAGATCCCTGTACCATTTAGCTCTGCGAAATTCTTCAGTGCAGCCCCCCGCGAGTCTCTTTGGACTGTAAGCTCTCTGACTCATGGACAGAGCTTAGCACCACGGGGCGCCCACCTTCATTGGCGCGACCATGATACAAAGACGCTTCCTGCTGCGTTCCGCATGACTGGGTGTTCGTCATGTCGGTTGCAATTGCCCAGCATTTCACTAGATGGCACAAAACGCTACTCATATGGAAAAGCAGATCCCACCGCTAAACCAGTGGCACATCTCCAGGAGCCATCAGGTCCATAGCTGTCCCAGGTCATACACTATCTATCTGGGTCCATTGGGCAGCGTCTGAGCGCCCTCGCCGTCTTTTATTATCTTTGTCATTGTGACACACGTGGGAGAAAGGGGCCGGCTAGTATTCGCATCAGGAACTGAGGCACAGAGTCCATGTGACCCATATACTTAGGACCCTCAGTCAAGGCCCAGGATTCTCTCATGTGAGGCGCTGTACAAACAGAGCAAAAAGAGGGTCTCTACCCCAATGAGTTTACAATAATTTCTGCATCAATCCCATCTTTTCTGTTTGAGCCAGAGCCGTGGTTTTCAAACTGGGGTACGTGAGTTCTCATCAGGGGGTACGCAAGGCAAATCCTGTGTTGGCGGACAATGCATCATGTTATCCCCTTACAGATCATTTTACTCCTGTTTTCATAGGTATATCATGACCATATCTCAGATGGGGGTACATGGTCGACTACATTATTTGGAAAGCGGATGCAGCCTAAACAGTTTGAAAACAAGTAAGCTAGATCATATGCATTAGAGAGACATCCAGTCTTGCTTTAAAACCTTCAAGCGCTGGAGAATCCATCTCCCTAGGTACGTTGTTCCAGTGGCTAATTGCTCATTGTTAAAAACTGCACCTCATTTCTAGTCTGACTTTATCTAGTTTCAGCATCCAACAATTGGATCTCATTAAGCCTTTGTCTGCTAGATTAAAGAGCCAGCTGGTCTCAGAAATCGCTTTCCTATATGAGTGCTTGTAGACGATGACCAAGTCATCCCTTAACCTTTTCTAGGATCAAGCGTCTTAAGACTTGACTATAAGGCGTCTTTTCCAGGCCCTGTGTGGTCTCTAGAGCTGGACTCAGTGTCCAGTAATGGTCTCAAATATCTAGCTATCTAACAAAGGAGTCCATAATACAATCACGTGTGCACATGTCTGAGCATGAGATTGTGTATTAGAGCAAAATGTGGGTGTGAACTGTTACGCTGCATGACCTGCTGCAGTTGATTTTGTAGCCATCTCTTTTACATACATAGAAAGAGAGGTTGGCATTTTCAGTAGACTCAGGGAATTAGGCGCTAGACTCCCTCTGGCGCTCAGTAAACTTTGGGTAACTAACTCCCTTAGGCTCATTGAAAATGGATACATGCATAACGTGTATGGTTTGCAGAAGAGCATTTTCTCTGCAGGACTAAATGAAAAGCACACTTCATTTAGCAAGAAGTGGGTGTTTTCATAAGATTCAGTATTAATGGATTATTATTATTATTACAGCAAGAAGGGATCTGCGTTTACCTCGCTAAGAAAGAACAGCTGTAGAAGAACACTCAAAAGAAAGACTAGACTAAAAGGAGCTGGGGGATGTGGGGTGAAGCCAGCCGCGGTACTGGATTCATGGAGCCACTCCTGGCTGGTGTCTGGGAGACTGCTGGGGAGAGAAATAAACCCAAATTTGCCTTTCTAAAGCCTGATAAACTCGAGGGGGCTGGTTTAAGCTAAAAATCATGCTGCAGTTCCAGAGGTCAGTGCCGTCCTAATCCGGTCTGGAATGACACGCCAAGTTACATGCACACAGTGATCCAGATGGAGTTACAATTCATAATACCACACCATTTCCCCTTCCACACTGCGCTCTCTGGGCTGGTGAACAGTGGCTGGCGCTACATGCTGTACCTAACAGAGGGCTGCCATTGTGATAGCAGAATCCAGCCCTTTCAAGACCATCATTAAAAGACAGTGCCCAACACTATTCCAGATGGAGTCCAACATCTGGTACAGTCAGGGGATCACCTCTGTTTTATACACAGCAGCCACCATTGCAATCTTTAGGGCGGCTGTTTGCAAGTCATTAGTGTTATCGCGGTAACCGTAGTAGCTATCGTGTCATTAGGCCGAAGGTAACACTGTAAAAGTTTTAAAGCCCACTACGTGAGATACAGCCTTGTGTCAAGTCATTAACTTCTTATTTTACTGTTTCTGGTTTCTATGATTTCAAACTCGGGCCTTTTCCAGATCCGTTGACGGGGTGACTGTGGTAGCGGGGTCAGATCGCACGGGAATGGCATCTGGGCACTTTTGCCACGTCAAAATGGCATCCTCCGCACAGCATGCGTGCAAGGGAACGCTGGCAGGAGCATTCCCACGCTGGCAGGGGCATGCTGGGAGTTGCCCATTCAGGACTACACTCTCTACACTTTCTCCCACCCCTTGGGCCAATCTCCCCAGCTCTTTAACAACAAACACTTGGTCTCCTTGAGTTGCTGTTCTGGTCTTCTACTTAGATCCAAGGGTCCTGTGCTGATCTCCATAACACAACTGCATCTGTAGAAACCCTGCCTTACTTCTCTAAGTGCATGTTCTTTATTATTTCCATGGCAGTCGCAGCCAACTTTGCTAAGTCCTGCAGTTACCATAGGAAAGCTAGGTCCCTGTTTTTAAAATTATGATGTCTGACTGTAATCCACAGCCTGTAATCCTCTCCATCTGCCTTTTGTGGTGACTTGGCCACAGGCGTTTGACAGACCTGCTGCAGCACTGACTAGCAAAAAGAGTATTTTCACTCAGCTGGTGAGATCCAGAGGTCAGAGCTTTAATAACCACTCCCGACGATCCAGCCAAGTGTGTGGCATCCCATAATACGAGACAGTCCCTGCCCCCAGAGAGTTTACAATCTAATTAGGCAAGACAGACTGGGAGCATGGACGTGTCATTATGCCCATATTAGAGACTGGGAACTCGGGTGCCGAGAGATCAAGCTTCAGCATTTGGATAAATCTAAATAAATATCAGTCAATCTGGTGCGGTGGAAGGTGGAGTCGTCACCTATCTGTTGCCCAGCTGTTGAGGGATCTTGGGTTTTGTGTCCCCAGATAAATGGGGGATTGTCACATATCACTAAATATAACAGAACCCAGTTCTCTGATACTGTTGCATTACACATTGTGCTACAGGGTACATTTACCATTACCGGCGCAGGCTGGAGAGAGACCAGATGAGATCGGTGTAGCAGAAGAGATACTCGCACAGCTGGAGGCCCCGGAAGAACTGAAGAGAAATAAGCTCTGTCAGGAGACCGACAGACTGAGAGGCCCAGTTGGCATGAATGAACATAGCTCTATTTACTCAGTGATTGATTTACACCAGCTGAGAATTTGGGACCCCTGTCTTTATTCACAGCCACATTGCAACCAGACTCAGCATACCAAATTCAGAAGTCAGGGTCATGTCAGAACACAACTTCCATGTTTGTGCATTCTCGTGATTTGAGGCACTCGGACTCTCTTCCCAGCCTCTAGGCACGTATGCTATCAGCATTAGGCTACCCCTCCCCTCCAGGCCTCAGGGCACCAGTGGTGGCAGCTCCCAGCCCTCCCCCCTTCATGTGTCTCAGGGTAGTCATGGCAGAGCCCCCAGGTGTTTTCGTTAAAGCCCCAGCTCCTCGAGTCATAGGATCAGGCGAGACTCTGAGCTTTTATTTTGTGTACAAAAATTAAGTTTCTAGCCTTCATGGTTGCAGAGAAAATCCGGAAGACATGAACCCAGCGCTAGCTAGAGGTTCACAAGACACAATACAAATAAAAAGAAGCCAGCGTTTGTTTGTTTATTTTTGAAAGTCTCCTGATCGGGGGGAGAGGGGCCGATTCATGACTGTAGAATGCTTTGCGCTGGCAATATCGCAGCTTATCCGAGTCTCCTTGCCTCGCTTTCCAAAGTGACCTCATCATCTAAACAAAGTCCCAGCCATGTCCTCCCAGCCTGTACATGTCCTCCATATGCCAGTGGAACAGCAACTGCTGGAGGACGTGCACGTATACTTGAAATGCTATAGCTAGCAAACACAGGGCCCTTTAGCATCGGATTGCATGGATCACTCTCGCAATGGGCACCTCTGCTCTCGTACATTGTGGGCCCCATATTTGCCCTTATCTGACTCTGTCCCAGGAACACTACGAAATGCCTGTGGTATTTCCCGGAGCCCAGCTCTGTTCCACAGCAGTGTGTATTCTTATTAATGTTCTGAGAGCACCCAGAGGCACCGACTGAGATCAGGGCCCAGCATGTCAGAGGTCTTGAAGAACATACAGTCAAACCACAGAAGGGGAAGCAGAGGTACAGGAAGTCACACAATGGCAGAGTCAGGCTTAAAACACACCTGTCCTGAGCCTCCAAGCTGTGCTATTCGCTCTGCTAGCGTAGCCAGCAGAAGCAGTGCGTCTAGTTCTAGCCCCTGACAGAGACAGGCCAGAGGACAGGGCTAGATGGACCAGGGATCTGATCCTGGCTGGCAAATCGGACGTGCCGTCACCAGCCTCTAAGGTAAACCTTCAATAGAGTGGCCAGTAAATAGACTTTGTCATTTTTATTCCTCCCAGCACAACCGAGGCTTAAGTCTACTAGGGGGCCACACGTTTCGGAGGTTGTGTTGGCCAAGCTTGTTGCACACACCAGGGGCTCCTGGCATCCATCCATTCCCCCACAAGCTCCCTGTCATCTTCCATCCCCGTCTATTTCAAGGCCTCCCTGCAAGTCCCTCCACTGGCCATCCAGCCAGGGCTCTGTTTGCCCCCCATTGCCCTCCTACCCAGGACCCCTATTCTGCCCCCCAAGCCAGCATCTCTACGTGCACCCTCGTTCCCACTTCCCCCCTGCTGCGTCAGAAATGGTTACAAGGAAATAAAGATAAAACGCTTACTAGTGCCAACCTTAACAAGCAACATTTCTCATCACATGCTTCCAGCCTGGCTCCTGACCAAACTCTTGAGGTAAGGACCCCTCCCCCAAAGTCCAACTATTGTTTCATTTGGTCTTCTTGGGTGCAGAGAATGTGAGGGGCAGAGGGAGGGGTATCTTGGGATGTTTGCCCCTGCTTTTTATAGTGTTAGTCCTCCTCTTGAGAAACCATTTCAGCTGAGAACTAAGAGTCAAAGAGTCTATGGCTTGGTCTACACTTACCTCTGTGACTGACCGGCTTGGTCTACGGCTTAGTCTACGGCTTGGTCTACACTTACCTCCGTGACTGACTGCTCAGTTGATCCAGATAAGTCAATCTGACGGCGGCGTCAGTGTGGACATAGCCTATGTAGAAAGAGGATCCCTGCTGGGTTTTTTTCCACCTGTTTGAGATTTCTTTGTTTTCCCTTCCTGCTTGGTGACTCTGTTTACTACTTAAAGGCAAATACACATTCCTTTGTTTAGGACAAACCTGTTTGCTGACTTCTGCCTGGGCAGGGCTGTGGGGTTTGGGACACATGTTAATAACGCCTTGCAGAGGAATCCGATACCTTCACATAGAGTATTGCCACACGTATTTTATCAGGGCAATACTGACCAGCCAATTATGAGTTTTCAAAGGATACCTTACAAGACATACCTTGTACAAAGATTATTACAGTAGAGTGTAGGGTGTGAATACAGGGGGGTACTCCATCACACCAGGGTCCCCCCATTCTTCCCCCACACCAGCAGCTGTGTGCACCTCAGTTCTCACTCCCTCCATCCCAAGTGTCCTCTGTGATCCCCTTCTCCCAAACAGGTTCCCTGACTCCACCCCAGCAGGGATCCTGTGTACCCCATCATTCTGCACAATCCAGGTTCCCACATTCTCCTCCTTGACCCATGGCAAGGGCTCTATGTGAACCCCCATTCCCATCTTTCCCTCCATACCTCCCATTCCCCTCCCCCTTCCCAGGGTCTCCCTAGCTCCCACCTAGCCAGGGATTGTGTGCCCCATTTGTCCCCTCCCCATTCCCATCTTCCTCCACACACCAGGGCTCTCTATGCCCCCCTTCTCCCATTCCAGGGTACCCCACCTCTCTCCATGGCAAGGGCTTGATGGGAACCATCTTCTCCTCCCATGACCCCATTCCTCCTGCCCTCCCTACCAGGATCTCCTCAATCTACCCCCAACAGAAGTTTTGCTCCCCCATACCTCCTTCACCCATGTCCCCCATTCTGCCCCGTGGAAGAGGTTTTATATGAAACCTCATTCCCCTTTCCCCTTATTTCCCACTTCCCAACATGCCAAGGAGTCCCCCCCATTCCCACCTTCCCCTCATGCTAGGGGCCCCCTTTCCCACTCCCCCCACACCAGGGTCCCCCAATCTCTCTCCCCCAGGCCATTGGCTGAATGCACACCCCCTTCTCCTCATGATCCCCAGATCCCCTCCCATTATTTTTCTTTCTGCGTGGGAGGCAAATCACTCAGTGTATCACCATGTTAAACGCCGTTAGGAGGATGAGCAGGCGTATTGCTATGTGGGAAGCCATTTAATTGGTGGCCTCCACCAGTTGTTTGATCTACAGTCAACTGCAGAGATGCTTGAAGTTGTGGTTGTGTTAATAAAATATCAAGGGCTCCATGTGTTCCCCATCTTACCCCTTTTGATTGTCTCATTTGGGAGAAATATCAGGAGGGTTCTGACCACGGATGCTTAGAACATTCTCTGAAATGTTGGCATTGATCCAATGCGGCATTCAAAAATCACCGCATTGCAAACAGACGGCCACAGAGTTAAGCATAAAGGCCTTCGCAAGCATGGCCAGCTATCAGCACAGAGGGGGCCGAAGCAGCAAAGCGACAAAGCCTTAAACTCAGGGGAGGTTTTATTCCCAGTGCGCAGTTGGCTGGAAACACAAGTTAATGGGTAAGTGGTTTGTAGAAGAACTCGATCTCTGCAGCAACGCAGGGGACTAACGGTTTGAGAAACCACTTCACTTGAGAACGGGTCGTGGTGGCCTTGCCTGGGCTGCGTGGGAGGAGGGTCAGAGCTTCCTTGAATCTACTGATGGAAGGAGAATCGCTGAGTTCTCGTTTTCAGTATTCCAGAGGGTCCTTGTTATAACCCCCACGTGCCCTTTGATTACATATGGATTAATCTAGTTTATTAGCAACACCCCCAGCTAGGACAGCAGGCTTCACCACGGGGGAATCTCAAATCAATGCTGACGAGAAGAGTTAAGGGCAAAATTCACTCCTGTGCAGAGGGGTGGCGTGCGGAATATGCTCCTGTGAACCAGCTGCCATGGAGTCTACAGGAGTTATCTCATCGGCTCCAGTGGGAATGGACGCCGCCTCAAAAGAAGGCTTAAGACGCAAGTGAAATCCACCAGGTGCAACTTTCACTACTGAGCTGCAAAGCTTAAGAGTCCACCCAGGTGGGTATCCACCGTGGGTGGGATTTCAAAGCCACCCAGAGGGGTTTGAGACACCCGCCATTCATTTATTTTAATGGGATTTGAAGTCCCGTAGAGACTATCGCTACTGATTTTACAGGGCAGGTGCCCAGATAC
>ML675652.1:4969673-5039448 GCA_007922155.1 Mesoclemmys tuberculata
GATAGATAGATAGATAGATAGATAGATAGATGGGTGGTTCGGTGGGTGGATGGATGGATGGATGGGTGGATGGGTGGATGGGTGGGTGGTTCAGTGGATAGATAGATAGATGTGTATGGAGACGGATAGATTTAGGCATCTGAAGCCCTTAGGCAGTTTTGAAATCTCAACCGAGAATGCTTATTTTGGTCCCGTCACTACATTTTCACAGGGAGGTGCTGCTGCATTCATAGGAAAATGTATGTGATTCTATAAGGGAGAATAATTAATATTTTTTTGAGGTTTTCTTTCTGATAAATGTTTTTCAAGTGGTGATGACTCAAAATGTGCCCTCTTTGATGTTTAAAAAAGTTACAATTTTTCAGTCATCACTAACTTCAAAAGTGAGTTAAATCATCCATTTTAATCAGCAGACAGGAAACCTTGATATTTAAATCATCAGTTTTAGTTGTGTTTTGCATTTGTACTTTTTAGTTATTTTTCCTAATAAAAGGTTGATTCTCATCAATTGGTAACCATTAAAACATGTTGCTTTGCAACTAAATGTGGCCTTTACTGTAAATTTGGAACTTCTTTATCCAACTCGGAGGCTATTCTATATCTATACACATTTACATAAGCAATTAGATAGCTTCATTTACATTTATACAAATTTTTAATTTTTAGATTTTTTTATTGTTAGAAAATGGCGAATGATGCATTTCTTATTTACTACATGATTACTTGTAATTTGTGTTAAGCTCTGTTTGGACTAAAATTCAAATTCAATTAAAATGTACAAAAACAGTATTTTAATTTTTTGTATTAAGTAAAGCCACCTTAAATGTGCCAGATACATAAAAAAAAAGTTCTACATTTAGAACTGACCGATTATTAAACAAAGGAAGCATTATCTATAGTTAGTGTATTGTGGACACAATGTCCTTCAAGATTTTAGAGCTCGTAGATCTCACCCTCTCACACCCAGTTTTTATTCATAGATTGGAAAAGGAAAACAAATTTTCCTGCTTTCTTAACTCCCAACTGGTTTCTTAACTTCAAATGAACTGGTCATTGCACTGAACTAGTTGACTACACTGAAATGAAGAAAATATTCTCCCTGTACCTGCAGAAGAGGCCACTGCTTTCAAAAGCTTGTTTAGCAGATCCAGCAAATTTTGATTCTGCATGCTTAGCCGGTGACTACCCCCAGTTCCGTGATTCGACTTTCTTTATAACTTGGCAGCAAACACTCACTGTGGATTTTTATTCACCCTGCCCATAAGGCTGGGTTTTTCAGATGGGATTAGGCCCATGGTGTGGTTTTCGAAAGCACCTACCTTTGTGTTAGGCACCTAACTCCCCATTAACTTTCAATGTCAATTAGGTGCCCAACTCACTTATGCACTTTTGAAAATCTCACCCACTCATCTACCTTTGACTTGGGCACCTCACTCTTTCAGGCTCTGCTGAAAATCTCAGCCGAAATTCACACCCAGTACATTACAGGATAAAGCCCTTAATAATATAGATAGGGTTTTCAAAAGTGCCTAATGACTTAGGACCACAAATCCCTTTGACTTATGCTCCTAAATAATTTAGGGTACGTCTACACTGCAAAGCAAAACCTGTGGCACCGAATCTCAAAGCTCACAGGGCTCAGGCCAAAAATAGAGTAGATGTTCCCCTTTGGACCGGAACCTGGATTTTGAGATCCTCCCCACTGCTATGTTTCAGGGCCCAGGATCCAGGCAAAGGGCATGTCTACACTGCTAATTTTAGCCTCGCAGCCTGAGCCCTGTGAGCCCAAATCAATTGACCCAGGCTCTGAGATTTGGCATGGCAGGTTTTTCTTTGCAGTGTAGATGTACCTTCTAGCAATTCTGCAAATTCCATTCAGGTTTCCCAGTAATACATAATAGTAATTCATTTGTATTGCAATACACTTTGGAGCCCCACTTGTGGACCGTGACCCTGCTGCACAGAGTGAAAATGTGGTGTCTGCCCCAAAGAGCTTACAGTCTTCTTGTGGTTAGCTCTGTGGTCCAAGAGGAAACCCATTTGCCCAGCAGATACTCACAGCTCTAGGGGGAAAGCTTTTTAATAACAATAATTGATTTCAAATGTGATTCAATAAAAACCAACAAGAGAGAGGGACCAGGTGAAGTCAGATAGCCACAAGCCGGAAAGGACAATGATCTCCTGGGGAGAAATTATTTAAAAAAAAAAAAGAACGTTATGGAAAAAACCAAAGGTTGGGGGGAATAAAAAATCCTCAAGGAGCTAATAGAATCATAGAATATTAGAGTTGGAAGGGACCTCAGGAGGTATCTAGTCCAACCCCCTGCTCAAAGCAGGACTAACTTCAGTTAAACCATTCCAGCCAGGGCTTTGTCAAACCGCAGCTTAAAAACCTCTACAGATGGAGATTCCACCACCTCCCTAGGTAACCCATCCCAGTGCTTCACCACCCTCCTAGAGAAAAAGTTTTTCCTAATATCCAACCTAGACCTGCCCCACTGCAACTTGAGACCATTGCTCCTTGTTCTGTCATCTGCCTCCACTGAGAACAGCCTAGCTCCAACCTCCCTGGAACCCCCCTTCAGGTAGTTAAAGGCTGCTCTCAAAGAAAATGGATAGAAGCCCAGAGTGGTAAAATTGCTCCTGTTTGAATCTGATGTACAACAACAAAGTTCACTGAGTCTCTCTGCTGCTCAAACAGCAGATGAAACCAAACCAGGTCCTGTGCCATCGGAAGCACGTTGTTTACTTGATGCATGACGGCCCAAAAACCGCCTCCAAAGAATAAGCCGACAGCATGTAATTTACAATGCACAGAAGCAGGTTGTCCAGACAAATTTGCCTTTCAGAGCTATTTCCCCCCTGCCTTCTTCCCTCCCAGAATATAAGTATTTCGAACAAGAAATTCAACCACAGCTGGAACCCGAAACTAAAGTTAGCAAATGAGACAGAGGGCTGCCAAAAGGAAATTGTAGGATCTAGAAATAGACAGGCTGTAGAGGCCAAGTCCCATTTCAGAGGATGAACAAAGTCCAGCCAAGTCCCTCAGATGGCACCTGCCCCACTTCTATTGCTCCGGCAACCCTGGACTCAGTCGATTTGGCACCTCAAGGATTTTCTTTGGCTGGAGGAATCACATTGTGGCATAGATTCCCCTTAGTGTCTCCCAGCTAAGGGAAATGGGGTGTGTCTACCTATCTAAAAACTTACGGGACCCTCTTTGACCATAGCAACTGGGCACCTTGGAATTAGTCATGGATTTTACCCTGGAAGGCAGGGAAGTATTACTCCAGTTTTACAGAGGAGATTGCGCCTAATTCCCAGAAGAAGTCCATAGCTGGACACACAACCCAGGTCTCCTGACTCCAGAACAATACTCCAGCCACGAGGCCAGGGTAGTCAATGGATGGACGGCAGGCCAAATCCAGGCCGTCAGACACTTTTGAATTTTTTTTGGCTACTTATTAGTATCATAATTGTTATTTTTCTTTATTATTGTCTCTGGCGTCGGGATCTCAACTAGACCTTGACCAAGAAAATGGACGTTGATAAAAATAATTGACCACCCCTGCATTAGAGCATACATCCTTCCTGGATGGCATTACTGCTCCCGAGCTCTTGAAAAGCCCTTGCTGCCTTGAAGCTCTGGAAGACAACCCCAGGACTGGGAGGGAGGGGCATAAAGGTAGGTTACAGGCACCTTGGCCACCAGAGCGGGTGCTAGGCTGACTAAGCAATTCTTTAGGGCCCCAAGCAACTCCTGTTCACTTTTTTAGTATCTGTTGCGCATGGGGGGGCCCCAAAATATTCCGACTTAGGGCCCCCAATGCGCGGGCACCGGCTCTGTTTGCACCTGTCTTTGCCCCACTCCTTCAAGCGGCAATGAATGCAGCTCAGATGCGGCCCAGGATCTGAGCTAGAAAGAGTTTAAGTACATTAAATACAGGAAGATCTTGAGAGCAGCAAGGATCCATTGTACCGTCCACGAGGGTCTTTGTGCTCAGCTATGTAATTTACATCGGGAGAACCATTTGAAATGGCATTCCAATTTCTATCCTATTGTAAAGACGTAGGTCCTGCTTCTGCTTTTCCATGCACTGGTGTAAATACGGACTGCTTCAACCGAAGGCAACTATATTGCTGTGAAACCAGGGCAAGTAAGTGAGATGAGAGTCAGAACCCAATAGCACAAAACAAAATCTTGGCTAACTGTTCATGAAGCTTGCCACGTCATTCCCATTTCCAAAAACATCTGGGGAAAAACATGTTATGGTTACAATGCTTTAAAAAGAGGCTCGTAAGTTCCAAGTTAAAGTCATTGAATGGTCAAGCTCATGAGTTAAAGCATTATTAGTTATTATTTGTATTAAGTAGCACACAGAGATTCCAACCTAGACTGACGCTTTGTTGTGCTGGGAGCTGTACATGCACTTCGTAAGAGAGTTCCTCCCCATATGAGCTGACAATCTAAACGATGGGAGAGGAAACTGAGGTACAGAGAGGCAAAGCAACTGAGCTACGGTCACCGGCAGAGCCACGAACAGAACCCAAGTCTTCTAACTCCCAATCTGGTGCCTTATGCATTAGACCACACTGCCAAATTGTTAGCTACTTGTAAATGTAATGATATCATGCTTAAGAATGGCACCCCAACTTTGCCTTTGCTGAATTTTAATTGTAACCCCTTTAATTGTAATCCCTCCCCTGAGGGATGTGCCTGGATCCTGTCAGAGGCAATGCACAGCCTCTGCTTGACGAAGGATTGTCCTACCTTACCAGTACCAAGTGGCCTCTGAACGTAGCAACACTTTCTGTTTCCACTTGCTGTTCCTGCCCTCTACCCAGGCAAAGTGGGTGAAGCAGAGCAAAGCAAAGGAAGAAGAGTCATGCAGAAAGAGACAGCCCAGAGAAGCTGTGCAACATTCTTTCAAATTGGTAGTGGGCAGGAGGAAGCCGTTTTCACCTCATGGTTCTCCACCGTAGCAGAACAACACAACGTAGTGTCAATGGTAGGATTGGTAACTGAATTCTCAATGTTAATAGCCACTATGGGTCCAATACTGAAAATGACTTTTGTTTCTGGAGGGACCGTCAGGGTCATCTTCCAGTCTTGGCAGAGCCGGTCATTGACTGACCTGCCCATACTCTATGCACATGCAGACAGCTATATGAAGACTCAGTGAATAATAGTAATTAAACAAACAAACATACCTGACTTTGTTTCAAACCAAAATTGATTTTTTTTTGCCAAAACAAAACACTGAAAACATTTCCGTTTGATGTCAATTTGGACTGACGTTTTTTATATGGTTCATTTAATCTTTTTCAGCATTTTCCTTTTCAGTTTCTTTTCGCTGAAACTACTTACTGAAGTTGACCTGAAAAAAATGCACTTTTTTGTGAATCCACTGTTTGCCAAAACAAAAGTTTGCTCAACTCTAAGCTACATTTTCTTTCTTACCCCCACAATTCGTTATTTGCATTGCAGTAGAAACTAAAGGCCCTAGCCAAGATGAGGGCCCCATTGTGCTGGGCATTGTACATATAGTTCCTGCCCCAAGAAGTTTATACTGGAGAGATATATGGGTTCCTGGATGGTGCCAGCAGTCCCGAGTTGTTGCAGAAAATGGGCCAGGTTTTCAACTGGTGTAAATCAGTGTCGCTCCACTGACTTCAGTGGACCTATGCCAATTTACACTGGCTGCAGCACTGCTCAGTGATGTCTTCTGCATCAGCTGGCACCAGCCGCCTGGACCTTTCCAGGGAAGGTTTGGCGTTGTTCAGGCTGATTTGGCATTCCGTGGCTTGAAAGCATTCAGCACGCCATTTCTGAAGTGCTCCAAAGCCAGTGCAGGAATCACGTCTCCGTGCTCAAAGAAAGAGGATGGCCAATGACAAAGCGAGACATGAGTAGGAAATGTCTCAGCCGCCCACATTCCTTATGTCACGGGGTGGGGGGGAGGGAAGGAGAGAGGAATGCAAACCAGTGGCTCCACGGGACTATACTCCTTATCTAAACCTCAGCGCCAATTCCCAGTCGGAACATAATGTAATGTCTAGTGTGCACCACGCAGGGTCTGTGGCCCAGAATCAGCTACCTCACTCGGGCCAGCAAAAGCTCTGTGAACACCCACCAAAGGAAAGGAGTTTCCGCCACAGATTGTCCCCGTAGTAAAGAAACTGCAAAATTCATTCCGAAATTAGAGCAAGGCAGGAGCAGCTCATAAAACCCCAGCTGTGGCGAGGAAGCTGCTGAACAAAGGCAAAATCTGCCATTCCACTCAGAGCTGAAACAGGAGCCGAGAGACAGAAACCCAGCAAAGAACATTGTGGTCCACAAACCACAGTCTGTCTGGGGAAGG
Source organism: Mesoclemmys tuberculata (assembly GCA_007922155.1). Lineage (NCBI taxonomy): Eukaryota > Metazoa > Chordata > Testudines > Chelidae > Mesoclemmys > Mesoclemmys tuberculata. The sequence goes on from ML675652.1 coordinate 4,976,036, forward strand.
GCGCGAAAGACAAGAATAATAAACAAGTGGAATCCAGATTCACCGTGATCCAGGGGACACAGTAGAAATAATTTACAGGGCCCAATTCTCCCACCAATCTGGCCCTGTACAGGGGCCTTAAAGTGCAGGTAACGGTAATTGACACCCCCATAGGAGCATACAGGAGCCTGGTTTAGAGTAAATGTATTTTAGGGACTTGTATGGCACACATTACCATGCAATCTGAGCACTTCACAGCCTTTAGTGCATTTATCCTACCATGCTCCTTGGGGGACAAGTCAATGCTATTATCCCCATTGTACAGACGGGGAACAGAGGCCCTGAAAAACTAAGGGTCTGTTTTCACTGCACAGTTAAGTCAGAAGATTAGCACCTATGTTAGCCGAGCAAGCACCCCTCCACTCCTGGGTCCTCACCGTTTCCACCCTCACTGACGTGTGTCTGGGGGCATAGCCCAGTGTTCTTTGTGCAGAGAAGTTCCCTAAGAGTCTTTCCCACCCAACTGTGGAAGAACTTGTCTGTCCTTGGGGGGGAATTGTGGGAAGGGCAATGGAGGACTAGCTGTACTCAAGTAATTTTTGCCCACATCATCGCTGCAAAGTAGGCAGGCTCCAGCCCAAGTCTGGACCCCACTCCCAGATTGGTTAACTAGCCTAGGTTTAAACTTTCAGCATCTGCAAACCCAAACCCAGAGCTTTCTCTGCGTGGCTGGGGTGGGGGAAGGAGGGGTTGGTAAGTGTAGTGAAGAGAGGCCCAGCCCCTTTGCCCAGGGTCACACAGGAAAACTGGAGATTTGCACCAAAGCGTCCTGGGTTCCACGCTAGCGCTCTAACCGCTGGACCGCAGCACTTCCACTTCCAGCACAGACATCTCCTTCCGACAAGGAGGACCCAGGCTCAGGTTTTAGTTCCCAACGGCTCTGAGTGGATCTGCATACCTGAGCAGTAAGCTGGGGCAGACCCCTGGGGGTAGGGAGGAGAGGGGCCATGCCCCAGACGCTGGCCAGAGGGGGTGCCAGTCCGGCCCTCCTCAGAGGCACCACCCCTGCTGTCGCAGGCAGCCAGGGGATGCCAGGCTTTGACATCCCCGGCGATTGCACCGACCCCAGCTCAGGCCTGCCGGTGGCCAAGGGCTCCCACTGCCGGGGGAGCAAACATCCTCCCGGCCCCTCCACCGCGGTGCTGGGTGCAACGACACCAGGGTACTATGGGGATCCCAGCCATGCGGGGGCCAGGAAGTCAACCCAATGGCAGGGCTGCAGGTCAGAGCCCATCACACCCCGCCCATCCCTGCTGCCAGGCAGTCCAGGGGCATCATGCCCACTCCCTGCTGTGGAGGGGAAGGGGGCACATGGGAGAGAGCGGGAAACGGGCCTGCAGACACCCCCACTCACGAGGCACTGTCCCTGCCGACAATGGGGGTGCTGGCAAATGCAAATATTGGCCCCCAGGCACCGGAGTCCCACGGTACACCACTGCAGTAAGCCCCAAAGAATGGAATTCACCCTGGCGCAGAGGGCCAGTTCATGGATTCAGTCACTCTTAACTCCCACATACGCTCTCTTTTATTAGCTTAAGCAGTGCTGGCATTCTGCACAGTGGTGAATTCTCCGCTTAGACAGCATCTTTACGGCTATGCCAGTTTTCACCAGCTGAAAATCCAGCCCAGGGAGGTTCCGGCCCAGGACACTGACCATTTAACAGAATTACAGTGGCTTTTGCAAATCTATTGAGGCTACTATGTACTGCAGGGGCAATTGAATTCTCTGTCTTAATTTGTGATTGAGTTCACTTGGCTGAAGCATGTGGATACTTTGTCAATAAGTAACTACTTCCCACCCACTGTAGGAAGAAGCAAAGTTTCTACCTATCTATCTAAGGATTTAATATTGCCACCCATGATCATAGCATCTAAGTGTCTTCTACATACAATCTATCAGCAAAAGCTAAGTCCCTTCTGGACTCCGTCAGTGATGAAGCAAAGACTTTTTTGCACAGCTTGCTGGTTAACGTGAACTTGATTAGAGTTCGTCTGCCTGCTGAGGGCACAATCCTGCACGGTCCTGAGCATTTCAATCTGCATCCAGCAAAAGACTTCGGCATGTGCTTAACTTTAAGTATCCAAGTAATCAGTGGGATTAATTGTGCTTACAGTTAAGCACCTGTTGAAGGATGGGATTTTGAAAAGAGTGCAAGTGACAAATTCCACTGAAAGTCAATGTGGCTTGTGCTCCTAAGTCATTTAGGGGACTTAGAAAATCCCATCCTCAGTGCGTTGCTGGATCAGACATTGTACCAGATCGAGACCTGAGCCCATCAGGTTCTCCGTGTGTTTGGAACTGGGCTGAGGAAGGGAAACAGAGGCAAGTTTACTCTCCCCATATCCAGCTCTCCTGTCTTTCAAGCATCCCCTCTCTAGTATTGATGAAACTCAGCCCTGAATCCGTGCCACTATGTCTGGCAGGGGAATTTGGAGAACGAAAGGATGAGAACCTCTTAACAGGACTGTGATGCTAATCCGTGCCTGAGCTAAGCCAGGCCTGGCCCTCAGGGAGCTTTGGTTCTGCTCCAAAAAGATGCCCAAGGTACAGCTGTTCGGAACACTTTGTTACCAAAAGGTCTACCACGCGGACTTCCGTTTGCGGCGCTGGGAGGTCTGCGGTTCTCTCAGGACTGTCATTATGGCAGGCAGAGGCAACTCCAGGAGAACATTTCACCAAATATATGTGCTCCGGCTGCATATACGCAGTCCAGAGCTGTAATTAGAACTGTGACATGATTCAAAGAGACAGTCGGAAGCTGTACGGCCACCAGATTGCCCCAGCACCTGGCTGCAATACACCCTAAGGGAAACCTCTAAATGAGCACATTGGGCGCTTGGAGAACTGTGAGGCTACCACCAGGCAGCTCCTGGCAGTGTTTTCGATTGCAGTGGGGAAGGCGGCTTTTCCGGCCCTTCCAAAATCTCGCCCTCTTTCAAAATTCCCTGGGCCGGATCCAACCCAGGCAGAACCTGACTGAAGTGGGGGTTAGCCCTCCGGAGCTCAGAGTGAGACCTCAGAGCTAGAATAGGTGGATGTGGAGGCTGCTCCTTCTTGGCCGTGACCTATTTTCTCTGCCTTCAGTTGGATTCCAAGGCTTGACCAATGGGGAGAAATATCGATCTAGCATCTACTCGGACTTGGTCAGGGCTTCAAAACAGCTCAGCATCCATCAGTTCCCATTGTTCTCAGTGGAAATGTCAGGTGTCAAGCCCTTGTAGTTCAGCATCCCGTCAGTGGAAGGGTGCACTCGCCGCGAGCGAGTCCTCTCATAGCTGGGCATGGGGTAGCAGGCTCCTTCTCTTCGTGCCCCCTCCACCTTCCCTGTGCTGCTAAAGATGGAGGCTAGTGGCTAGCACGCTGCATGGGAACTCAGGAGTCTTCAGTTCTATTCCTCGCTCTTCCGCTGGCCTACTGGGTGATCTTGGGCAAAGCATGTCTCTGCTCTGTGTCTCAGTTTCCCCATCTGTAAAATGGGGATAAGGATCGAGCCCTCCTCTTTAAAGTGATTTGAGATTTAAAGATGAAAAGCAGTATATAGGAGCAAAGTATTATTATTTCAGACCCCGGTAGCTGGGCTGCTAAGCCATATCCTCTGGCTACTGGGAGCGTGGTAGGGAGTTGTCCGCTTGCTGTTCAGTTCAGTCCAGTCTGTGTTTAAACACAGAGAGCAGAGTTGTGAATGTTTTCCACAGAAAATTTCTAATTTCAGCCAAAACGCAAACATCTGAAATATTTTGATTTGGCAATGCTGCTGCAGTGCAACATGGGAGATGTAGTTCAAGGGCCTCATTCCCTCATTCTCCACTATATGGTGCATTCCCTGGCCAGACTACAGCTCCCATGACGTACCCCAGTCTCCCTTCTTGGAGAGGGGAGGTAGTGGGTCATGGGGGTCCCCAAACATGGTGCATCATGGGAGATGTAGTCTGGCTGAAGAGCTCAGCCCACAGAGGAGACTAGGGACATCAGGCCACTAAACTACAATTCCCATGAGGCATTTCTGCAGCATTTCAGAATCAAAATATTTGGTTTGGGAGGTTGGTTTTTCAATGAAAAAAAATCAAAATTTTCTACAGGAAGCAGACACCTTTTGCAAAAAGTGTCATTACGTCGACAAACTGATTTCCTGTGGGAAAACAGATTAGAAGGAAAATTCTGGACCAGCCCCAGTGACTGTGCTAGCTAGCCTTATCCATAAGTTGCATGACAGTGCCCTCCCCCTCGCAGTAGCCATTTCCCCCTGTCAACATCCCAAAGCGCTACCTGGAAACACTTGTGATGGAAAAGAAGAGTGTTTGATCTTTGCTCCGTCCCTTTTATTGCCCCTCAATTACCCCGCCTTATATTTTTATGACTGGAAAATCCTTGCCGTCTGTTATTTTAACTACAGGGCAGAGTTCAGCTCAGCATCTTCCAAAGCAATAAAGGTGAATTACGCCTTCCTCGGTAGCTGGTGTCTGATCTGAGCACTCTGAGGAGACAGAGTTCCTGTCTTCCAGCTTCAACAATCCTGTCACCTAAAAAGCCTTCCCCTTGCCAACTTATCCAGCGATGTGTGTCCACCATAATGAAGTGGCAAAATCTTTCCAAAGGTAAATAAAAATGGTGATAAAATAAGAGAGTGCTAAAAAAATAGATAAGCACGTAAAACATGGGAGGAGCCCTTGTAAAGAAACCCAAGGCTACATTATCTTCCTTTAAATCTTTCCATGCACAAAATATTTGGCTATTGTTAGGTAACCACTGCTTATTAGTGTTGTGATGGGCTGAATTAGACTTTATTGTTATGGGCTGGTCATGGTCACTGCATTACATTTAAGACAGGGGTTCTCAACCTTTTTTGAATCACACCCCCCCAAACATTTTTTTTCACTTGGATTGCCCTCCCCCTCCCTTCGCCCCACAAAACACATCTTACCAATGTAATCTAGATGGATCTGGGGCCATTAATACATTGATTCCAATAAAGGGGATTCTACGTTAAAAAAAAACTCAGTCCTTTGATCCTGCTATGTAACTGCACATAGGCTGTGGAAACTTTCAAAAGAACATCCTGTAATTTCCCTATGGTTTTCAGGGCAGCATTTCTCATTTCCATCACTGAAGAGAGCTAGTGGACATGTGCCCTCTGCCCCAGGTTGCAACGGCGCTCATTCAAACTGGTACACTGGGGAATCACCCCCACTCCCACAAATTAAAATGTTCCCATTCTCCTGCAGCAAACGTGAGAGTTGAATGGAAAGCTGAATTCCTTCCCGTTGTAATCTACAGCCTCCTTGCTTCTTTGCTTCCTTAAAAATGAAGTTTTTAACATAAAATTATTGCAATACCTTTCTCACATGGACCCTACAAACTAATGCCTTAAGAGGCCAGAGCACTTTCTTTATATCTTTTTTCTTTGCCGGTTTATGTTGATGATGGAAACTTTATGGATCATTTACTCTCTCCTTCCCACCAGCAAAATGCCAGCATGATTTCCTGGCTCACCTCTTACAGACAAGATGCTAGTGACCTGCTCCTAGCGCTCTGCGATGGATGGTCTTGCATCTCTATCAGTGCTGAGAGTGACAGGGAAAAGAGAGGGGAGCTGTTGCATCTTAGGTCAGAGCTGGGATACAACGTGGTAGGTAGGACTCCCACAGAGCTCCGGTAACTACAAAAGAGGATCAGGGTTGCTTCCGTAATGCTGCAGCACAAGTCTGAGCTCGGTACTAGGGACGGCACGCTCCCCCTTGCAGCGCCTAGTAACAACAACTTTATTGAACCCTGAAATGCACAAATGCAACAGTGGTTGTTACTTGTATTTGCCACTAGATGGCAATCTTTCTATATAACGAAGAGCATACGCACAGATTATTTTGGGCAGGGCCCATTAAGGTTACCCCAACACTTCCCATTATAAGCCCCTGTTTTTGGTCGCCAATGTTTAACAGTTTAGGCTGAAATTGTACATGCCCAGGTATGTGCTGCAGGTGGAATTATTTTTCAGACATTTTCAGCCAGACTGGTTTCCAAGAACGAGGCTAGGGAAAAAGACTTAAAAAATTCTGGCTACTTTTTCTTTGAGAAGCTCTAGCGTCCCCATGCTTTGCGGCAGGGACTTGACATTTGACGGAGGAGGGAGGTTTGTGTGTCAGGGACGCAACTTTTGCTATTCCCAAGAAAATCTGCTCGCATTTGGCCAAGTTATAAACCCCTGAAAAATCACAGTTTGTACATGCTCAGCAGAGACTTCTTAGAGTTCAACAGCTAAAATCTCTGAAGATTCCTTCTGCACTGGGCATGCTCCAGCCCACATCTGAAGCTGGACCTTCCTTGCGACTGCAGCTCTGGGCTCGGGTGGGTCTGGGCGCTGACAGCAGGGACCCTATCTCTCCTGTACTCCCAGTGCCTCCTCTGCTGAGCTCAGGAAGCCAGAAAGGAGGTGGAGGGGGTTTGACCACAACTGGAGGCTGACAAGAGGAGAGGGAAACTGGGATTCGGAATTGGGGGGTGGGAATGGCTGGTCAAGGAGACTGGGACTGGGAGCTAGGGAGGGAAAAAGGGGACAAGGCAGAGGGTGGGGGGACACTGAGATTGGGGAGGAAGACTGGAAGCCAGTGGGACTGGGGAATGTGGTAGGGGGTGACCGGAGGCCAGGCCAGGGGGCCGGAGAGAGACAGATTGGACAACGAACCAGGGGGACTTGAACTCTGAACCTCATGTTGCCACGTGGCTTTTGTGAGCACCCATTCCACCGAAGAACCGCACAGGGACTCAATTCCCATGAGCCTCTGCTACCTCTAAGCCCTATTTTGGGCCTTGACTTCCATGGGAGTCAGCTCTGTCTGAAGGTTGAGTGGGGCTTAGCTCCCATAAGCCCCTCCTTCCTCTGCCCCCAAAGCTGGGAATCCTCCGCCATGGGCCTCCGCATCCTGTGTTGGGACTCAACTCCCGTGATCCTCTGCTGTGCTTCCTCCAGGCTTTAGGTGTGTCCATGCTTCAAGCATTTTGCTCCTCAACGGCATCTGACCCCAGGGCTGGGACTGGCTCCAGTGGGCGTGAGCTCCAGCTCCCTCCTCGCGTCACACCAAGACTCACTTCCTAGTAATTCCTGCTCCCTCAGAGCACTATGCCAGACTCCAGTTCCTGGGAATCCCTCTCCTCCGAGAGCTCACTCTTTGAGATCTTCCGCTCCCTCTGCGCATCGCGCTGGGACGTCCGCTCCCTCGCTGTGCCGTGCCAGGCGGCAGCTCCTGTTCTGGACAGGGCCCCAGCTTGACCTTTTTTGGGCCCAGTACAAACTTGTAACACGGGCCCCCACCCACACACATCCCACAATCACTCAGCCCATACATACCATCCCATGAGCCATGAAAAAGTTTGAATTGTGAAATTACTGCTACATATTCTACATTTCTGAAAAAATGCTCCCTTTTGCTATTTTTATTTCTGTAAATATCCTCAGGCATGATCTACAATTTAGCCTCAATTTTTGCCTCATGGTAATGGGGGTTGCAGCCTGGGCCAAGCCCCTTAGAACCCCTCAAGCCCCCCAGGGCCTCCAGATTTTGCTCTAGGAAATTGCAGTTCCTTTACCCTATCCAGTGTGAGCAATGAATCAGGGCCTCTCTACAGCTCCACTGCTGCTCTACCATGGAGGGTATTGGGCACCTGGGATAACACTGTCACTTTAACAAAGCTGAGCCCTGAAGCGGTATCGACACTCGGATGAGCGCAGCAAAAAGCACCCTCAGATGATGACAACCCCTTGTGTAAGAACTGAGGGGGCTCAGGTACCAAGAGATAGCTGCAGCATAAGGCTCTGATCGCATCATAAATCAATAGCAGCTTTGCCATTCAGTGAGCCCTAAAAATCGAGGCTAGATGGGTGCAGCGATGGGTGGAGACGTAAAGAGATCAATTAGACCCTGCTTCCATTGGCAAAAGTCTCACTGAGAGCAGGACCCAACTCGTAGTCTCCAGACTATGTAGATTCTTTCCAAGAGATCATCACTATATGGTTCCAAAGACTATCCAGTCCGACCCCACTACCCCATCCAGCCCTGAACCCCCTTGGCAACACTCGTGACAATTCAATTTCTGTCTGGCAGATTTCCGATCACCACGAAATTAGGGATAGGACTGGCGCACTGAGCCAGAGCCATTGTCCGCGTTCTAAATCTGCTCCCACCACTTTGTAATGCTCAATTTTTCATGCGTTGAAGACACAGAACTATGGGTTTCCTGGCACAGATCAGATGTCCAACCAATTCTAGTGGAGATCTTACCTCATACGTAGCCTTGGCAGATTTTGATTGTTCTTGTAATTTCAGTGGATAACATTGATGTTGATTTTGAAGCATTTTAAAAAGACTTTTATAGGTTTAAATTTTTTACAGTTGCGGATACTTATGGAGGCAGTCAGACAATTATTTAATGACAGCAGAAGATGTTGAGAGTCAAGACGTTAAAGTTTTATAAACCACTAAAACACAAATTGTCAACATCTCATGTCAAAATACACAAAGCAATATCAACAAATCATGCCCATTTTCCCTATTCAATGGCTAGCCCATTTGTAAGAAGCCTAATTCAAACGTCTAAATCACTGGATTTTGACACGATTAAGTTCTCAAGCTGCATTTTTTTATTTTGCCTATCTGTGCATTTTGATTATTAGGGGCCGAAACATTTTTTCCTCCTGTTTGTGTGTGCGTGGTGAAATCAACATTCACTGACAAGTCTAATCCTTTCAAACCTACTTACCTACTGTGTTAAGCAGCTGAGCATGCCTAAAGAGACTTAATAGCTATATTCTTAGCTGGTGTATATGGACATATCTGTGCTGATGGAGCGGTGCTGAGTGGGATGTGGCCCATTGACTCCAATGGAGCTACCCCCATTTACACCAGCTGAGGGTTTGGCGCATTGACTCCAATGGAATTGGGTCCATTTGAGAATATGGCTCTAGAGGTTTCCATATGCCCGGTCCCTGACCCGTACCTAAATATGATTCATTTCTGTCCACCTTCTGAACCCCACTGAATCACTGTATCCTGAACGTTCAGGAACGAAGGAATTCTTTACAATGGGCACAATCGGCTATGCTGCATGAGCTGGAATGGCAAATCCATCCGATTCATTCTCCCGTCCGGAGACACGAGACGCAGAAAGAAGGGGTGAATGAATGGCATGTGATGTGGACCAGGTCACGCACTATGTGCTATAGCCAAAGACACATCTCCTGGGTCTGCTATCTCCACGGCCTCCTAAGACAACGAAGAGCCTGCTGTGACTCTGAGGACGGTGGACTAATTGCAAGGTCAGCGGGACACCAACCCCTCGCTCCGTTTCCATGGTGAGTTTTACTTCAATATTCCCGGATTAAAATACCTTACATCTCTTTACTAGCCTTCAGTGCCCAGTCTCCTCAACAACACACACGGGGCCCTGAGCTGTGGCAAATCCCTGGCAGCCACCCAACACACTTGCGTGTTCTAGCCAGCACATAAGCAAACAGAACATCACCACCGGGACACCATTAGGCTCCTCTGTCCCCACCTCCTTCTCTGCCACACATCCCTCTGTACCCCTCTGCCTTACATTTCTCTCCTCGCGCTCTCCCCCACTACACCGCTTCATCATACCCTTCATCCCAGAGAAAGCAACCGAGGCTGGGAAGGAAGACACGAGAGAGACGGCTGGGTTTAGTTTTAAATATTCAGGAACCGCGCAGATCATCCAAAGATGGCGCTCGATGAGAATCTAGAGACCATCTCACTCCTGAGTTGTTAGCAGTGTTTATTAATACTCAACCTCAATGCGCTTTAAAAAGCAAGGCAGAATCATTATCCCTGTTTGCCCACTGGGGAAACTGAGGCACAGAGCGGGGCTTGCCCAAAGTTACTCAGAAGGCCAGTGGCAAAGCTGGGAATAGAAGCCAAGGCCCAGCTCCTAAAAAGGATCTAAATGCCTAACGCTGAGAATTGCCTCCTAACCTGGTGCCTCAGCTGCCTTCTGGTTAAGGTAGTTGCACTGCCATTAAGTGTGGTGGCTTTTCCAGGTGTGCTATTTTCTGGTCCGGTCTTTCTGGTTAAACAGATAGCTCAACCTATTCCTGTGTAAGTTGTAAAACGTGTCTCAGAAAACATACAAGATGTGCCATGCTGAGGCGTTAAAAGGACAGTGCCAGCTCCAAACGGGTTCCAGGGGTAGATTTTGGAAAGGGGGGAGCTTTCACAATGAATGTTGAGAGGCCAGTGGAAGCAGTTGTCTTTACACAAATAAACGAACACTGCAGCCTTGGCAACTGCAACACTAAGAAGGGGACAGTAGGCAGAGCAGACTTCCTAGATGGCAGAGCCTGCTCCATGAGAGAGAAGGCAGGAGTTAGGATAGACAGAGACAAGGCTTTTCTGGAGAGGGCTTTGGGGCCTAAAGACCTGATAGACAGTAACTGGAGAGAATGGACCTCGCAGGCAATCCGGTGGCAAAGAGGTCTGGGGAAGGGGAAGTGCCTAGGGGGAGCTCCAGGAGCCAGGGACAGGACAGACACACAATTCTTAAGAAGAGGAGGCTTGACAAAGTGCTAAGCAGCAAGATCTGGGGTTGGAAAATAACAGTTAAGCCCCACAAGGGAGCGGTTGGTGGGGGAAGCCTTGCTTTGGTTTAAGCTGACATCTGAAGTGTGATGTTGTTTTAATAAATCAGTCCCCACGAAGGGGTGTTATTTGACTTGCAAATGGGGCTGGCTGGAAGACAAGAATTTCATTTCATGGAAAAACATTGAGGTTTCATTCTGTGTTGGAAACATTTCATTAAAAAATGGGAGGTCTCCCCACCCCCACCACCCCCCACGTGGAGCCAATAGCCAGGAGATTAGGGCATTCAGTGGGGATGAGACAGCCCCAGATTTAACTCTCTACTCTGCCTGATTTAGAGCAGCAACTGGAACCTAGCTCTCCCCCATCCGAGGTGTGTGTCCCAATCATTTGGCTATTTCACAATGAGTCTCTTTTCTTTTCCAGCCAAAAGATTCCATCAAATAAAATAAATCCCCACTAGTTCTACTTGTTAGGAGCAGTTATTGGGAGGGCCAAGAAGGGGAAAGCAAGACCGCAGCAGGATCTGATGCTGGACTGGGTAAGATACTGTTAATAAAACAACTTAAAAAGCACCCTTTGTACCTGGTCACAGACATCTCTGCTAACAACCACCCTTCTGTTCTCGCGAGCAGTAGAGCCAATGACTTTCCTGTTTAGAGAGCGCCACCCATTCTGCAGTGACAGTGAACTCTCTGCGTGCTAAAGCATCTCTTTGTGCCCTGGCTGGAAGTGGAATGTGAATAACCAGCAGGAAGATTGCAGCATTGCATTGGGAACAGCCTTGCATTTCTCCTATACCACTAGGGATGCATCAGGCAGACCCTAATTTTACTCATCCCAGTTCCTAGCTCCCCACCTACAATTAAGCCCTCTTTCCAGTAGCTCAAGTCAGACACTGCATTTGCTGGAGGCTGAAATTTGCCAAGTGTCTAGCCTTGAACCATTTGCATTCAGAGGCTTGTTTAGCTCAGAAGCTTACCTTGATAATAAGGGAATGTTGAACAAAACGTATAGAAAAGGCACTATAGTGTAGTGGCTAAGGCACTGTGGCCTAGAAGAGTTAGGGGACTGGATTTAGGAGACCTGGCTCTGTCACTGACCTGCCATGTGGCCTTTGGTAAATCACTTCCTTGTTCTATGCCTCACTTTTCCCTCCCACCTATCATCTTTCACATCAGCAAATTGTCATGATTATCCATTGCATCCAGCTCTGATCTTGTGTCCCTGACCCTCAATTTTCACAGAAAAATTATAAAAGACAAAGCCCCCCGTATCACCGGGGACAAGCACTTTTCACTAACCAGTCACTCCATAGCTGACTTCTCAGTCCTTGCCCGCAAGGAAACCTGAACACCTTCAAAAGGCAGGCCTGGGAACTTAAATCCATAACTTTGCTAGACATGAAAAATCAAGGATTTAATAAAGACACAGGATTTATGGCTCATTACAACAATCTATAGCCCAGTACCCCTCCTTTGTGTTAGGACCTTAGGGGTGTTAACTGCCCACTTCACCTTGAATGGTCTCTTGCAACATGTGTTAACTCCTTATATGACACACTGGGCTTGTCTACACTAGAAACTTGCATTGGTGCAGCTGCACCGATGCAGCTCCAGTGCTGTAGTGCTTCTGGTGGAGACGCTCTAAGCCAGTGGGAGAGAGCTCTCCTGTCAGCTTAATAACTCTACCTCCATGAGAGGTGGTACCAGGTAACTATGTTGGTGGAAGACGCTCTACCGCTGACATAGCGCTGTCTACACCAGCACTTAGGTTGGCATAACTATGTTACCCAGGGATTGGATTATTCATAGTTATATCAAAGTAATTTTATAGTGTAGACCAGGGCTTTAAATGTTTTTCCCAGCTCTGGAGAAGAGCTCTGTGTAGCCTGAAAGCTTGTCTCTCTCCCCAGCAGAAGTCGGTTCAATAAAAGATTGAACCTTGAATAAAAGATTAAAAGAATAAAAGATTGAACCTCACCCACCTTGTCTCTGAAAAAGTTTGGCTAAATAAAGGGGGTGCCATGCACTTGGTGCACCATGAGGAACTAGCTGTTCAAGCTGTTTTTCACAGCCTCCCATGTCCCGAGTGAACTCAAAGCTCTGAAGACAGACATGAAAAATGTCTCACAAGTCATTGTTTCCAGGGCACGTGTTTCCATATTTTTTCATCCCAACTTTCAATGGCTGTAATGCCCTAGGTACAAGTGCAATTTACCATAGAAGCCTCCACTTTAAAATTCATTCTGAATGCATGCAACGTCAACTTACAAACCCCCTGACCTGTAAAACGGAAGAGGGGATGGTTTTCAAAGGTTCTGAGCACTGGCAGAGCCTGGTGCAATCCATACAAGAGTTGGTACCTCTGAAAATCAGGCTGTAATATTCTTTCACTCCATTAATAGATTGCAAAGGAAGTCAAGTATCATACTCATTGTACAGATGGGGAAACCGAGGCATGGGGGGGATATGACTTGGGCAAAGTCCCAAGCAAGTCAATAGCTCAGACAGAAGTAGAACCAGGTCTCCTGAAGTCTATCTAGAGCTCCAACCATTAGGCCAGGCTGGCCTTTCCAAAAGGGACTTTACTGATTTTATTTCCAGCTGGGCTTGGGCGTGGTGGGCAGAAGAGCTAAAGTAACAGGCTGTGACTCACAATGCTCAAAAGTGGTGCAACACGTTTCCTGTGCTTGAGGAGCCTCTGCGGCAATTGATGCTCTCCCCTGCTCATTTTCAGTCAGGATGCTCTCAAACCGGCACGCTTTCATGGAATTGTTTTCCTCGGTGCTGTGTGACGCTCAGGAGGACGGGTTATTTCCAGCTGACATTAAGTTAAGTGCTGATAAGAGCAGGCAACGGGCGGTCACTGGGGCGTTTCACATAACCAGCTTCTCAGACACGGCAGGATTTTATGTTTAATTCCTGGGGCAAAACTTACCCTGAAACTGATTAAAATCAGAGCTGGGCAATGAATTCTCCTTCACAATATGATGCTATTTATAGAGACGCCCGTATAGAAACACACGTTCTACACCAAAGCGTAGCAATCTGAGGCAGCACGAGGACTGCATGGGCAGTCAATGGAAACCTCGCCATAAAGGAATTTGTCGTTTGGGGGACAGATCCTCAGCTGATATAAATTTCCCATAGCGCCACTGAAGTTAATGGGGTGAGATCACCGCCTGGTGTAAAGTATCACTGTCTAGTGAAGTCAGTTGGGCCAAATGCCCAGTTGGTGTGAACCTATCGAACATCATAAAACTGGGCTCATCGACACCAGCTGGGGATCTGGCCAAATATCTCAGGCCTCGTCTGCACAGGGAGCCGACACCATTATAACTCAACTTGTATTTAAACGGATTTAGTAAAACCGACGCAGACCCCTGAGCAGACATCCTCATCAATTTAAACCTGCCATGAATCACTTATGTCGATTTCCTTGCTGAATCGATAGTTAAAGCCAAGTGACACCGATTTAAGAGAGTGTCCACGCAGGAATTTGTACCACTTGAACTAACTCGGTTTTAAAACACACAGTCACGCTGTCTGGGGTGGCTCACGACTGTGAGTGCCTCCCTCGGGGCAGACACCCCAAACTGGTGGTATGTTCTATAATTAGATTTCACAAAGCCAGTAACAAATGTGAACTCTTGGCTCACTCTACCAGGCTTGGATGGAGTCACAGACGATCCCCTGAGACTCTCCAGTCTATCTTGTCGTCTAGGCTAGCTGGATTTATTGATAAGCGGTCACACCAAAGATCCCAAAATATTCAGTTTGCTTCCGGTCCGAAGAGACCAGTCACTTACCTCAGGTCAATCCGTATATTAGGTCTCACACCAAAGACAACATCTGAAGCAAATCCTGTAATAAAACTTTAAGTTAGTTTTATTAACTAGGAAAAAGAAATAAGAGAATTTTTTTACAGGTTAAGGCAAGCAAACATAGACACAAATGAGTTGCAATTTAAATCCTAAGACTGACACAGTTGTAGTGATCTGTCAACTCAGAGTCTTTCCGGGAGGACACTGGGGTAACCCCCAGGCACCCCTGGCTTCAGTTTGGTGTCTTTGGCTTGGTGAGAATTCAAACAGCAAAAAGATGGAAAATTTTCCTGTGTCTGCTCTATTTGCTTCATTTAGCTTCCAAGCCCATAGGATGGGCTTTCTTGCACATAGCATTTCCCAAGTGCATTAGGGCCATTCACCAATCCTTTGTATTGCAATGTTCCTTGGTGGCCTATCTGATTTTGATAGCTCTTCTGGATGTCCCCCACCCACTTTTCGGAGCCCAATAGTACAATGAACCAGCGCAGTGGGCAGTGGGACTTTTGTCTCTCCCCTCGGCCAGACAAACACAGGCCCTCTGTGACTCCTCTTTCATACACTGATACAAATAAGTTATGTCCTGTCCCTCTGGACATGGTTAGTTACCACCCGTTACCTTGTATATGTTGGTTTGATCAAAACATCACTATCCATCACCCTGTCATCCTGACCTTATCTTTAGGAAGGGTCAGTTTGTCCCAGCATCATCTTTGGGGAGTGTGTTTATACCATAACTCGGTTGTGACACTGTCTGGTATGGGAATGATTTATTATTATTATTGATATCAATATTGCAAAATTACAACAGATCTTGCAAAATATGCCTTGTAAGGCACCACTGGAAAAGAGATGAATATGATAAGGTCATCTATACGCGTGTCTCATCTTTTTATTGTAAGCTATGAGGCTGGATGCAGTGCATCCGAGGGTGCTGAGGGCGTGGGCTTATGAAAACTCTGAAAACGCGTGGTGACTGGGGGAGGTCCTGGGTGATTGGAAAAAGGCAAATATCATGCTAATTTTCAAAAAAGAGAAGGAGGAGCCAGGGAACTACAGATCGGTCAGCCTCACCTCAGTCCCCAGAAAAATCATGGTGCAGTCCTCAAGGAATCTATATTGAGGCACTTGGAGGAGAGGAAGGTGATCATGAACAGTCAGCGTGGATTCACCAAGGGCAAGTCAAGCCTGACCAACCTGATTGTCTTCTATGATGAGATGACTGGCTCTGTGGATGTGAGGAGAGCGGTGGATGTGATATACCTTGACTGTAGCAAAGCTTTTGGTATGGTCTCCCACAGTATTCTTATCAGCAAGTCACAGAAGTATGGGTTGGATGAATGGACTATAAGACGGGCAGAAAACTGGCTAGATCATCGGGCTCAACAGGTAGTGATCAATGACTTGATGTCTTGTTGGCAGCTGGTAACAAGTGGAGTGCCCCAGGGGTTGATGCTGGGGCCAGTTTTGTTCAACATCTTCGTTAATGATCTGGAGGATGGGGTAGATTGCATCCTCAGCAAGTTTGCAGATGACACTAAGCTGGGGGGAGTGGTAGATACACTGGAGGGCAGGAATAGGATACAGAGTGACCTAAACAAATTGGAGGATTGGGCCAAAAGAAATCTGATGAGGTTCAACAAGGACAAGTGCAGAGTCCTGCACTTAGGATGGAAGAATCAGGAGCTCTGTTTGTGACAGTTTGATTAATCTAAATTCAGTGGTAGCCGCAAGTTTTGGGAGGATCTGCTCTCCTTTTTGCAGCCTGCTTGGATCTTGGCATTTTCAGGGGATTACCCTAAGCACAGAACGCAGACGGGTCACAGGGGTATCGGGGTGTTCTGGCATGATCCTTCTGGCATATGTTTATGTGAGTGTCCTGTGCCTAGCACTTCGTAGGAATGTTTGTGTTTTTTGCAGTGTTAGCCCTGTTCTTGCTAAGTTCAATAAACTTGCACGTAGACTTGTTTTGTAACTGGGTCTGACTTTAGTTCAGGACTTAGGCCTGACACCAGGCCCCTTAGACCAGGCCTCATGTCTCAGGCTCATGCTCAGAGTAAAGGCAAGAGGGCAAATTAATCTCTTCCTGTAACACTCTTGACCTTAGTGGAATTACACTAGCGATGACTTTACCCCAGTGAAACTTGATCAAACCAAAGAGTGAAGGTACATCTACACTTGGGGCTTGTCTACACTTAAAACGCTACAAGGGCACAGCTGGGCTGCCGTAGTGCTTCAATGTAGACAGTACCTATGCTGACGAGAGGGCTTCTCCCTCAACGTAGGTAATCCACCTCCAAGAGGTGGTCACTCGGTCAATGGAATGTTTCCATCGACCTAGCACTGTCTCCACCTGGGGTTAGGTTGGCATAGCTACGTAGGTCAGCACTGTGGATTTTTCACACCCCTGAGAGGTGTAGCTGTGCCGATGTAAGTTCCCAAGATAGACCAGCCCTGAGGTTGAAATGCTGTGCATGCTGATTTTCCTGAAGAGTCGGGGTCTGGGGACTTCACTGCTGAATTGATTGCACAAAGTCATCTAAACGCACCCCTGCCTTAAGGCTGAGGCTGTTGGTCTCCTAGGCCTGGTCTCCACTATGAAATTAGGCCGCTATAACTACATTGCTCGGGGTGTGAACTATCCATACCTCCTGTGTGAGGTGGTTAAACCAGCCTTGCCACTGTAGACAGTGCTAGGTGGATGGGAGAATTCTTCAGTTGACCTAGCTACCACTTCTTGTCTGGGTGGATTACCTATGCCGATGGGAGAACCCCTCCCATTGGTGAACGTAGTGTCTTCACTGAAGCACTACAGCTGCACCCCTGACGTGTTTTAAGTATAGACAAGCCCTTCGTTTTGGCCGTGCAGCCAGCCTTCCTGCTGTGACCAAAAAAAAATGTCACTGAGAGAGCTTGTGAGAGAGACATAGCTCTGGTGAGTCACAAGCTCTCTAACCATTTCCACCCTAGCCATGATGTCTAGGAGGTTACATGGACAACAGATCAGCATGGGTGTCTATAAATAGCACCTCACTGTGAGGGCGAATTGCCCAGTGCTGATTTTAATCAGTTTCTGAGTAAATTTTGCACAAGGAATTAAACAACATAAGATCCTGCCTGTCTGAGAAGCTGTTTATGTGAAACGCTCCAGTGACCTCCCATTGACCCCTCTTATCAGCCGTTAGTCTAATGTCAGCTGGAAACAGCCATCAGACAGCACGCCTAGGCAAACGATTTCATGGAACAGCACCCACTTGAGAGCATAACAACTGAAAACGAGCAGAGGAAAGCAGCCCCGGCTCTCACAGCATCAATTGCCTCGGAGTCTCCTCGAGCACTGGGCTCCCTGGAAAATCTGTTGCCCCACTTTGAGCCTAATGAACTAGATGCTGCTGTTTTATCTCATCTGCCCACCACCCCAGCTGGTGAATAAAATCAGGAAAGTCACATTTGGAAAAGGTCAGCGTGCCCTAGTGGCCCAAGATCTGGGTTCTAGCTCAATCTCCGCTACTGAGCTCCTGTGAGGCCTTGTTCAAGTCACTTCCCCTTCTGCCCTGGGTGTACTTTGATTATATGCAAGTTCCTCAGGGCAGGATCTGCCCATCACTACAACGCAGATCCATAAAGGAATGTAGGCACCTAACTCTCATTGATTTCTATTTGTTAGGTGCTTTTGGGGATCTGGGGCTACCTGCCTCTGCTGTGACTAAGGGCCTGTCTACACTTAAAATGCCACAGCTGCACTGCTGTAGTACTTCAGCGAAACACCACCTACATTGATGGGAGCGGTTCTCCCGTCAGCATAGGTAATCCACCACCCTGAGAGGCAACGGCTAGGCCAACGGGAGAATTCTCCCATCAGCCTAGCACGGTCTGCTCTGGCAGGTGAGATCGGTTAACTGCTTTGCCTGGGAGATGGATCTTTAACACCTCTGCGAGACGTAGTTATACCGAGCTAATTTCCTAGCCCAGCCCAGGCCTAGTCCAACTTGAGTGAGATGTCTCAATCTGCCCTTATGCTAAAGTCTGTTCACGGCTGGGAATGCTCTTTTTTCTCTTGTGGTGGGGTGGGATTTTCAAAATGGCCTAAATGACTTAGGAGGATTTGAAAATTAATGGCACTTGTGCTTCTGAGTCACCTAGGCATTTTGGAACCCCCCACGCCCTATATAAACAGTTAAAGATCCTGGTTAGGATGTCACATTCTCCAGGACTTGCCACCTAGTTAACATTTCCCTCTAGTTTCATCCACAACGTTTTTGGATGGGACAGTAAAGTCCGTGCTTCAGGGTTTAAGTCAATCTTTATCAAGGATCAAGATAAAACCCATTGGGGAGGGGTCCTAATTCTCACACACTTTCCTACCCTGGGGTTTCTTACACCTTTCTCTGAAGCATCTGACATTGCTACTGTCAGAGACAAGATACCGAGCTAGATGAACCGTTGATCTGATCAGTCTGGCAAGTCCCGTGTTTTGATCAGAAGTCAAGCCTTTCTTGCATCCCCATAACTTTCTTCCTCTCTTGATCTCCAGTAATTACCAAAACAGCAGTGTGTTCGGTGAGTTTAAACTCCCACGTCACCTCATCAGGATGTTTATTTTGTGGAAATTATTTTTTCCCTAACAGATTTCAGTGTGACTTTTCCACCTAGTGCTTGGTAGATTGCCAGCCCTGTTCTTTGAATCACAGCACTTTAGAGTTCTTAACATTTTGCTAAAAAGTTTTGGGGGTTAAAAAAACCCAAAACTTTCTGCCATTCTTTTCAGCTGAGTACATGAGCATGTCGTAAAGAGCAGCAGCGGCTATAAAGAAATACTATTGTAGCTCCGATTTCTAACAGAATGACTCTACTTGATTGGAACAGCTGGAGTTTGAGGAAGAACAGCATAGATTTTTGTCTCAGGCTTCCTGGAAACCCATACATGACTTCCTCATCTTGGTACAGTGTGGTGTATAGTAGCAGATCGAGCTGGGGGGTAGGGGAGAGTCTGGCCCCAGATGTGGAAATCTTATGGCTATAACCCAAACTGGTGCATGGGGAAGGATGGTCTTGTGGTTAAGTCACTAGGCGTAGGCCTTGGGAACTAGGACGTCAGTGCTTAGCTCTGCACAGATTTTCTGCGTGGCTGTATGTGAGGCATTTCATCCATATTGTGCCTTAGTTCACTGCTTGTAAAAATGCTCTCCTACCACCTGGAGTGTTGTGAAGCTGAAATCCATTAATGTTTATGGAGTCTGGGTTAGCTGCACCTTCCTCCCTGTAGGGAAACCTGTCCCTTGCCTTGCCTTGCCTTCACCGGTCTGGAGGTTGGATCCCAGCATTTTCCCACTCCCAGATGGAGCTGTAGTACCCTGTTTAACAATAACCAGCTGTCTTGCAAGACTTCCCTTCAGGAGCTGCAAACACAGGCACAGAGAACAGCCCTTTCAAAACAACGCATCATTTAATTAGGCGTGGAAGGATTCCATTTTTTATTGGGAAATGTTAATGTCACCGTTCACGCAAACCGGCAAAAAGATATTCCCGCTGAAATCAGGGTGTGAAAAATCAGGGCAGGGGGTGGGGAGGCAATAGGCACCTATATAAGAAAACGTTCCGGATATCGAGTCTGTCCCTATAACATTGGGACATCTGGTCACCCTAGCTGAAATGTACAGACAGGCAAAGCAAGAGATGTGCTGCTTCAGAATTTAGTAGCGTGTGATTGAAGGCTATTTGCTTTGTGTATTTTGACACGTGATGTTGACCGTTGGTGTTGTAATGGTTATAAAGCTTTAACTTTTTGAATCTCAACATCTAGTGTCATTAAAGGATTACTGTCTGGCTTCCCTATTGCCTGAGCCTCCCATGCATAATTGCCCACCACTGTGAAAATTTACATAGATAAAAATTGGGGGGGAGGGGAGGGAAACAAACAATAAACATCAATATCATCTGTTGAAATTGTAAAACAAGAAAAATTGAATTCTGCCCAGCCTACGTTTAATCTCAACAGTAAGCAGAAAGCATACAAGAGAAAAGTTCTTAACCCAATAAAAGACCTATATGCCTGGCTGCTTAACCTAAAGCTTACCGTTGTCCCCACCCCCCAGTTTAGGATAGCCCAATTCCTCAAGACACATCCCACAGGGCCTTTGTCTGTGGATACATCTAAACAGCAGCTGGAAGGGGTAATTCCCAGCATTGGTAGACAGACACATGCTTCCTCTGCCCCACCCCTTGGCTATGTGAACAGGCAACTGGCCCGTGCCACTGCTCCTGCATTTCCCCTTTTAGGTGTTGACTCATTTGCTTGAGCTGAGATTCACTCCTCCCTGCTGTGGTGTAGACAGAAGCTGTGTCAGTCTGCTTCTCCACAAACAGCCCCTCACCACTGCCTCCCTTTGAACGGTTTCCTTTGATCAGTCTGTTTGCAGTCACGGTGCAACAGCCATGTAGCTTTGGGCTGGACCAAGAAGGTGGTATCTACACAGTTAAGTGCACAGCATCATTTCTTAGCCTCCGGCCCTGTTGCTCAGAAGTAGAACTGGGTGGGAATTATTTGACTAAAACTTTTTTCCCAGCAAAATAATGCAAATTCAGGTCGACGGAGGAAGTTTGCAAATTGTTGGGGGGAAAAATCTCAAAGTCTGACCTTTTTTATTTTTCATTTTGAAATGACTTCATTGCAAATTTCTTCGGTTTTATAGAGAAAAGTGTTAAAATCACAAGGAACTTTCCCCCCTGATTTTTCTGAACGGCCAAAAAATAAACCACTGGAAACAGCTTTAGCCATGGTAAAGTTCCCTTGAGCCATTGTCTTACCTTCCAGCTAACAACCTGCTATTCCAACCCCCATGCAGCAAACGTTTCAATATAATCACAGAAGTAACCATTTTCCATTACCTTGTCAATATAGATCAGCCTCATGTCCTTCACATTCAGATCAAAAGGTGATAAGGGCCACAGAAGTACCTAGATAGAGAGCTGTGGGGGGGCCTGTCATGGTCGGGCCATACAAAAGGATTTATGAGTCTGGCAGCAGAGCCGATTTCTTAGTTCAAGCGGCATGATACACACCTCTTTATGAAGCCAGTGGTCCTGGGTTCAAGTGCCACCAATGAGTCCTGGCCGAGGATGATTCAGTAGGGGGAAGAGAGCTGAATTTTGGGGGACATTTTGGGGAAAATGGTTTTTCATTGGAAAATGCCAATTCAGCAAAATGGAAACTTTTCATGGTAATGTATTAGTTTCAATGAGAAAAATTTCTCAGGTCCAGGATGGAAAATCTTGTCAAAATCAAAGTAAAAGTCCCACCTTGCAATAACGTCATGCTTATGGGGCACATCTAAGACGTGGGAGCTGCAGGTTCAAGTCCCTCTGCTATAAAAGCCTAGATGAGTGCCCTGACCACTAGGGTTATTGCCTGTTTTGGAATGGGTCTTTCTTCTCTTGGAGTTGTTCCACATTGCACAAATAATCATAAGAACAACAGTTTGCACCTGGGTCTCTCACATCACAGTTGAAAGCCAAAGCCATTGGGCTATTGGCTTGTGTGGAGCTGGCCTTTCTCTCTCTGGCTTTTCACGACAAAAATCACAAAATCAAAAGAGAGAAGGGGAATCATTTTGAACTCAAATTTTTTTGCAGGATGGGAAAACCACCTCCCACCCAGCTCTAGTGGGGGAACACCGTATATTGATGGGATAAACCATGGGGATCAGAGAAGAAATGTGTCCAGAAGGTCAAACCTGTGTCAATTCAATAACCAGTTCTGCTGAGTTTGTCCAGAACAACGATTCTTTCCATTCTGGCCGAACTCTCCTCTGGCCCCTGTACATCAGAGTGATGGTGTCTGTCTCTCATGGTCTTCGCTGTCCACCCTCGCATTCTGCGCAGTTAGAACAGCCACCACATCTCACCCCATAGGCCCCTGAATGCAAAGTGATTCCTGCATATAGTTCGTACAGCTAGTAAATTTTGCAAATGTATGATCGTTATCAGCCTTCTCATGGCGACGCTCACCCACCCCCATAACAAGCACTATTAAAGCAATCGCGCAGGAGTGGGAGCAGCCATTAGAATTAGATTGTTAAGGCTGTGAAACCATTTCTGCAATCACGTGCTCATAACTTTCACTTTCTGGGACAAAATGTTCCGGCGTTGGTCTCTGTCAGAAATGGATGTTTTCTGGAAATTTTGAGCACAATCCCTTCAGCCACTTGGGGGTTCTGAGAGTTTGAGGGGTTGGGGGAGATGTGCATTTTCCCCCATTATAAAAAAATTCTGTTCATTTCTCTTTTTTGCAGGGTTAAGTCAATAATCACCACCTCCCTCTCCTGGTTGGATTGCACCTCTAATATCAGATCGCTTCTAACTTAGGGCAGGTCTGCACTATCCGCTTAAGTCAATCTAACTTCTGACGCTCCGGGGTGTGAAAAAGCCACCCCTTGAGCAATGCAAGGTATGGTGACCTAAGCGCTAGCCACACTGGCGCTATGTTGGTGGGAGACGCTCTCCCATCGGCACACAGCGTCTTCACAAGACATGCTACAGCAGCGGAGGGGCTCCAGTGATTACGGAGTCTTAAGAAAGAAGTCGGGATGCATATGGGATAGTTTTTGTGGCTTGGGAAATATGGGATCTTGGAACTGGCTGTCTGTATCAGTTTATTGTGACCCGTGAGTTATCAGGCACATTTCCATACTGCTCTGTCTTGCTGTCCATCACTTGTATAACAAGGATTTGCCCATCCAGAATTAGTCATCTTGTTCTCGATGCATTTATAGCCTCGGTGAAATTAAAATCGGGCACTGTGATTACATGACACAATCCCCATGGGTGTGGGAGAAGGGAAATAGATCGGCGTTATAGCAGCAGCTGACATAGGCAAGAGGCTGGGAACGTGCGACTTTGTGCCTGGGCCAGGGCCAGATTTAGGGGCAAGTGACCCAGGTGACCAGCTGGGGTGCCAGGCTTGGAGGGGCACCGGGCTTGGGGTGCTGTTACAATTAACATTCTAAGGCTGTTCCCTAGTGTAACACTATTTAACACTGGTCCACCCAACGTTGGGGCACCGTTCAATTTCTTGAGGTTAGCACATTTCAGTTATTCTTAACATTAAAAAGTTTCTATAAGCTTAGAGGAAATGAATATTTTGATTTGCTTTCATGTGGCATGAATAAATACAGATTTACAGATCCTAGCATGCAAACGTAGCCTCTTCCCTGACAGGGATAAATCATGCATGCAAATCATGCACCATAGTTTAGTTTAGCGCTGGCCCTGCCTCGGGCAGACTAGTTGTTAAGAACTAAGCAGGATATGAAAGAGCAAAGGAGACCGATGGGAAAAACCTGGAAGAAAAGGTGCCGAAGAGGGTACAAAGAACAAAATAGGTGACAGGTACAGATAGCGGCCAGTGGACAGGGCATTGCAATGCGATTCACTGCTGCTGACCAGGCTTGGGATGTTGGGTGAGTCACTTCCCTTCCCCCGTTAATCTATTTAGATTGCAAGTTCTTTGGGGACGGTCTCTCACTGTATATCTGTGCAACGACTAGCACAGTGGGGCCCTGATCTTGGATGGGCTACAGCAGTCCGAGAAGGAAGATGCTACCTTTGGTAGCGAAAAAGTGTGGTTCTGCCAACTGGCCTTAAATCTGAATTCAGCCACACATCATCTGTCAGCTGAAGAGCCAGATTCAGGTGTGGGAATGCAATACTTGGGAAGATGGGTATGCACATGAGAGGACTTTGCTCACCTATCTTGATATCGCCTTGTGCTTTTCAACTCATCCTATCGGAGAGCAGAAACTATGCCATGTGCTTGTTGGTGCTCAAGCCAACAGCAAGAAAAGCAGCGTTGACAACTCAAAGCCCTAGATCCTGGATTTGTGTGACTACATGGGGGGGGTCTCAGCTTCCGTTTAAAAAGGCAGCATGTTTCTAGCTCTCCTGGCTATGGAGGAAAACTGGAAAGTACAAAACAAGTGCATCCTGAAGACTCGGAAACCAGGAATAGAAATAAAAAGAACCTGACTTTTTTAAAAATTTCTTTAAATCTCTTGATTTTTAAACCAATCTCAGGCCTGACTCCTGATTTGTGAGAGCTCGAGGTTGACAATACAGGACTAGCGAGGTTTGCACAGCAGATTCCTGAAGCGACAGTTGCCGCTATTTGCCTACAAGCCCCTCAGAGGCTAAAGTATGCTGGTAGGAACATCTATACAATAAAGAACAAAGTCCTACAAATCCAGCAACACCCCCCAAAGTGCCTCCTTTCCCCCCTACAGGGGGTGCATCCCACAATTTGAGGAATTCCGATCTAGTCTGATCTCCTGCATAACACATGCCAGGGGACTGAATTAATTCCTATTTGAGCTACAGCACACCCTGTAGCAAGACACCCAATTTTGATAACATCGCCAGTGCTGGAGAATCCACCATGACCCTTGGCAAGTTGTCCCAGTGGTCAGTTCCCCCCACTGACAAAAATTTGCACCTTACTTCTCATCCAAATTTTTCCAGTTTTAATTTCCAGCTAACCTCTTGCTTGGTTCGCTCCACACAGCTCCATTAATCTTATCAGCACGTCACTTTGGTTTGTCGCATTACCCCGAACCTAACCCCCACACCGCACCATGAGGCATTCAACATCCCTCTCACTGATGAGTTTATCCACTGAGGCCGAGTTCAAACAGTCACAGCAAACCAGATGCTCTTCGACAAACAGGTCTTGCCGTCTCCTGCATGAAGTGCGTGTCTCGCTTATAAACGTCTTTGTGCTGACATGGAGTTCGTGATCTATGAAAGCTGTGTACTACTTGTATCGCTATACGGGTCAGAAACCTGAACCTTCTTACAGGCCGACTCGGAGCACCCAAAGCCTATCCCATATGCACCGTCAGCACCAGACCCTGAGCATAAAGTGGTTTGACTTTGTGCAAAATGTCACAAGCAGGCAGACATCTAGCCTTCCTTCTGTGTTCGTTATATTAAACAGCGGCATTGCAAGCGCTTCGTCACGTCGCCAGGAGGGAGAAAACTACCCCAGCACACTGAGCTCTCAAATCTGCATTGTCGCGCGAAGGACTGCACGCCCTGACCCTATTTGGCGTTGCCCCCAGGAGCCGCCCCAGAGATGCCTGGGTTTGCAGGAGTAAGCCAGATCTGGGAACTTCACTACTTAACACCTAGTTCAGTGGTCACTCTGGGTGGAACAATGGTCCTCGGTAGTCGATGCGCTTTTGATGATCTTATTCATCTCTAAAACCAAAGCCAGAGATATGTAGGCTGTGCTTTGTCAGGTAAGGTAGAAGCCCAAATCCCGGGCCTACACTACACTACGCAGATATGCAAACTATAGTTAGGTCAGGTTGGAGTGTAAAAAATTCACACCTCACACCCCCCACACGCACACCCCCTGCCGACATAGCTAGGCTAACAAAACCCTCAGTGCAGACGCAACTATGCCAACAGAAGGGTGCGCCTGTCACCTTATCTAACGTCATTTGGGACGCGCTGGAGATGCTGCAATCTACATGGGTGGGATAGGCCAGCATAGATGCTGGAGTGTAGACATGGCCCCAGGGAAAGTCAAAGGAATCCGGGCAATAAAGTCCCTTATTTCTGTAGCCCACACCTTGCATAGCCATTACAGTGTTATCCTCTTGTGATATGTCGTGTTTTCCTTAAAGCCTCTGCTTCTGGAGTTGGGGGATTCTGTGAGGATCTCACCTCTCATTTAAAAAGGTGACATACATTTCTAGCCCTTATGGCTGTAGAGAAAAGCCAACATATGTGATCTCTGAAATCTCCAAGCCCAGAAAGCAAATAAAAGACCCTTAACTTTATTATTTTTGTTAAAAGGCTCCTGAGTTTTAAGCCAACCGTGTGATTTTGGGAGAGGCCTTGAGGTTTGATTTTTGAACACTTGAAATCAGTGACACCAGTGCAAGGTGGCTGCAAATCAACACCATTTGGAGTTAGTCTCATTTTACGCTCATTTTGCACAAGGTCCAGGGCAAGGGAAAACGCGCCTGCCTTTATTTCCCCACACTAAGGCTGTGAAAAGTTGCTTGTCCCCCAAAGTGTGTCTTGCACAATTATAACAAGTGTTCAACTCAGCTGACTGCAAAGTTCTGCACATTTAGATTGATTTTAAGATTTATTTTTCTGATCGGCACCATTAAACCAATTTAGAAACGTTTAGCAAACCATTTTTCCAAGGCAAATTAAAGCTGTTAAACTTACTGTTTACAGTTCATCGCTAAGAGAGAAGTGACTTTTTTTCTGTTGTGCTGATGTGTGGGATGTTAGATGGGGTGGGCTCTCAGTTACTACGGAGAATTCTTGCCGGGTGTCTGGCTGATGAGTCTTCCCACATGCTCAGGGTTTAGCTTCGCCATATTTGAGGTCAGGAAGGAATTTTTGCCCCAGGGCAGATTGGCAGAGGCCCTGGGAGTTTTTCACCTTCCTCTGCAGCATGGGGCACAGGCCACTTGCTGGTGGATTCTCTGTACCTTGAAGTTTTTAAACCATGATTTGAGGACTTCAGTAACTGAGTCATAGGTTAGAGTCTATTACAGCAGAGGGTGGGTGAGGTTCCGTGGTCTTCGTTGTGCAGGAGGTCAGACTAGATGATCATAATGGTCTCTTCTGACCTAAAAGTCTATGAGTCTATAAAATTAGTCATCTCTGCGCACAGAAAGCCCAGGAGGTAATTAAATGCAGGAACAATCTTACTCTATTTAAACAGGTAAAGGCATGATTTAGAGATTGCTACAACCCCCAAAGGCCCTTCCTTTGAAGGAAGCTTCATGACAGCAAAAGCAAAAGGACACAAGTGCCTTCTTCTGAAGGAGAATTTGCTCAGGGCTATGTTGTGCACCTAGGAACTGATTGCAGCACTGCTATGCCACCCTTTAACAAAGGGCACTGTGCTCCCAGGACCAGATCTTTTGGCTGCTCTGGGTGATAATCAGTTGGGTAAGGCTATGGCTATGCCTTCTCCTTGGCTTTCCTGAGAGGGCCAGGATTATAAATGGTAACGTCAAATTTCCTTAAATTCCCCCTCCCTACATAGCCTTGTAATAGCTGCCATTGAGGGTACGTCTACCGAATAATCACAGGGTGTGACGGCAGTTCACGCAGGCAGACCCAAGCCAGCTTTAATCAAGCTAGCCAGTTCATGCGCTAGAGCAGTGACGTTCCAGCAGCATGCACATGCTGCATGAGAAATTTACCATGTTTCTGGCCTGGCTGGTACAGCAGCAGCTTCACTGCTCCGAGACCCAAGCTTAAAGCTGCAAACAGACCCAGGGATGGCAGTATAGACCTACCCCGAGTCAACACTGATGACTGAACGCGAGGGCACCCCAGAGCTGAATGCCTAAGCTTCTATAGTTTAAGCTAAAAAGCCAAGCTTTGTACCTAGGGCCTGTGACACACTCACATTCTTTGTAGGACAGGCTCAGAGAAGGACACATCATACTGACCCAGTGTGTTACACACGTGCCCAGGGACCGGGACTGACCAAAGGATGAAATTCTCCCAGACCCTCTGCATTCATGGGGTGAAATTCACCTTAGAGCAGAGTAGCTGGCTAATTGTCAGTCATAGGTCAATGACAACTCTTCTGATAATGTACTCCAGCCTCCTTCATGACACAGCCCAGAGAACCTCCCCCAGTAATCCCTGCATTGCAGCCAATAACTTGTGGGGCTAGAGCTAGGGAGACCTTGCAGAACTTTTTCTCACTCCACGGAACTGAACACAACTTGACACTACTCATGGGAGAGGTGTTTGCAGGAGATGCTGGGAAGGGGTGGCAACGAGGAAGACAGAAGATGATAGAACAGCTGGTGTGGCAGATCCACGTCTGAATATTTACACAGAAGTATCACACTGGCTCCTTCACATAAGGCCTGGCCTATATTAAAGTTAAGGGTTGAAACTGGTTTAAAAATCAGTCTGTGTGCAATGCTGCATTGGTTATCTAATGGCATGAATTTAAACCAATTTAGTTAAATCAGTGCAACAATGGGGGTGCATGCTTTTAAATGCCCATAGGTGGTGCTAAATCAATATAAACCAGATTTTTAAACCAGTGTATGCTTAATTGATACATATGATACAGATTTAAGGGTACAGCTATGTGGAGCCCAAAGATGTGATAGTAGATATATCTGCACTAGCTTTAATCTAGCGAGTACGGCTACAAATACAAAGATATGCTGGTTCAAACCCTGGCACAGGCTAGCAGTGTGCCTAGCACTGCATCTTCACAGCTATTTTTAGCAGTGCTAGCTAGCTTGAAGCTAACATGGGTATGCTCACCCACAATCACACCTTCAATTGCAGTATAGACTGTCAATATACGGGTGTACATTAGTTTAACCAAACTGACTTGAAATGGATTTAAGTTGAACCAGTGCAACCCGTGTGTGTAGACAAGCTCTATGCTAAAGCAGTGCAACCCACTGTTTGGATTGGTTTAAAAATCACAGTTAGTTAAACCAGAGCAACGCCTGCGTGTGAAGGCATCATCCAAATCTGATCAGACAGCATGAGAGTGTTTCAGGTTTCCATCCTGTTTTTTGGCGATATGGCTGTAAGTGACAGTTGATTCTGATTTATCGGCCTTTATGAACAAGAATAAAGTCATGTCAGTAAAACTCTAAGAGCTCTCTTTGCCCTCATTTCTGATTTAGTAGGGAAAAGGGTAATGGCACAGAGATCACTTGTGGCTTTGTCAGGTGTTTGACAGAGAACTATGTAATTGATCTAAAGGATCTCAATAAAGAGCACTTACGAAAGAACTTCACAGCATAGATTAGAAGTTAGTATTTGGACAGTAAATTGACCTCTGTGGTGCAGAGATAGCTATTGTATTCGTAGAGAGTGGCACATGAAGCCTCTTGATTCAGTGGGTACACTCTGCTGCCACCATTTAGGAGGGACTGATCATTTGAAGCAGCACTCTCCACCCCAATAGGCCAACCAAATCCTGATCCAGTATGGAGAGGAGACTGGGGAAGAGGTGTGTGTATGTGATGGGGTGTTTATCCTAGAGATGCCATGCAAGAGTTAATTTGGGCCTGAGGGGCCAAGGAGGGAATGACTGACTGCATCCCTGTGTTCAGACCCTACACGCCATTGTAAATCTTTGTACAAAATATGCCTTGTGCGGTATCATCTGAAACTCATAACTCACTGGTCAATAATGTCATGATGAAATGTGTGTAGCAACATTATATGTCAAGTCCTGCATTCCCCCTGAATAACTTTGGTAGCACATACACACACACACATAGCCCCAATTAGGTAGGTCTGCTCATACAGGTCTTAAGCACAGGAACGTGTTTACCTCAATTTTCACGTAAGCTGAAAACAGGGTCCTCTGACAGTGAGAGGAGAAGACGGGAGACAAGATAAATCTGCATTTCAGCAAACTGAGGTGAGAAGAAACAGCATGCAACCTTTCACCACCACATCACCTCCTTTACTGTTTAAATAAACTGGAACTAGACATAACCCTCAGGAAAATGCATTTCATAGGGTGACTGAGCTACAAAAGTGAGGGGCAAAAATACCCCAAGTTCTCTTTCCCTATCCATCTCTCTTCCTTTCACCCAACAAGACAAAAACAATAAAACAGCCATTGGAGTCTGTAGGCCTGAGAGTTTGGCCAGTAATGTTACTGGAAACATGCAGTAAGGGACTTCATCTTGACTCACACCTAGTTTGTTAAGTTTAGTACTAGGAAGCATTTTATATTTATTTCTCTTGTCACCAATTGTGACTTTAATGCCTTAACTTGTACTCACTTAACACCTCGCTCTTTGAAGTTAAACTCCTTTTAGTCTTTAATCAAAACTAATCCAGTGTTGTGAACTATGTGCCCCTCCTGGAAGGCTGGGCGCAGCTACCAGTTCTGGGTGTTGTGACCTGGAGCACAGGCTTGCAGCACCACTCGGGTTTGGAAGTTTATTAGTCAATCAAATTAAACCAATGGCAAATGGAATAATGTCACATCTAGTTTAGAGGGAAGCAACAACCAAGCAAGGTAGTTTAGACCTTACAGATACAGTCCTGGTAAATGGGAGATTACAGTTTAAGCATTGTGTGTGTCTATCCCATGGGCTCTGCCATTATCCCAATGCTCCATTGCTTGAAATCATAACAGTCAGACTATTCCAGGCCCCTCCTCTGTCGGTCTGTCACTTATAGTCTCAGTTCCTCTGAAGCCGAGGTATGAATGTTATTACCCAGGGCCTGCTAATCTGTCCTAGAGGCAATGGAAGTCGACATATCCGCCCTATTATATCTCCACATATTATTTACTAATGAAGAGGACTCTGCTTTCATGAGCAAAGTGTTTTTTATCTCCTGTTATTTAAAATATATCACTTTAAAGTCACTCCGGGAACTTTTTACACACCATTGGATTATAAGGATATCTATGTACCATAGTGTAGGTCTATTTTTGTAATAAAGAATAGAAGTGTGTTGGGAGGCGGGTGTCAGAGAGGGCCCAGGCCTGTGGGGTTGCTGCCCTCCCTGTAGGGATTGTGGGGGTGGGGTCAGAAAGGGTGGTATTCCCAGGATATTTCCACCAGGTGTTTCCCCATCATTTCACATTAGTTAATGGACACTTAAAGCAGCCATAAAATCTTTACTGTGTTGTCAGATAGAGACAAACAACACACCATCATAAGTCTTCCTACACTGTGCTAACTCACCGCTGTGTTGCTGCACCTGCTCCGATGTGATGTAGAAAAGACTGACAGTGCCAAACTCTTGGAGCAACTCGGCCGGGAGTTAGTTCAGGGTAAGACTTAACCGCAATGATCACAACGGCTGGAAAGCTGGAGCCCCCTGACTGTCCTCTCCCAGGAGCCCCTCCTCACTCCCATTCCACTTCTTACCCCTCCCTGCTGGCTTGAGGCTTTTTTAGGGGAAGGCATTTTAGGATCTCCCCCTCTCTGCCTCACATCCAGACCTGCTCCCCTGCCGTGCTGGGTTCCCAGGAGGGAGTTCCCTCCCAGAGTGGGCAGGAACACATGGAGAGGGCACCTTTGCACCAGAGGCTGCAGCACATGCTCCCCCATCCTTCCTTAGCTCCCTGCTGAACCACGAGATTAGCCTATTTGCTCCCAACAACATACCTTTTCCTGCTCACTCGATGCCTCCCTCTGGTCCGCAGCACCGAGAGGAGCTGCTACAGGTTCCAAGCAGGCAGAGCGGGACTGGGTGCTGGTGGTGCTTCAGCCACATGAGATGCATGCATGGTAGTGCACCACCGAGCCAGATTTCTGTGGGTGCAATGGACCCCAGCTAGAGATGCTCTTGTTTGTATTGTAATAGGACCTGCAAGCTCCACAGGAAATCAGGGCATCATTGCGCTAGGTGCTGCAAGAACACAGAGTAAGAGACAGTCCCTGCCCCAAAGAGCTGATCATAGAATCATAGACAATGGAGGGCTGGAAGGGACTTCAGGAGGTCATCTAATCCAACCCCCTGTTCAGAGCAGGGCCAACCCCAGCTAAGGGATGTACAAACTGACGGCAAATTTGCTGCCGTCAGATCGATTTACCTGGATCGATTGAGCGGAAGTGAAGGCCCACTCAATCAATCCGGAAGTCGGTTTTGTAAAACTACCTCCCCAAAAAGCATAGCGCTGTGTTGATGGGTACGCATTTCCCGTCAGCGCAGCATAGTGGAGACAGCGTGCAGAAGAGGATTTAGGAAGTCAATGTATGTTATGCAAGCTACACGGAGTAGCTTGCGTAACTCTAGTCAACTGTTGCTGAATTTCACTGTAAGCATAGACCAAGTCTTGATTATCCCAACCAGGGTTTTGTCAAGTCACACCTTAAAAACCTCTAAGGATGGAGGTTCCACCACCTCCCTAGGCAACCCATTCCAGTGCTTCTCCACCCTCCTAGAGAAAAAGATTTTCCTAATATCCAAACTAACGCCGCAACTTCAGACCATCGCTCCTTGTTCTACCATCTGCCACTGCTGAGAACAGCCTAGCTCCATCCTCCCTGGAACTTGTCATCTGAATAGACAGAGGGAGGAGAACCAGAGGCCCAGAGAGGCCTCACCAAAGTTCACACAGCAAGTCGATAGCAGATCCAGGATCACGACCTAGTCTCTCTAGGGCCCATACAGTGGCCTAGCCACTAGACCACACTGCCTCCAGCAGAAAATAGCATTGCTGTGGCCACTGACCTGATTACATTTTGACACGATCTTGCGAAGTCTTCTCCTCAGACGGCTCCTGTGTGTTGTTTTTCCACTGCTGCTCGTACAGTTGGAACAGGTCCAGCCTTGCAACAAGTGCAGCATCTTCGTGCTGAATGCTTTACACCCACCAGGAACCATCACAGCCACAAGGCTGTTAAAGTCTTCTGCTCTGGCCAGGGGACCTAACTCCCTGACCCAATTAAAAACCTCTGCTCTGGCTGACCGAAATTGCTCTGGCAGGGCCAATACAAGGTGAGGCCAGAACGTATGCTGCCAAGCTGCTGTAGCCTGGGGACAGAAAATAGCTCATCAAAAGAAATGCCGTTGTTCCCAGAATAAAAACACGCCCTCAGCGCTTCCCCCTGATTTGGAGGGTTGTTCATTGAAATTGTTATAACAGGGCAGCTCTGCCCTGAGGCAGAACCTCTTTAAAAGCAGGTCCCTGGGCCTTGCAAAGGGGAAGATCAGACCCAGCTGGGGATGGGGCTCGTTGCCTGAGGAACACCTGGTGTTTGCAAAAGGCTGAGGGTGGCTGGTGGAGGGGGGGTGAGTTGTGAAGAGCAGGTGAGTTGCTGGCTGCAGGACGGGCCACGAGCAGAGCGGGGTGGGTAATAAGGCCCCTGGGCTGGAAGAGAGAGAGCTCTTGGAGGCTGGGGTTTGCTGGAACCCTTAGTAAATGGTGCCCCGAGGAAAGGGCGCATAAGCCAAACCCCTTGGTGGGGTGTTTTTACCTTCCAGGGTGGGGGGAGCCTGTCAGGAACAGAGGCAGGAGTGAGGGGCTGAGGCTGGACACCTGCGATTTAAGGGGGGGGAGTGGGAGAAAGGGGCAGGGCTGGTGGGTTCTAGTCAAAAGGCTGGTGTGGGGTGGTGCACAGGGAGGTGGCTGACAGCAGGGCAGGGGCTGGTGGGACGTGCAGGTACCAAGTGGGGGGCTGCCCCCCCCAAGGGCTGGGGAGTGAGACACTCTGTGAGGGGGTGGGCGATTGGCTCTGAGGTGCCCCCCTTGGGGCAGCTGGGAAATGGGGGGGCAGCTCTGAGGTGGGCCCCTAACGGTCATCCTGGGGGGGAGGAGCTCTTGGTTACTCCTAGGGGGGAGGGAGACTTTTGGCCCCTTGTCCAGGGCTGGTGTGAAGAAGCAGGTGTGGTGGCGGGGGGACTGGGTTTAACCCCCATACCTGGGGCGGGTGAGGGCTGAGAATGGTGGTGTGTGTCTCTTTCTCCCCTTCCCCCTGGCCTGTGAACTTTCCTAATCCAATTCCCCCCCTCCCCTTTTCCCCCCTCCTCTCTGCGCTACCCATAATATTCCCTGTCCAGGCCTGCACCCCTCACACCCATAGACTGGTGACCTATAGGTTTACCTATCCCCCTTCCAGCTCCTCACTTAACCAAGCTCCACTCACTCCCCCCACCAGTTCCCCTTATCTCTTCCCCAGCTCATCTCTTGAACTCCTGTCACTTAGTCAGTTTCTTTTTGGTAACTGGGGGCCTGTAAGGGACTGCCACATTCCTGGTGTGGTTGTGTAGAGCTCTCTAGGTGGCCTCCCCATTCTCTCTGCCTAAATTTGCATTAACCTCTTTTACTTTATTTTTCAGTCCTATAACAATGCAAGCTGATGGCTACTTTGCTGTCTACCCTTGTAACGAAGGGCTTTCAACATTACTGATTCCTTGGCTGCTCATTTCCCTGAATGTGGATTGATTTAGATTAATCCCACCCACTCCAGTTCACTAGCTGCATTTTTCCAAGCTGAATCTCTTTAAAACTTTCTGCCCATGTATCTAATGTCTCTAGTTGAGACTCCCCCATCCTGTTTCTCCATCCCCAGTGGTGTCTGCAGCTAATTCCCTCTTAATATCAAAGACTGTCAGCTCAGTTTAATGAAACTTTATGGGGATGACAAGTTATACAAGTGTTGCCAAAGTGTTAGGAAATCTGCCAGAGGTGGGTGCAGCCCATCAAGGATAGTTAACAGTGAGCCCCATGTGGATGTTGTTAATGTTTTGCTTTCTAACTCTTCTAGATAATCAATGAGCATGTTAAGATGTGTTTTTCCTCTGATTTCTCAGTCCCCTGCTGGACACCACTTTCCCATCAGCTACTTTGCTTCTTGTCATAACCATTTTGTTTATGGTTTTCCAGCCAGCTCACAATCCACAGGAGTTCTATCGAAGCCAGTTTGAATTAATTTCCCAATTAAGATTTTGTGACGCACAGTATCAAATGCCTGATTACAATCCAGCTATAATCTTTGCATTCTCTCTTTCTCTAGTTCTGATTCACTCTAGATTTGTAGTGACTTGTTCCAATATATTCCTAATGACAGAAGTTTGTCTTATTGCCAGGATCTTTCCTCTTTTGTGAGAAACTCCCCTGTGCATAACCCCTTCCTCAACCTTGTTCCTTTCCCTGGGTGGTGTCTGGGACATGGGTAAAAGCATTAGGCATCTCCCTCTGTTGTGACAGGATGGAGTAATTAGAGGGAGGAATTTATTTTGGGGGAAAGCAGGGGGCGAGGGAAGGGGGAATGGGCTGGCTGGGTTAAGAGACGTCTGCTTGGGGCAAAGATGTGAAGTATGAAAGGATGACTGTCCTTGTTTCCTCCAGTGTGGTTTTCACTTTGGGGGCTATAACTTGCTGATGTAGTAACAGGAAAGGGTTGGTGTCTGGCAGTCAGAGTTCTCTGATATCATAGTAAAGTTTCATAGAAGCTAGTTTTCACGAAAAGCCCTCACAGGCTTGCTCTGTTTCATGGCCTGCTCTCCTCCCACCCTAGATCTGGTCAGTGACTCATCTTCCTTTATGTTTATGAGCTCAGTTTAAAAAGCTGCAGCATGTTCAGGAGCGTCTGCATTTCCTTCTGAAAGGAGACTTTGTTCACAATTTAGCTTTAGTCTGGAGTCTGCAAAATCCAGTGGAGCTGCTGATACTCATCTCTTGCATCTGCAGCACAGTAGGTGTAAGCTGTGTCAGCAGACTCTCTTGGCTTGTGGCTTTAATACCTGGGAGGATGGGATAAAGGCTTTGATAAAACTTTAAAAACAGGACAGTCACTATTACAGAATAACTATGTAAAGCTTAGTCACTTACTGCTTACTCTTTTAAGCCTCTTTCTCCCATGACAATACTGGCAAACTGAATCTGAGTTGACGTTCTTGCTGTGAGTCTAAAGTATTTGAGAAAGTTCTTGTGCTGAAAGGCAGCTTTTCTATCATTCGGATAGGAATTTTCTTCCTTCTAGGTAGGTTTTTCTGAAATTTGTCAGCAAATTTGAAATGCAGAAAAGTTCAAGCTAATCTCATTATGAGTCAGTGGAGTCCTGATTGCTCTAGCAAGAAAATATTTTAAAAGCACTACAACTTTGTTGATAAAACTGTACCCTAAATGCAAATCTACTGTGTTAATCAGATCAGAATGATTTTCACCAAATGCTCTAGAGACTTGAGCTGTGTATTTGGCAAGTTCTAATCATGGCTGGAGAGGATAAATGGTACTGAATACTGTCTCTCTAAAGTTTACTTAAAATGTATTATCGGTGGTTATTCTCAGAAATCTGTGTGACATTTTCTCAAAGTCCTTTTTAAAGTTGCCTTTATAAAACAGGAATGGAACCGTATTCTCCTACCCTTAACATAACTCAAGTACTTGCTTGTGTGACGGAGGCCAGTTTTGCTTGTGATCGTATCAAGATGTGGGACCATGCAACCGAAGTCCAGGTGTACTCTTTCAGAAGCATGGAACAAACATTAAAAATAAATAAATTGAACGGTGAAAATTGCTTTCTGTTTGCTTTTTGCTAAGCTTTTTATGTCTAGATACTAAGGTACTTAGGACAGATGGTTATATAATATAACCCCTATGTAAAGTGCAAATATAACTGCTACTTGTGGAGAGATGGCTATTTCTGTCCTTGGTTAAAATGATGACTGTGTTTAAAAACTTTTTTTTAACCTTCTGTAACTTAGCAAAACTAAAACAATTCACCTGAAACTTCCTGTGACCTTCTGTGGAGAAGTACTGGAATCTGGGAAAGTTGGACAAAGAATGATCAGATAACAAAAAACCTGAGTTTGCAAAATTTCTTACTTTGCTGGAAAACCCTGAGCTCAAGGAAACGATAGAGAATCATGGGATTTAACAGTGAGCTCCATTACACAAATTTCCCTCTGTTGGTCAAGACTAGGGAGATTTAGGATTTGGGACCTGCTACCGCCTGTACCTTTTGAAGAGGGAATGATAGTGCAAAGCCAGAGCGCAGCAGAGGCTGTTGTGCTCCAGTTTAATTCATGGTGGGGGATATATTTGGTTTGGCCCATGAGCTAGGTCTACTCAGTTTGGCAATCACAGACTATCAATAATCCAAGGCAGATTTCAGGTGTGTTTAAAATGAACCTTCCTGCTACTCATGGATTCACTCTTCCTGCAGAGTCTCCTGCTACAACAGGAGTTGAGCTTTGCCCATGTGGGATCCAAGGACATGATTTAATTTCTATCTTTCCTCCCTGTCCCCAAACCACCTGAAGTGGGAGGCCAGACTTAAATCTGTAAAGAGACGGGGGTGGTGGGGGGGGAGAATACATCAAGATTATACTACACTAATCTACTTAAATATTCGTTTTTGAGAGAGAATGAGAAGAGAGATTTGATTTAGTCAAATAGCTTGTACACAAACCTAACACAGCCTTAGAAATGTACTTTACGGGGAAAATCCCCACAGCAACACCATTCACAAGGTAACTGTGTGGAGGTAAACTGTGGTTCCCAAACATCTTAATAGGCCATTTAAAGAGGGTAGCTTTGATAATACGAATAGTTGATCTAATGTCAGTGGGAAGGGTATTAACAGTAACTCTGGCATGTGGAAACAGTCTGTACTTGTGGGGAGGGACTAGTAACCCAGAACATGAGGAATATAAACTGCAAGATAGAAAGGGAACAAAAGTCCAACCAGATAAGCGAGGTCAAAGACTCTTGTTGGTTTTAAAGTAGATTTAAAAAAAAAAAAATCTGCAGCAAATAAGATGACTAAAGGGAGGTAAATTAGAATGCTAGTATCTTGTTCCAGTAATCAAGCTTGTCAGTGCATTCTGTGTCAACTGAGAACTGTTGACACAGAATGTCCTTATTGAAGACATGTTCTGGAATATACAATAGGTTAGAATAGCTTGTGCGGTTGAGGATGGTGGAGCTGTTGTGGAGGCTTGATGAGACTTCTAAAAGGAAGCTTTGTAATCACTGGATTCTGCCTGGACAGCCATGTGAATGATGAACTGAGACTGCTGATGTGGACTCCTGTATCCCTTGTCTTCTGACTTTGGGAGCCTCCGTTTCTTGGTGTCTGACTTGAGCCTGATCTTTCTTTTCCCAGTAGTACTGATTGTCCAGCAACTTTACTTGAGGTTGAGGGTGCTCACGGCCCCTGAAAATAGGGCCCAAAGTTCTCAAGTTGAGCACCCAGAAGCAACTGCTAAACGCATGGGCCTCAATATATCCATTGCAGAATGGTAAAGGGATGGGGACAAGTGAAGAGCCATGCATGGAAGCCCCAAATCCTGTTATGTATGCTTACATTTTGTTTGTTTAAAGAGGATTTACACTAGCAGGTGTTACCTAGCAAGCCAGGATGATCAGTGGAAAAAACAACACAATGTTCTTTGCCATTTAAGACAAATGCATCTGTTCAGTAATATTCAAAGTGAAGAAAGAAGGCTAATGTACCTGATTTGCCAAGGGTTTTAAATCCTCTTTGGCTGATATGATTAGTTATTACATGGGTGTTTTAGTTCTTCGGCGTTCAGCATTTTGTGTTTTGAAATATCAACTGAGAGGAGATCTGAATATGCTAGCTCTTGGGGCTAAGGGACAGGATGAGGAGGAAGGGGTTCGAGGCAATCCATTTAGTTAGCGGTCCGGTTTCCTTCTTGGTCAGACTAAGATATATTTGTATTACCATGTAGTGGAGCCATGATAATGACTTGGTATTAAGTTGTTAATTTCCTTTGCGGAGCAGAGACATCCAACATCTTGCCTCTTTTCCTCCAGATACAGACTGAGATCCAGCCTTCTGTCATCACCATTTTTTACTGTGGTCAAGAGATCATTACAAGTAATATCTTACTCTCCATATTTAGGTACCGGTTCAGTCCCATTGAATTTAATGGGGTTACTTGTATGCTTAAAGTTAGGCCTGTACTTAAGTCACTTGCTGAATTGGCTGTAATTCAGAAACACTACTTTGCTCCCCTGTGCCCATAATATTAATATTGTTATCAATATAAACCTCACCCTGGGAAACAACTCCTGGCTAGCATGTTGAAAATGTGGACTTAAAAAGCTCCCAGAATGACACTCTGAAATATTAATACATGCATCCTGATTCTAGAGACTGCTCATATTGTTCCCAGGATTATATACCCCTTGCCTGGAGTGTTGGTAGCTGCCAACATAGGTCTGTATTTTGACTCTGAAACGTTCATGTTGATAGCACATTGGTAAGTCGCTCTTTAAAATGGTGTATAAAAGATAGTCTTGCAGAATTACAAATATCCAACGATTACTTTTGTTCTTACACTTGGGCCTCTTGGCTTTAGAAGCCAACTCTAAACATTGTCTCTTATAAAAATAGACATTCAGAAAAATGTGTTACTTCAGTTACCCTATAACATTCTCACTCACCGACCACTCTGGCTACATAGAGGCATCATGCCCAATTTCAGCCCTTTTCACATGGCCAGAGGAGGTAAAGCAGGGGTTCTCAAGCTGTGGGTTGGTACCCTTCGGGGGGTTGTGAGGTTATTATGGGGGGGTTGCGAGCTGTCAGCCCCTGCACATGCTGTGGCTGCAGCTGTCAGCCTCATATATGGTTGACTGCCAGAGCCCTTCAGAGCTGGATGGCCAGAGAGCAGTGGCTTCTGGCTGCGTGCTTTGAAGGCAGCGCCACCCCCAGCAGCCACATAGAAGGGTGGCATGGCATGGTGGGGGGAGGGGGTCATCACAGCCTGAAATATTTTCAAAGGGGGTCCCGGCCAAAAAAAGTTGGAGAACTCCGGAGGCTTTAGTGTAACTGCGTCAGGCACATTAGTAGCTTTTGTACTGATGACGCTGGACGTGAAGAACTAGTTGACATTAGAATTCCTTCTGTTAAAAGGTACAGCTTCCCCTGAACAGTTGTCTAGCATAAAGGCCTCATGATGACTGTAGTGTCTTAGCCCTGTGTATGCACAGGCTGCAGTCTTTGTTTGTTTGCAAATCCTGTAAAATCAAACAATACATAGTTCCCCCTCCTTCACTGCTTCTGCTAGAACCATATGCTAGCACAGTGTGTCCTGCTGGCAGGACCCAAACCAAACCCTATTGCGCCATCTAGAATGGCCACTTAAACCGTGTTAGAAAACAGTCCAGCTAGGATCACTGTTGCACTGTGAAACTTTTTAACATGGGTTTGAAACATTGCCCCAGCATTACCCTGTTCTATATGGGTGAAAAAGTTATGGTCTGCATTCCTGTTTTTCCTCCATATGTTGTGTTCAAAGATGAGGCTTTTAAAACTAACCCCTTCTGCGTCTGAGATTTATAGCAAATTACTGGACAGTTGATGAGTAAGCTAAGAATTCTGAACTTCTGACAGCCATAATCTGTTATCAGATAGTACAACTGCAGGCATTTTATTTTAAAGGGGCATTGCCGAGTCCTGTCACGGTAAGGAGAAAACTCTGCTGCACTGGGACATTACTGTTGCATAGTCAAGATGCTTAAGCACACACTTAACTCTAAGCTAATTATGGGGCTTAATTGCCCGTTTCTTCCTTCCAGCCCCAACTTTCAACCTTCCATGGCCCATGTGAGACACAATGTGTGACTGAGACACAAGTATCATTCATGTGAGAAGCTGTATATGCTGTAGAATTCTTTCTCCTGGCGTAAATAACGCTTTTCTTAGAAACTCCACTTCTTGATTCTGTATTTCTAATGTAAATAACTTTCAACAATAAAAGTGAGGAAGAGACCAAATTTAGGTAGAATGTAGGCAACTTTAGGGTTAAAATGGGTAATGCATTTTGAAATGAGGGACACTTGAGTTGTATGATGTTTACTTAAGTGAATTTGCTTTCCATTAATTTTCTTTCTTTGTGTATTCCTGTAAGGATTAGCAGAAATCTTCATCCGTCCTTCATGGTTCAGGAACATGTCTGAGTCTCCTTGCAGCTTTCTAAACATCTGATTAGTTTGGGCATATCCAATTTTCAGACCTGGTCTGCCTACATTTAAATTTTAGGTTGATATAGCTACTTCACTTGGTGTGAAAAATCCATGCTCCTGGGTGACATAGCTTTACTAATCTAACAATCCCCCCGCCACCCCCTACCCTCAGCGTAGATGCAGCTAGGTTGAAGGATGAATTATTCCATTGACCTATCGTTGCTCAGGGAGGTCCTACACTGATGGAAAAATGCCTTCTGTATGTGTACGCTGCATCTGCACTATGGAATTAGGCTGAAATAGCTACGGTGCTGTAGTTACACTGGTTTAGTCCCTGTCTTGTAGACATGGCCTCAGTCTCTCATGTCTGTAAAAGAGTTGTAGAGTCGATGAATATGCTGACATGGTAGTTGTTTATAAATATTTATAGCACCATAAATGTAGGCACTTTGCAAAACATAGATAAGACACATTCGCTTGCAGTCTAACTATATGTTTGCTTAATTCTATAGTTTGTTTGCTTTCCGATCTCAGAACTGGGGTCATTCATCCAGTTTCTCTGGCCATCCAGTAGTAGTGTGGCTCAGTGGGTAGGGCACCCAACTGGGACTTGAAGACCTGGATTCTATTTCCCGCTCTGCTACTGGCCTTCTGGGTGACACAGGATAAGTCACCCAACCTGTTTGATTCAGATCTGTCGTGTAAAATGGACATAATAATGACTAATTACTTTTGTA
The DNA here is from genome assembly GCA_007922155.1 of Mesoclemmys tuberculata. Classification (NCBI taxonomy): domain Eukaryota; kingdom Metazoa; phylum Chordata; order Testudines; family Chelidae; genus Mesoclemmys; species Mesoclemmys tuberculata. The sequence continues at coordinate 5,017,659 of ML675652.1, forward strand.
AAGCACTTTGAGGGCCCTTATAGAGCACTTTACATCCACAGATAAATATTTGTGTTAATACTACTGGCTAGAAGACTTGTTTTTTTTAAACAGGGAAGACACTGACTTTAATATTGAATAATAAAGTACTCTATCATACTATAGTTTAAATATTGGTTTAAATGGAGTACGGAGTTCATGCTGACTAGTTCCTATCTGTATTTTGCTGTTTTGGGCATTTTTTTTCAATATGTTATCTGTCTTGAGCAGATAGCATGTCGCTTTCCATACAATCCTGTGATTTCAGGTGTAGAACTCTTATCTGTATTTATGCTAAAAATAGTGTGCTTGTAGTTTCGAACTGTAGTTATCTCAGGCTTGTGTCTCAGAGGTGACTTCTTTTTTTTTTTAAATTTATTTCTTGTCTGATTATTTCTGGCCATGTCTCCTTCATGTTCAGTTTTGGCAGAATCTTCTTAATATCCTAGTGGGTAGTGCACTGATTGGGAGTTCATAGAACTTGGTTTCTGTTCCTGTTTGTGGCACTGACCTGCTTGGTGACCTTCATTAAGTGACTTTGCTTGTTTTCCCCTCCAGTTTGTTGTCTGCCTTGTCTATTTGGATTGCATGCTTTTTTAAGGCAGGTACGGTCATTTCCTATGTGCTCAGTGCCTAGCACAATGGGGTCCCGATCTTGATCCTCTAGGCGCTCCCGTAATGCTGCTAACAATAATAATAATTCACAGTGACTGGGAGATGTGTCAGGAATGACTTATTTGCCGATATGATGGTTAGTGAACGTACAAAGACAATGTTATGGCATTACGAAGGAGATTTTCTGGATTCATGTAACTAGTTTAGCTTGTAATTCAACAGCCTCACAAAATATTTTGAAACAAATGAAACCTTAGTACTGGAAAACCTTGCAACTGCTCTTAATTCGGAAAGCTTTGAGGTTGTGGAAAGACTATGAAGGACTGGGTCACTAACTTTAACCGTGTGAAGACCCCAATCAAGCTAATGAGACTACATGTTTACTGTCAGTGTGTCTCTTGCAGGGGTCAGAGGTAGAATTAATGAGGATCGAGCCCAGATTAGCAAGGTTTTTCTCCACTTGGTGACTGGGAAGAGGAACTTTCTGTCTCTGATTGTGATTAAAGTTTTCTCTGCCTTTCTGTAGGAAACACATTGTCTCCCCTCCACCCCGGATCCAAACCTTGTTGATCAGGCTGCTTTCTGAGCATAGTGTCCTATTTCAGTGTAAACAGAATTGCAAACCGTTCCGATTCCGAAGCTCTGTCTTTGCAACTTTTTCCCTCGGAATGGGGCTCTCATTAAAAATTCCTCCCTGGGGAGGGGAAAAGAATTACCTGTAATTCTTTTCTCCGAGGGTCACAACAGATCCACTCTCTCCCCCCTTGCTTCCCTGTGAGCCGTCAGCCGTGCTGCTAGAAAAGGAACTGACAATTGAGGGCTGGGACTTTCTCACTCTGCCTTCGGATCACATGATTGCAGCTCTGCTGCGAGTTCTATATTCTCGGTTTACTAGTCAGCTCCAAGTCCACACCAGTCTGTCACTGGAGGCACAGACCTGGGAGTCGGGACCTCTTCCAGCTTTGTGCTGCCAGAGATCAAGGACCGCAGGTAAACAAACTTTCTTGTATCTAGCTTGTTGAGTTATTCAGCCTTAAATTTCTCCTTCCTTCTCCAGTCTTGGTGCTCCAGTTTTGCTAAATTCAGGTGACATTCACTGCACCAAGTGTGATCTTTCGCAATAGTGTTCTTAATGCCGGCAAGAGACCACAGGCTTTCTAAAACTCTTATATCCGGAAAGACTTGGTTTTAAAGTTTCCCTAATGACAGTAAGTATTAATTACAAGGTTTAACAGTGATTTACTTCTCTTTATCCTGTATTTCCTTGCATTTTTACATTACTGAATGTTCTCCAGGGTTTTCTATTATGTGAGAAAATATTGCTGAAATTGCTACAATAGTTCAGGGACAAATCCAGACAGGGGACAGTGGGGGAGGAGAAACAACTTTGACATAACTGCCCTCTCAAATTAGAAATAATTTCTCATTTTTTTCAAGGGATAATAGCAATAATGTGATTGTTCTACTGTGGTATGTAGTGTCAAGAAACTGCAATTACTTGGCACTGATGCAGATATTAAATAGGTATTACGCTTTCCCTTGCATTCTTAGGCTCCATATATTCTTTAATCTCTGCTTTTGGGGGAGTGTGAATCTTAAAACACAATTGATATGTGAAATGAGTTTAAGAAAACTAGAGAGGTGTGTAAACCATGATCATGTTTCTCTTGGTTTTTTTTTAATACAGAATTCTTAGTTTATGAGTACAGCTTCTCTTCCCATTCCAATAATCTGTTTTTGCAGGCTTAATTTTTATTAAATAGTGTTACTTTTCACAATAATAGGTGGCAAATTTTCAGACTGAAGTATGATCTTTGTTGTTAAAAAATGCCTTGGTTTGACTATTTCTGTTCAGTACAGGTAGAAACTGAAGAGAAATAGTCACATGAGTCCCATTCAATTATATCACATCACATGAAGGCAGACTACTAAATATTAAATCTGTCAATAAGTGCTTGCATAAAACTGCTAGAGGAAAAGATACTAAGATGGGTGAACTTCAGTGAATGATATTAAATGAGGATATTGATACAAAAAGGCACCACAAACTTGGTGGAACAATTCCAATCAATGGGGCACTGTAATATCAGGGGACAAAATATGGAGGAATGACAGAGTAGGTTGTGCTGATGGAGGAGTGGCACTACATGTGAAAAAGCATAGTCAAATGGAGTGTGACAGTTAAGTGACTCAAACTATGCCATAGAATCTCTGTGATCAGAAATTCCCTGTTTGAATAATAATATAGGAGTAGGAATATGGTACTGACCAGGATGGTGAGAGTGATTGAAATGCTCGGGGAGATTACTGAGGCTACACAAACAGAAAAACCAATAATGGGGGATTTCAACTATCCCCATATTGATTCCATACCTGTCACCTCAGAGCAGGATGCAGAGAGAATTTCTAGACACCATAAATGACGGCTTCTTGGAGCAGTCAGTCCGGGAACCCACAAAAGAAGAGGCAATTTTTTATGTAGTCCTCAATGGAGTGCAGAATCTGATCCAAGAGGTGAATATAGCTCCATTGCTCAGCAGTAGTGACCACAAGATAATTAAATTTAACATCCTTGTAGTGGGGAAAATACCAAATAAACTCACCACAGTAGAATTTAACCTAAAAAAGGAGAACTATAAATTAAAAAAAAAAAAAGGAAGCAAGTAAATGGAAATCAAAAGGAAGTCACAAGGGTGAAATGCCTGCAAGCTGCATGGAAATTATTTTTAAAGAACACACTAATAAAGGTTCAGACTAACTATACCCCCAAATTAAAAATAAAACCATAAAAGGATAAAAAAAAAAGCCATCATACCCATACAGCAGAGTAAAAGAGGCAGCTAGAGGCAAAAAGGCATCCTTTTAAAAATGAAGTCAGATTCCACTGAGGGAAATAGAAAGGAACAAACTCTGGCAAATGAAGTATAATAAGGCAGGCCAAAAAAGAATTTAAGAGCAATTAGCAAGAAACACCAAAACTAACTAAAAAAAAAAAATTAAGTTCATCCAAAGCAGGAAGCCTGCTGGACAATCAGGGTGATAAGGTGCACTCGAGAAAAGATAAGGCCATTACAAATAATTCATTTAGCTTCTCTTCATTGGTCTTCACTGCAGAGGGGGTGAGGAAGATTCCTACACTTGCGCCATTCTTTTTAGGTGACAGATTTGAGGAACTGTCCCAGAATGAGGTGTCATCGAGAAGGTTTTGGAACAAATTGGTAAATTAAACAATAAGTAATAAGGACCAGCTGGTATTCATTCAAGAGCTCTGAAGAAACTTAAATATGAAATTGCAGAACTAACTAGTATGTAACCTATTGCTTAAAAAACCTCTATACTAGATGACGACTGGTGGGTAGCTAATGTGATGCCAATTTTTTTAAAGAAAACCTCCACAGGTGATCCTGGCAATTAGATTGGTAAGTCTAACTTCAGTACCAGGCAAATTGGTTTAAACTATAGTAAAGAACAAAATTCTCAGACTGAATTATAGAAACTGAATTATATCAGTTAATATAGTGTACTTGGACTTTCAGAAAGCCTTTGACAAAGTCCCATGCTAAAAGATCTTAAGCAAACTAAGCAGTCATGGGATAAAAGGGAAGGTCCTCTCAAGGATTAAAAGATGGGAAACAAAGGAAAGAAATAAACAGTTTTCAGAACAAAAAGAGGTAAATAGTGGGGTCCCCCAAGGATCTGTACTGGGCTGTGTGCTGTTAAACATTCATAAATGATCTGGAGAAGGGGGTAAACAGTGAGGTGGTGAAGTTTGCAGATGATACAAAATTACTCAGGATAGTGAAGTCCACAGCTCACTGTGAAGAATTACAAATGGATCTCACTGGTTTGGATGAGAAAACAGCAGATGAAATTCAATGTTGGTAAATGCAAAGTCATGCACATTGGAAGAAATAATCACTGCTGTACATGCAAAATGATGGGGTCTAAATTAGCTATTACCACACAAGAAAGTAATCTTGTATTCAACAACATCTGCTCAATGTGCAACGGCAATCAAAAAAGCTAACAATATTAGGAACCATTAGGAAAGGGGTAAATAATAAAATATAAATCCATGGTATTCCTTGAATACTATGTACAATTCTGGTTGCCTCATCTCAAAAAGATACATTTGGAATTAGGAAAGCTACAAAGAAGGGCAACAAAAATAATTAAGAGTATGGCACGGCTTCCATATGAGGGGGGATTAAAATGGCGGGGACTGTTCATCTCAGAAAAGAGATAACTAAGAGGGAATATCATAGAGATCTAGAAAATCCTGGATGGTATAGAGAAAGTGAATAAAGAAGTTTTATTTACCTCTTCATGTAATCCATGAACCAGAGATCATCCAGTGAAATTGATACGCAGCAGGTTTAAAATAAAAGGAAGTACTTTTTCACACAGTGCAGTCAGCCTTGGGGACTTGTTGCCAGAGAATGCTGTGAGGGTCCAAAGTATAAATGGATTAAAAAAAGATGGACCTAAAGATGGAATAAATTCTCCGTGAATTTATCTACATGAATAGCTATTAGCCATGATGGCAAGGGATGCAATCCTATGCTATGGGTGTTCCTAAACCTCTTGACTGCCAGAAGCTGAGGCTGGATGATGGATCATTCAATAAATGCCTAGTTCTGTTCATTACCTCTCAAGTATCTTGACCTATGCTGAGGTTTCAGCTCAGATTAGGGGTTATGTAAAAAAAATGGAGAACTGGTTGGAAGGTCCAATGAATTAATGGGTTTAGAACAGTTTTATAAACTCTCCACCCTGACCTAAAATCTTGGTTAATAAATAAAAATCCTAGAGATGTAACCATTGCTGGGAAATGGGCTGACCGTTATGTGAATAGTCTGCCTGCATTTGATAGAACACCTAATACCGAAGGAAGGGATCAGAGATGGGCCCAAGTAGAGCCCCCCAGCAAGGGGAAGGGAAAACCTTTCTGAGAAGCCCTGGGACAGGCTGAGGAAAAGCAGTATGTAAGCAGTGGGCTCACTTTACCTGGCATTGCCCACTCTACAAGCTGAGGCCCAGTACAATGCTGAATAGACCAGCTGTTTCAGCGTTCCCATATGTGGGAGAGAGTCATGCTGATTGTGCATAGCATTTATGCTATACCATTCACACCCCAAACCACCACTTACATGTCATGCTTCACGCTCTTGGGTGCAGATCTATTGGCTCACCATTAGGAGTGGAAGGTGGTAGTTAATGGGGAGACATTCAGTAGATGGTGAGATACTGGGACTGCTAATTCTATAGTTAAGCCCCATATTGTGACATGCTGTTAAATGCTCTCAGGGTGTGAAATCAGAGTTAAAGTTCCTGGTATAAAAGTCTTTGCTCTACCTACAGGACAGATTTCTATACGCCCAGGGAGGGTCAAGTGATCTGAATATTCCATTTAAAGGGTCCTCTGTGTGGTCAGATATGTTAAGTGAGGGAGAGACAATTTCATATCTATCTGCACTGGCCAAAAGTTCCCTTGTCTCTTTTTGGCTGGGGGAGGGTCCATCTCTCAGGAAAACTTGTTTTATATTGAGTATTACTGTAGGCTGGGATTTTCAAAGGTGCCTAAAATTCCAGCCATAACTCACTTGGCTTTGCTTGCGGTGAAAGTGCAGCTCTAACATTTGTACCTACTTAAAAGCATCAATTCATTTTTTTCTCTACTTACTTTATCTCCTGAAATCTTACTGAATTAGTTTATTATTTCAAAGGCCATTGAAGCAGTTGGCAGTCTTAGGACTGTCACTTCATAAATTGACTGTCACTTCATAAAGTAGTCCTTGATCTATAGACCTTGAATTCTGAACTCTTCTGCTTTCCTACAAAAGCTCTATATTGAGTGGCTCATGCAAAAGGGAACCTGTGAGCCATCCTGCCGTTAATTGCTACAGTGATGAATATTAAATATCACTTGAATGATTTGTCTGGCAAGCCATGCTTATCTAAGACTTGCCTTAAGTATCTCTCAGTTCTTCTCGGCTGTATGCAACCTTGTAAGATGCTGCCAGAACAGTATGTTGATTTCTACTACTTGGATTAAAATTATACTCAACTCTTTAGCTCTCTTCCCGATCCTCATTCTCCCATTTGCCTGTTATGAATCACAGTGTGCATTCTTGCCATTCTGTCTGACATGCATTTATTTTAAATTAAGGATTAGGAGTTTTTGTGAAACCTCCTTCTCCTTCCTTTATTTTAGGAATTACTGAAATTAAAGCACTGCCTCCAAACTTTGGACCAGGTCCTCACTAGCAAATCAAACATAGCTGTATTGACTTCAATGGAATGCTATGGCTTTACACCAGTATAGGATCTGGTCCTCCTATTGAATACATTCACGGCATGGTATAATATTTGAAAGATTTTTGTTTTTTGTTTAAAAAGCTGCATGTAACTCTTTAGAGTCCATACATCCTTATGTTTCTTCTTTATCTGCGTAATTGTTTCAGTTTGGGAATGAGACATTTGCTTCCTCAATATGAGCATTTAGTTTAATGGTTTATATGTATTCTTGTATCTTAAGATATTTAAAATTATGAGGAATGTAGGATTCCCTAACCACAGGGAAAACTCCTTCCCACCTCAATTTTTCCACCCCAAATTTTGTGGAATATGAGATGTGGGGAAAAGAGCTACATTGCCTAAGAAGCCAAGAAATAAAGTTGTTAAAAGAAAAAGGACTTATAAATGGGGCAAGCTAGTTGGCTAGAAGGCCAGATTTAGTTATTGGCAAAATAGCTACGGAATCAAGAAATTGGGGGATGACTTTGTTTTCTCCTGAGATTTGAAAGGAGATGGAGGAGTTGATTATCAACTTGACTGTTACTCCAGAAAGTAAAGTAGATGTGAACTATAGTTTTGTAACTGAGCAAGCTGATGGCCTATTCTCCATCTCCTTTCAAATCTCAGGTGAAAACAAACTATCTCCCTTCCCCAACATACTTTTGCAACTGCATTATTTAACTTTAAAGTATTTTAGGATACTTAATATGAAAGATGCTGTTAAAAATAGCTTGCATGACGGTGCTTCACTTTCCCATGCTAGTTCTTCTTGTTTGGGGATTTTAAAAGGGTGGGTGATGCTGTCTTGAACAAAACTTTCTTTTTGTGCTGCCTTTGCCATATCTTGCAATTAGCTAGATGTAAATGTGTTGCTACTTTCCAAGGTGCAGCAGTGTAAACAGAATGGTAGTGCAATTATGTGGATAGTAATATGTTGACCAAGCTAAAGGCAGAGATTCCAGTGGAAAAAATAGCTTGGAAAAATAATTGTTCTAGATAAGTAATGGAAATAAAAACAAAATATAGAATCAATGCTGGTTGCTACTTTTGTCCAACTGCATGTCCTTAAATTTCCCTCCCTTGCTGCCTTATCTGTGTTTGGTCTTTAAAGACATGTCACTGCTTATTTGTGGATGGTTTTGAGTTAGATTATTCTAATGGCAAATATTATGCAGTACAGATGGTGTTTCATGGAGACTGGTGTATAGATTCAACTTCTCAGAACATTTCTCATTCTTGATCGGCTCTGGGAGTCCTGAAGAATTTCTATCCTGGAGTTCAAGGTGTGTGTGTGTGTGTGTGTGTGTTGGGGGGGGGAAGGAGAGAATGGGATGGACGGGTGGGTACTGCATAGCTATTTAGCATCTTAGCAATTGTTCTTTGAGTTCTTCTGTGCCCACAGAGGTTGCATCGAGGGGCATAGTGGGACCAAAATGTTACTCCCACATCTTCCTAGGTTTTGGTGTGGAAATGCCACTGGTGAGATGACCTAGGTTATTTGAAGAGTTTCTCATGTTGCTCCAACACGACTCAGTTGGGATTCTGAAGGGCCTTTGGTTTGTCTGCGCCCTGCTTTCTCTAGTATCTACATTTGGCACGTGAAGAAGACCCAGCACTGATTTCCCAATCTCTATGGTGGTGGAGTGGATTCCCAGCTCTGATAGTCAGTTTAAGAGGGAGAGGGTGCAGGGACAAGATGGGAAATGAAGTTTCAGATTACTGCTACTAAATGTGTAACATTTTCCCCCTTCTACTTCATCTGATAGCCCCATGTTACTCTTCATGCAGTCAGTGCTCATATCTGACTTCTTGGTCTGACTAGTGATTTCTTGACCAAGGTCATTAGATACAAGACTGATTCTCTGGACTCCAGGAATCTAATCCTTTGACTGTTGAATACCGTACCTTACAGACTTTGGCCCAATTACGTACCCAGAAGTCTTTAAAGCACTGAAAGATGCATGACCTAGTATGTGTGAATCAGACACCTGTGGGTGGAAGCCTGTGAAGAATGCCTTGATAGAATAAGGTTTCTGCTTCTTTCACAAAGGGCAGCCTACTAGCTAGTCCAATCACTTCTTGAGGTATTGTTCGGTGCAAGTGACTGTTAAATACCGTCCTGGCTCTAACTTTCTCTGTTTGGGGCTTGATAGGATATCCGAGCGGTCTCCAGTTGTACCCTCACTTCTGCCAATGTCCTTCAGGTCAGGAGGTAGCACTGACACAGTGCTGGTGGTCCAGTCACCCCAAACAGGTGTCTGTGCCAGTGCAGTTGGGCTCAATGTGGAGCTCTGGATACTGTCCATTCTGGCAGACGATTGACTCACTTAAACGACTTGGCAAATGAAATATAACTAACTAGCATCACTTGTGCCTTTGAACTGATGATCTCCTCCTCCCTGAGATCCTACCTGTGGAGTCTTGCAAGGCTCAGTCCTCTCTTCCCTTTATTTAGTGCGTATTAGGGCTCTAGAGGAGATCACTAGAGACAAACCATAATGCCAGTAACGTGCACATGATTTCAGTTCTGGCTCCTTCACATTGTAAGAACGTAAGAATGGCCGTACTGGGTCAGACCAATGGTCCATCTACCCCAGTAGCCTGTCTTTTGACAGTGGCCAATGCCAGGTGCTTCAGAGGGAATGAACAAAACAGGTAATCATCACTTGATCCATCCTATCAGCCATTTCCCAGCCTCTGGCAAACAATAATCCCTGCCTATCCTGGCTAATAGCCATTGATGAACCTATCCTCCATGAACATATAGGTCTATTTTGAACCCTGTTATAATCACGGTCTTCACAACATTCTTTGGCAAGGAGCTCCCCAGGTTGACTGTGTTGTTTGAAGAAATACTTCCTTTTGTTTGTTTTAAACCTACTGTCTATTAATTTCATTTGGTGAATCCTAGTTTTTGTGTTATGAGGAGTAAATAACATCCTTTTTTACTCTCTCCACACAGTCAGGATTTTATAGACCTCTATCATGTCCCCCCCTAATAACACAAGCCAAAGAGAACACATCACTCCAGTGTTGCGCATGGTACTGCCTCAGAATCCAGTACGAGGTTCCCTTTATGGCATAATCTTGGTTAAATACAGGACTGCTATTCTCTGAGACTTGAAATGACAGCTACCATCAAAGGGGACCTGGGATCTGGCAGATCCCCATGTGAAGTAGGAAGAATTACATGAGCTCTAGCAATCAGATCCATGTCCAGAACCAAAAGCTTTCTCTTTTTTTTGAATAATATTCAATGGAGGAATTCTTTCAGCTGGTCCCTTCTGTGTGTCCTTCTAGCTGCTCAATGGTGCATCTGCCATGACAAACACTCTGACTGCATTCTCAACTTATGTCCCAAATATTCTCGCCTTCTTTTCTGGCTAATTTTAGAAGCAAGGGGTTGTTGAACTCTGATGAATCTCTGCATTTATTATGAATTCCATTATAACCTAGTATTTTTCTAAAGCACTTGCTTTTGTATCTTTTGTACTGGTTTCTGACTAACAAGTGTCTGGTACATTTTCCAAGTGCTGAGTAAATAGCCCTAGCAGCTGCTCCGCTGCTGGAAGGGGAGAACAAACCTGCTAGGTCCTATGGACGGAAAAAGGAGATAGGACCTAGTCCCTGTGTGCTGGGACTTCTAATACACAGAGCAAAGTTTTAATAGTTGTTGACTATCTTGGCGTTGTGCTCCCCAAAGAGTTCCTTTTCCCCTCTTTGTGTTTTGAATGACATGGCAGTTTTAGATAATAGATTGAACTTCATTTTCTCATTTGCTGATTTAAGCCAACTAAAACAACAGAACTGAAAGTCTAGAATCTTCCCCAGTCACTTTCCTGAGTTAGTAACTAATGCCTATCAATGTGTATATATTTGCAGTGACCTCTAGACTTGTCTACTAAAAATAGTTTAGTATTTATGGTCTATGTATCTTAGACACTGGGGGAGACTGAAAGGGGGTGTGTGGGTGTGTATGTGTTTCAAATAAGGTGACCAGACAGCAAGTGTGAAAAATCAAAATGGAGGCGTGAGCAATAGGCACCTATATAAGAAAAAACCCGAATATCAGGACTGTCCCTATAAAATCAGGACAACTGGTTACCCTAGTTTAAGAATAACATGTAAAAATAAGATTGGTAAAGAATCTCAATAGCTAAACAGTTACTCTGCTCTGCACCACTACTGAATTCCTGTTTATTTTAAAGCATTTTTTCTATTTTTATCAATTTTACATTTTCACAGTTGCAGACATTTATGGGGGAGGTCAGAAATATTTAATGACAAGTAGACAGGTTCAAAAAGTTAATTTGTGTTTCAATAGTCGCAAAGTTTTAACATCATAAGTCAGAGCATACAAAGTTAATATTCTTTAGCCAAAGCCTTAAGTTCTCAAGCCACAGTTTTCTTTTCTTATCTGTAAATTTCAATTATCAGTGGAAATAGTGTCAGTTTGTGTGCATGGTGTAATTGACGTTTACTGACATTTACTGATAATCTAATCCTTCCAAGCCTAAATATATGGTTGCTATTGAGCTTTGCTCCCACTAGTTATGGATATGCTCACTGTGGGTGTTCTGTAAATAGTTACTTTAGTATTTTATTACAATCAGTCGGGTGACTGCTCCTAACCAGAACTTGATGGGTTTATGGAAATTTAGGAGGGGGGGCACAAAATTTGCTCTATACCTGTCAAGAGTAATGTGACTGGTTTTAAATAGATAACCCTTTTTCTAGAGTGGTTGTCTAGCTAGAGACACATTGTATGACTGTACTGTTCTACTAGACTGGCTCTTTTTTTTTTTTTTTTTTTACTTATGATTTATCTGATCCCAGACATTTCCTATCTGCCAATTAGCAGGTAGAGACAGAATCCACTGTTCAGCTTTCTCCAGCGTGTGTGTCTCCTAGCAGCTACTTGATCTTTTGTCTTTCTTCCAAAGAATTTGGCAGCGTGTGTGTGTGTGTGTGTGTGTGTGGGTTGGGGGTGTTAAATCTGATGGGGACCTTCTGCAGTTTCTTTCAAGTGGCCCCACAGAGGCAAGTCAGTGACTTGCTTCATCTTTCCACTTTCTTACCTAAGGAGATTTGTTGTAGCTCTCCAGAGACACTCTCTGGAATGAGTGATGCTTCGGCTAGTGTCGAAGTGATTGGTGTTTTGCCAACATCTACATTGCAGATTCGTCCATAACACATGAAGGAACAGACTGTTCATCAGAATTCTTAACAACTGAAAGTACTTGGATTATTTTGGTGAGTGAAAAAAAGTCACGGAACCTGTTTTTCTTCCATGTGCTGTCAGTTTTAGACCTTCAGGTTGCATCGAAATTGAATTAACCCATGTATGACTTCCTCAGGTCATCCTCATGTAACTGCCCTGCATCCTCATTCACCAGCAATAAATAAAATCAGACGTCCACGCAGGAGTCTAATCTAATGCAACATTGTGGATGAGAATTTGGTTCTTCAATCAGGATAGCCAGTTTCCAATAGTGTAGCGGTAAGGTTGGTATACATGTGTTAACAAGTTAATACATTGTATTTGTTGAGTTATATTGTTACAAGGAGGTGAGACCATAACAAAAATCTGGATCAAAACCCTCCCAATCAATCTGTAAGCACCTAGAAGCTAATAAGGTTATAAGTAACAGTCAACAACAAAGAACAAATCATGTCAAACCAACCTAATATCCTTCTTTAATAAGGTAACAAGCCTTGGATGGCGGGAGGCAGGGGAAGCAGTATATATGATATATCTTGATTTTTAGTAATACTTCCGATACTGTCTCTCAAGACCGTCTCTCAAGACCGTCTCATAAGCAAAGTAGAGAAATATAGTAGGTTCACTAAGGCTAGAAAGTTGGACGCACAGCTGGTTGGAAAACCATACTCAGTAGTTCTCAATGGTTCATAGTCTAGTGGAAGGACATATTGAGTGGGGTCCTACAGAGATCTGTCCTGGGTCCAGTTCCAGTCAATATCTTCAGAAATTACTTGGATAATGGCACTGAGAGTACACTTAAAGTTTTTGTGGAAGATATCGAGCTGAAAGAGATTGCAAGCACTTTGAAGGATGGGATTAGAATTCAAAGTGATTTTGACAAGCTGGAGAAATGGGCTGAAATAATCAGAATGAAATTCAATAAGGACAAATGCAAAGTACTACATTTAGGAAGGAATAATCAATTGTACAAATACAAAATGGGACATAACTGCCCAGGAAGGAGTACTGAAGAAAAGTGTGGGGGGGTTATAATGGATCCCAAACTAAATGAGTCCACAGTGTAATAGTGTTGCAAAAAAGCAAACATTATTCTGGGATGTATTAGTAGGAGTCTTGTAAGCAAAACACAAGAAGTAATTTTTCCATCCAGTCAGCATTGATAAGGCCTCAACTGGTGTATTTTGTCCAATTCTGGGCACCACGTTTTGAGAAAGATGTGGACATAATGATTAAAGATCTAGAAAATGTGACCTATGAGGAAAGATTGAAAAACTGGGTTTTGTAGTGTGGAGAAGAGAGGACTGTTGCGGGGGAGGGACATAACCTTTTTAATTTGTAAAAGGTTGTTATATAGTGGAGGGTGATAAATTGTTCTTCTTATCCACGGAGAACAGGACAAGAAGTAATGGGCTTAAATTATAGCAAGGGAGATTTAGTTTAGACATTAGGAAAATCTTCCTAATTGTAAGGATGGTTAAGCACTGGAACAGATTACCTGGAGGGGTTGTGGAACCTCCATCAGTGGAGGTTTTTAAAAACAGGTTGATAAATACCTGTCATAGATGATCTATATAATACTTATTCCTGCTTCAGTGCACGGGGCTATTAGATGACCTTTTGAGTTCTCTTCCAGTCCTCCATTGTGTGTCGATAAGGGAAAAAGAGAAAGGACTGATGTATCTAATATTGCTAATTTTGGGGTGAGAGCTCTTGAGTGCAGTGTGACTTGGCTTCAGCAACAGTTACAGTCCTTCAGGCATGGGAGTGAGAGAGGCACTCAAGTTAAGACATGCCAAAATTAAAGTTACCTTCAGGTGTGCTGCTTTTTGCAAATGCAGCATTACTATACAGCCTTTAATGGCAAGATAACTCTGTATAGAATCGTGCAGAGATGCATGTATAGCATATTATAATATTTTCATCCCTTCAAATACTCTTGTTGTAGTAGTCCAGTTTATCTCTATTGCCTTTACTTTTTTAATAGAAGATCTCCTCCCTGTATGTGTTTTTTAATAACTTAAATTCCATTTTCTTGTTAACTAATAACTCATACTCCCTTAAGTACTGCTCAGGAGATGGGACAGTAAATTTAGTTAACTCAGTTGCAGGCTTAATGGCCTATGTACACCAGTCAATGTTCAGCTTTTTACTATGTTCTTAAACTGTAATATGTTGTGAAAGAGACTTTTTTAAGTTCAAAGATTTGTGTGGACTCTCTGAAATCCATGGAACAGTACTGCAAGTTGCTACATATGTTTATGTAAGGGTGCAGGAAAAATCCTGTCTTTTGTGCTGGTATGTGATCATTATAATGCAAAAGCACAAGTGGTCACTCATGCGTATATATAATATATACCTGGTCGAGCCCGGGACATGCATCATGCTATCATGCTTAATCCAATGAAGAGGGATATGGGGATTAATGAGGCCAGAAACATTTTGCTATCTCAATTAAAAAGTACACACTATGTACTGTGGGAATGCTGGATGGGATGGGAACTGAGTTACTGCAGAGAAATCTTTTTTGGGTGCTGGCTGGTGAGTCTTGCCCACATGCTCAGGGTTTAGCTGATCGCCATATTTGGGGTCGGGAAGGAATTTTCCTCCGGGGCGGATTGGCAGGGGCCACGGAGGTTTTTCGCCTTCCTCTGCAGCATGGGGCATGGGTCGCTTGCTGGTGGATTCCCTGCAGCTTGAGGTCTTCAAATCTCACTTTTGAGGATTTCAATAACTCAGTCATGGGTTCGGGGTTGTTATAAATGTGTATGGGTAGGGTTTTGTGGCCTGCCTTGTGCGGGAGGTCAGACTAGATGATCATATTGGTCCCTTCTGACCTATGAGTCTATGAGTCTATGAGTCTATGTTGCATCTGTAGGCTGAGCACATTGCACACATCAGGGGCTCATTGCATGCCTTCATTTCCCTCCCCCTGCCCCACAAGCTCCCTGTGTGACTCCCTCTCATTCACCTCTTTCAGGGACTTGCAACAACCTGTGTCCTCTGCCATATGCCAAGGGCTCTGTCTCCCTTGCCTCTTGCAAGGGCCCTGTGTGCTCCCCAGTGCCCAAGTCTTCCCCAGCCAGGGACTTGCCATTCTCCCATTCCATTTTCTGATTTTTTTTTTCACGAAAATCAGTGGGATTCTGTCCATTGATACCTAGAACATTCCCTAAAAGTTTAGAATTGTTTGGATGTAGCAATCAAAAGTTCATGTGTTTACAGATAGAAATGCCATTGAGTTTGGTGTAAGACCTTCCTTCACTTGGACATTTTGCTTTCTTTTTTGACTTTATACCAGGACGTGGCTTTTCAATGGCCTGAGTCTAACTGTATTAGCTAAGAGCTTTCTGGCTTTGTAGAAGTCCATAATCAAATTGAGTTATTGATGGGCTTGTTCTGCTTTAAAACTTGTTAAAGCCTGTAAATGGGTGCTGGTGCAATCCAGTTCCTCAAAGGTAATGAGTTTACTGTTTCTTTTTTATATAAGGATGCTAGATCTTTGGTCCTCTAAACCAAAATACCTACTTCTGTCTCTTTTTTTTTTTTTTTTTTTAACTTTTGGATGCAAAAGAAATTATCTTTCCATTGCCAGACAGCACTGAGCTTACTAAAAGCCCAAATCTAGCACATCTGAATCCTCCTGTGAATGTTGTAGCACACTGTCCTCTGCCTTGCAAAACCATACTGGAAACACTTCAGGATTGTCATCCTTCTGTAGCAGGAACTGTGCCTTTATTTATTTGGACAGCATCTAGCACAGGGGTGTCCAAACTTTTTGAATCACGGGCCACAATGCGTTGTAAAATTTGACAGAGGGGCCGGGCAAGGATCAGACGGATGGAGTGTACACAGCACCCAACACACTACACCCTGGCAGCCAGCACTTCAGACCACTATCTGCCGTGAAATTGACTCGCCTTTGTCAATTTCGGCAGCGGAGCTTGACAGTGGGGTTCACAGCGCTGAATTTCGGCCATGAAACTCACTCTCCACTCTTAAATTCCGCGGCGCAGCTGCAGACTGGCGGGCACAATACCATTTTAAGAACCGGTTCGCGCGAACCGCTGCGAACCGGTTGGATGTGCAGACTGCCTGGCCCCATTTTAAGAACCCGGGACCCAGTTTGGCGGGCCGGATTAAAAAGCATGAAGGGCCGTATGTGGCCCGCGGGCCGGACTTTGGAAGTGCCTGATCTAGCACAATGGAGCCCCTGATCCTGAAAAGGTTTCTGGAAGCTCCAGTAAAATTAATATCTAATAAAATTAATGGCAGGTATAGTTCTGTATTGGCATGAGGCAACTTCTAACAGAATAAATAACTGCTAATCTGCATCCCAGAGTCACTGTGCTACAAAAATTGCATGCGCATCCAGCTTTCACAGCTCTTAGGGGCTCCCAGTGGCCTATGTGGTTTGGTAAAGCTGTAATTGTGTGGGTTTTTTATTAACTCCAGCAGTCATAGTTGCTTTTCTGACATCTATACCAACTGAAGTACGTCATGAAATAGGGAAGCCTCAAAATTAGTAAATTCACTAACACCAGGGCCACCTCCTGTGTTGGTTTTTTTTCTTCTTTCTGTTACACAACTTAGACTTCAGTATAAACTCAACTTCCAGGTATTGCTCTTGTCCTGATTCCTGCTTTTGCCCTTACATGGGGGGCCCCGTTGGGTATAATTCAAGACTTCATTCTCCTTGTAGCCGCTAGGCTAGATAGGGTTATTCTTGATGCATTAGAAGACACTCCGAGGGGAAGCATGGTTCAGTGGATAGCAGAGGCAATGTATGGTGGGGGCATGCAGGGTCACATGCCTCCCCAGATTTGCTGGTTGGCTTGTACTGAGCACGCTCGTACAGAGCAGGCACAGGTCATCTATGGTGGGATTGGGATAGGACATCGGACCGGAATGCCAAAGACCTGGGTTCTAGTCGCCTATCTGCTACTGAGCTGCTTTGTGACCTCAGGTCAGTCACTTCACCTCTGTGCCCTTCCCATCCCTTGTTTTGTCTTATTAAATCGCTAGTTTGGGACAGAGATTCTCTTATACAGTGCTTAGCCCAGTGGGGCTCTGACACTACGTTAGGCCTCTGGCCACTACTGTAATCTCACTACTACTACTATTACTTATGACATATGCTAGATTATCAGTCTCTTTGCTTACTCTAGACACTTCATTCTGCCAAGATTTAACCTCGTTCCTGTGTCTATCTTGCAGTTCCAGGGAACTAAGCATAGGACAACTGCTATGGTCATAAAAAATGTAACCTCTTGAGAAGCCAAGATACACGCTATAGTTAAGCGCTAGTGCCTAAAAGACAAGTAAAGCTTTATAACTGTTAGAAAGTTCAGTGATGTTGTATGATGAAAAATGTTTGACGTCGGGAAAATAATTCCTACTGCAGAACACAAGGGAATCAATTCTAATCATGGTACCTAGAAATACAAGACTTAAGTAGATCAATCCAGTTAATCCTCTGTCAATACCCTATTTTCCTTTTATACACATCTCCAGTCTAGGGGTAAATGCCAAGAAATGGACATTTCCCCCAGTTTCTGTGGGAGACTATTTTGTAACTGATCTGATCTCACCAAATCTTGGTTGAATATAACGTGGGGTGAGAGATTCTTGAGTATCCTTTTAACCCTTTTGTTAGGGAAGACTGTGGGCCTGATTGTCCATTGCCCTGTACCTTAGGTAGTCCCCTACACCAGTGCAGAATGAATGTAAAATGCTATGAAACCACAATTGGTTTTATCCTGGTTTCATAGCATTTCATACACAGGACAATGCCAAATCACTGTGTTCATCTTCTAAATATTTATTTTAAATTGATACCAGGCTTAGTGAAATGAGAATTCTTCAACTACCTATTTCCCTGCCCAATTTAAAGCCAGATTGCCTCCCAACCCCTATGGATTTTGAACCCAAGAGTTTAGTACTCTTATCTGCTTAAATGAAGAGCATCTGATCCTGATATTAGGCACTGATCCTAATGCTATTCCATGCTCTCTAAATCTTTGTATGCTCTCTGTATGTCAATCAGCTGGCTCTTACTATTGATGATCCTTTTATTCACAACATATTTCATTGCTGGAAGGATTTCCCAAGATCATCTTCTAACTCTTTCAGCTGATCCACACTTGGCTGGACTATTAAGATTAACTTGCATATTTCTTCTCAATAATGACACTGGGTTTTTCTGTTGTCCTGCACCATCCACATCTAGCTCAGTGATGTGCCTCCTGTTGGTGCCTTCGTGATCTTAATCCATTTCCCTTTTTCTGCAACTTTATCTGAACCATTGCACTTCCTCCATCAGAATGAAAAATCCTCTCTGCTTTGTGTTGACATAGACCTCCTTTTAGATGTAATTTCTGTATTAAAACCATCTGCACACTCGAGCTCCCCACAGGAATCCTCCACTTGTTTGTCGCTCAATTAGGCTTATTGAGCCACAGCAGTTAAAACTGGCCCAGTCCTTGTGTCCCTTCGCCACTCCCACACACGAACTTCCGAACAGACTAGTAAACATGTGGTTCACCAACCAGCACTTTGCCTTCCATCGCTCACCCTTGGAAACAAAGAATCTGTTCCTGACGTAAACATTTTAAGGTGGCATTAAGGTTGAAATTGGACGGGTATATCTGACCTAATCCTGAGGGGAGAGCCCTCCCCCCCCCCCGTCGTTTCTGTGATCCCATTTACCTTATTTTGTGCTCTGTGGTGGTGATGGTTTCCAAGTCTATGTTACCAGAAGATTGTAGAGGGCAGGTGGCAGTAGAGTAGACACAACTAAAGCTGGAATACACTCGGATCATTGCATGCAGGCTGGCCTAACTGCACCCCTCAACTCAACAGAATTCTGACAGATAACTCTTGTATGTGTGGAGAGAAGCATCAGACATGATCTCAGAATGGATCTTTTCTTTCTGGCATGACTGGCCAATAGATGTTCTACTGGGTAAGGCAGGGAGCGTTCTGAGGTTTGTGGTGGCTCATAGGATAGCCAGTACTAGTCTCCTATCTACCCAATGCACCTTCCAGCTTCCTAGTCCTTATCTATTTTATCAATCCATGTGTCTATGGCTGCCATTGTGGTAGCTGAGCACCCCACAATCTTTAAGATACTGATCCTCAGAACACCGCTGCGAGTGAGGGCAGTTTTTATCCCCATTGTACAGACAGAGGAACTAAAGCATACAGGGCTAAGTGATGTTCCCAAAGTCACGCAGGAAGTCTGCTGGAACAGTTGGTATTTATTTGTATTGTGGTAAGGCCTAGGAGCCCCAGTTGTGGATCAGGACCCCATTGTACTAGATGTACAAATACAGAATAAAAAGACCAGTCACCGCTGGGGGGACTTACAACAGAAGTATGACAAGAAACAGTAAATGAATTCAGACAGGCCAGCGGGGGAGTTCAAGAAAACAATGAAAACAATATTTGTAGATTCTAAGGCAAGAAGGGACCATTGTGATCATCTAATCTGACCTGTAGAATACAGGCCGGAGAACTGCCCCAGAATAATTCCTCAAGCAAATGTTTAGATAAACATTCCATTTTGATTTTAAAATGGTTAGTGATGGAGAATCCAACATGACCCTTGGTATGCTGTTCCAGAAGTTAATTACTGCTGGAATTTACGTCTTATTTCTAGTCTGAATTTGTCTAGCTTCAGCTTTAGCCATTGGATGGTTTTATACCTTTGTCTGCTAGATTGAAAAGCCTATCATTAAATGTTTCCCACATGTAGATATTTATAGATTGTAATTGAGTCACCTCTTAACCTTTCCATAGATTTAGTTCTTTCAGTCTAACAATTTAGCTTATCATTATAAGGCACATTTTCTAATCCGTTAGTCGTTCTTGTGGATCTTCTCTGAACTCTCTCCAATTATCAACATTCTTCTTGAATTGTAGGCACCAGAACTGGACACAGTATTCCAGCAGCAGTCACATCATTGCCAGACAGGGACATAAAATAACTTCTCTATTTCTATTCGAGATTACCCTGTTTATGCATTCTGGGATCACATTAGCTCTTTTTGCCATAGCTTCATACTGGGGAGATCATGTTCAGCTGATCATCTACCCTGATCTCCAAAATGTTTTCGGTCACAGCTTCCCAGGATCGAGTCCCCTTATTCTGCCAGTATGGCCTACATTCTACATGCCTACATTTACACTTAGCCGTATTAAAACACACATTATTTGCCTGTGCCCAGTCTCTGAGTCAGTGTGACCTGTGCTCCATTGCTCACCACTCCCGCAATTTTTGTATCATCTGCACACTTTATCAGTGACTTAGGCTTCCAGATAAAAATGTTAAATGGCATAGGGCCAAGAGCCAATCCCTGGGACCCCACTGGAACACACAGCTGCTCTGATGATTCCCAGTATACAGCTACATTGAGGCCTATCAGTTAGAGTGTTCAATCCCTTTAATATGTGCCATGTTAATTTTCTGTCATATTAGCTTTCTAATTAAAATGTTGTGTGGTGCCACGTTAAATGCCTTACAGAAAGTTAGGTATATTTTATCAATAGTATTTCCTTTAGCAACCAAACTTGTAATCTCACAGACATGATTTTTTAAAAGTTTGACACAGTCTGTTTTTTCCATAAACCCATGTTGATTTGCATTAATTATATTACTCTTAATTTTTTATTAATAGGGTCTCATATCAGCTTCTGCACTGTCTTGTCTGGGATCAATGTCAGGCTGACAGGCCTATAACTACCCCCCAAAAAAGCCCTCTTCACTTCCCCAGTTCCAAGACTTATTCAGTATTATCAGTATTAATGGTCCAGGGAGTACCTCAGCCAACTTACACAACTCATGGATGCAAATTATCTGAACCTGCTAATATAAAAATGTCTGTCTTTAGTAGCTTCTAGTTAACATCCTTCTGAGATGCAAGTGGATAATATTGGTCAGCATGATAGTTGGTGTTCTTTTCACACCAGCACCCTAACCATTGTCAAGTTTTTGTAGGCAACATGGCAAAGGAAAGTTTGTTTTTGTTTGTTTGGTTGGGTTTTTTTGTTTTGTTTTGAGGTGGGACCTGAAGCTGGGTAATGAGGTAGCTTTGCAGAAACCCCCTGATCGCCCAAGTCCTAAGCTAGTTGCCTCTTCTTTTAGAGAAGGGTATGGCCCTTGTGGGTTCTTAGTTCCAAATTTTGTAGGCCCAATATCTAGGGTTTAGTGAATCCTGCCTTTAATCTCACTCGCTGATGCTAATAGCAGGGAGTGGCTTTTAAACTGTTTTGCCAGACCTGCTCGCATTAATCATTAGTGGGAGGGTTTTTTGCATGGCCTACTTGCCTGACTGAAGGCATAAAAAGTATCAGATAGCCTGGTAACTGAATATAGTATATTACTGTTTTCACAGAACATGCAGTATCATCCATGCTATGCAGATGTTTTTCCCATCTGCTTAATGCTTAACCATGGTGGCTTCCTTACTAGAATTGCTTCCTCTGCGTATTCTGTCTGGTAGTGTCTCAGTGCAGTGTTTCAGTTGTTAATTATACCATATTCTTAACCAGCTCTGTGTGGCTCTTGTAGTTTTTGTTTTTCCATTCTTCGTCCAACTTACAGTGGAAGGTTGTCATTCTAACCTTGACATTTCCTAA
>ML675652.1:5039458-5169795 GCA_007922155.1 Mesoclemmys tuberculata
GGGTCAAAAAAAAAACCAGGTCAACTATGACATACAGATGTGAAACTGGTTTGACGGGTTTTTTTTTTCCAAATCACAAGTGAGACCAGGGACAACAGTTTTAAGACAAACAACTAGGGCTCTTTCAAGAGTTGAAGATTAAATGTCAGCTTGATGAATCAGCCAACTGTAGGTCCTCGGACTCTGCTATCAGAAGTTAATTTCATTATAGCACTGAGTAACATACTCCAGGAATTCCAGCATGAAATAGTGCTACACTGTCTAGTAATTCCCATGGTGATTGCATCGGGTGTTCATTAGAAGGGCAGAATAATTGTGTAATTTTAATGACAAACCACCTTAGCTTTTCATTAAAAGTTAAGTAAGCTAATTGCAGGAAGAGCAAACTACAGGGCTAAAGCACATACACTATATCTGCAAGACTCAAAAATGCCCCCTTTTCAGTAGTGAGTAGGGAAATGTAGCTCTGACCAGTTGCTTTTCTTTTATACCTAAATTGCACTGGCATACCAGGAACTGTAGGGCTGATAGCTGGAGTGCTCTGCTCTGCTCAGTGCAGGTGTACTGGCCAGAGTCTCATCGGAGCAGGGAGCAGAGTGTCAGTGTGACTCAGGGGTATCAATGACTGGAGCGTCTAGGCACGGAATATACCTGCAGTGGAAGTAGAGGATCCCCATGTGGAGGAGAGACAGAGTGGTCCTTCTCTTTTCCACCTTCGCTGCTTGGCCCTTTCTCCCAGCGGAGGAGAAGAGAGGCACTGTGCTTCTTCCCATTTCTGAAGGCATCTGCCAGCTAGACTTTGGTGCCCAGGTACCACAATGATTAGAGATGGCTGTATTCTTCCTTCCTCTAACATAACACTTGGAGGTGCCAGGTGTTCAGAAATGTTTGTCTGGCCTTATGTAGATATCCACAAAGCCTGTTTTCCACCTATTCATCCAATATTGTTTTATGGGATGGAGGATGCTTCATTCTAATATTGCACTCCCATTGTCCGTTAGGGAAATATCCCACTCAGTCAGGGCAGCCACCTCCATTTTGGAAAAATTTTGGGGGCATTGTAATGTCCACATCCCTAATACTTAGATAACATAAAGAGGTGCTGGGGCAACCTAGTTACATCACTGTAACTAGGGCACAAGCATGTGGCAGTGACCAAGTCTGATAGATGTTCTATATAGAGTTGTGGTGAAAAGGAAGCTGCTTCTTGGGAAGTAGAGGTGGGGAGGAAGGCAGAAAGGTTTAGAATTGGGTGGGTGCCGCTTATGATGCCTGAGAAACGTGGCTAATGAAACCTGTGGATTCCAATTTATGTAATGTCCTTGGTGATAAGGCAAATGAGCACAAAGGATGGAAAATCTGCATTTTGACCCTTGGAAGCTATTTGAGAAATCCACAGCCTAAATTATATGCAAGAAGAAAAGCCAGAGGAAAAGTTAGTTTTGATTCCAGATGGGATGTTCCTCAGTTAGGTTTGGGATTCAACTCTAAAACAATCATTTGGAAAACCTGTGTTTTGGTGGCTGCTTTTTTTTTTTTTTTTTAAAAAGAAGAATCTAGCCACATTTCACAGTCAGCCAAGTGGCCTGTGGGTTCAAAGTTGAAATGCTGCTTTTAGGAAGACCTAAAATAAAGTGACTGTCTCAGCTTCAGGGTAACTGCTCCTGTGTGTCCCCTCTTTGGTCCGTTCCAGGAGCGCCCAGTCAGGTCTTGTGTCTCCAGCTGTCACCTGGTAGCGTAGTCTGCATGCACAGTGAAATTCGGTGGCAGTTGACAGGGGATACACAAGCTATGTATAGTAGCTTGTGTATCTCCCATTGACTTCCTAAATTCTAATTAGCGCGGCATCCCCACTACACTGTGCTGACAGGAAATGCCCTCCCAGCGATGCAGCATTAATCTTTTTGCAGGTCGATTTATTGAGTCGACTTCAGGATTGATTGAGCGGGTCACGATTTCCGCTCAATTGATCTTGAAGAATTGATCCATTGCCACCAAATGTGCCATCGTGGGTGAAGACATAGATGCTGGGTTGGGACCCTTGTCCCACTTCCTTCTGACTGGGGCTTTTAAGGCTGTACAGCCCCCTGCCATACACTGGCACGTCTCCAGCAAGCAAGTTTGCTTAAAGGCCAGCACCTGGGCTATGTCTTTCTCTCCAAGAACCATGATCAAGTTTTTGCCAGTCACCACAGAGCTCTTTCTCAGCAGAGTACATTTATTTTTAGGACAAAAAAAGCACGCAGAGAAAACAGATTTAAAACAAACAAACAAACAAAAACTCCTACACACTTACTAAACATGCCAGAAATCACTCATCTTCCACATGATGAGACTGATAGGCCAACATTCCTTCCAACCCTTCAGCAAGGGTTGGGTTTTTTCCTAGGACAGGAAGTCCTGTCCATTTGCTGAATCAAAAGGAAGACCACAAGCCAGCTTAATCTCATTTTTTCTACCAAAAGCTCTTGTTTCCTAGTCTCTGGAAAAGCCGGCTGAACCAATATATGCAAACCACCCCATATGGTGGAACTTATCTGGAGTTGTTTATGATCTCTGGAGTAATTGCCTCCTGCTGTTTCTAGTTCCTGTGGGAGCTGTGGTTACACCCCCATCCCCAAAGTAAAACCCAACCAATCGTACATAAACCATTCATAAATGTAATACAATGGTCCCCAAAAATATTGCAATCTCTATCACAAAGACCAGTTACTCCAAACAAAGAATGCCATCAGTGGGCTATGGAGTCATTCTAATATATGATTATGTATTCTAATAAATCCTAGCCCTGTATTGTGTCTGATGAAAGACATAAGGGGAGAAGCTGTCAGATATTTGTATTTATATGAGAGAAATGTACAAAATCCCAAGGATGGAGCAGGTGTAAAGAAGGAAAACAGAGAGGGTCTTATTCTCCATTGCCCTGCATCTTTTGCATTACTTGAACCAGTGCAACATGGGTGTAAAAGCTGCTAAATCAGAATGGTAACACATCACACTGCTCTGAATGACTGACTGCACCTTGTCCACTCAATGGACACTCTCTCTGGCCCAAAGACTTGCTTTACATAATCTCAAAGCACTTTTCAGCAGCTACAAAACACAGGTATCCCTTAATGCAATCCCTAAATTCCAACTTCCTCCTAAAGTAGAGGTTAGCGGTTGTTTTAAAAGTAGATGGGGACAGCACACAGCAGTTCAGCACAGGCAGTGAAGAGAAATTCTTTAGACAATCCAACACAGTGGGAGTTTAAGTGAGTCAGAGCTGAAATACTGCCATGATACTAAGGCTAACCTCCAGAGTTTCGCACCCCACCCCTGACAGTAAGTAGCCAGGACTTTCAGTTTGATATTTTGTTTAAAATGCAGCAGCATCGCTGATGAAGTGTTGTTACTGTCTCTGAGGGTGAAGTGTCTGTCGAATCTGTCCCCTTTGGAATTCTTCCTTCCACATGTGCCCTAACCCAGTCCTGCTTAGCATATGAGATCTGACATGGTCACCTCACACAGTAGTGGAGCTGCAGGCAAATGAATAGCTTGCCTGGGGGGGGGGAAGTCAATTTTTGTCCCGTTTAACATGGATTATTGAATATAAATCCTGTTTCTACATGCACGGATTGTCATTAGATGTAAGCACATTATGCAAAGTTCATAGACAATTTTAAAAACCAAGGGAGTTCATACAACTATATATTTGCAGATTGTCCCACACTTAATCCTTGTTTAAATCTTTAGGATACAAAACAGTCTTGTAAATCTATAGCATGAATTAGCATAACCCTGCCCCGGCTACACTGTGCCCCAGGGTTCTTTGAAAGCTGCAGGGGTAGAGCAGAAGCTGCTGTTGGACATCAAGGGACATAATATTGAGGGGAAAACGGTCATTTGAAACTGGTTTGTAGTAGTATATTAGTCCAGACTTTATTTGATCAGGTCCCTTTATGCTCTATATGTACAATAGAGAGACAAGAGATGGACCATATCATAGAGAGATTACAATCTGAATTAAGATAAAATACAGCAAGTGGATTTTTTAAAAAGGGGAACTGGAAAAGTTAGATGAATGTAACAGTAATAGGAACATCCCTTTATATAAGCTAGCTATGTGCATAGTTAGATGGATTGGAGATTACATTGTATTTTAAAAACAAGAAATAGATATGAAATGTCCCTGTTGACCATCTACCCAGCCATTATTAGTTGAGAGTTAACCATATGATAGAGATTAATCTTGAGGAAAGTCTTCAGGGAGGACAGGGGGAGTGGTTTGATGGACTAGTGTCCTAGCAGTGCCTTTTTCCTTTAACTTTTAAATACATAAGTAACATCTTGTACAAGAATGAAAAATCAAATGTACACTTGTATGGTTTTCACTGTCATAGTGATCCAATATATCTGTAGTGACCTACGATGGTATTTGCTATGGGATTTGGGCACCTAACTCCATTAGCTTCTTTCAAAAATACCCTAAACTATTAGGTTGGGGGGAGGGCTAGATAAGAGATCTGCAGTAATTGATGCTGAATATTAAGATGATTGGGATAGTTTGACACAGTCAACTAGAGTTCCTCTCTACCAAAGTTATCATCTTCAATTCTCAAGTATCTTGATAAATGGGCAGCAGATCTTTATATACGGAATTTTTAAACTGAAATAATGTAAAGTTTTAGACTGTCTCAATCTGCATCTTTTTGTACTGAAAAGTTTAAACTCTTAGCAAAATTCTATTTTATTCTTTCTGAGAGAGATTAATAGAAAGTGTTAAGTGAAAGTAACTTCAGTTTAATAAGTGTGGTATAACTTTTAATTTGGCCTTTTGATCTAGCAGCTGTGCAAACAGCGACAAGGCTTCATAGATGCTGGAACTTGGGGTGCTGCTACCCCCCTGGCTTGAAGAGGTTTCCATCATATCCAGGGTTTACAGTTTGGTTCAATGACTCTCAGAAACCCCACTATACACATTGTTCCAGCCCCTTTAAAGGTTTAATATCTCAGCCTTCAAAAACTGGAAAGTAATAGTGAATCACTGCAGAAAGTGGGGAAAGAAGTTGGTGTGGATCTTTACTGCAGTGGTTCATGGCCCATGAGCTGCTTGCGGCCTAGTCAGCGAACAGCTGCGGCGCCGTGACATCCTCAGGGCCTCACAAGTAATATATATGTAGTGACCCACATAACACACACATAGCTGCATATGTGGTCCACAGCGGTAAATAGGTTGAGAACTACTGATGTACTGCGTAGATTAGAGATGAGGTAATGTCTTTTATTAGACCAACTTTTGTTGGTGGGAAAGTACAAGCTTTTGAGCTACACAGCGCTCTTTGGGTCTGGGGAAAGAAGCAGAGCAGCTGCATAGATTAGTCAGTACAGTTCTAATGCAGTTGCACCAAAGCACAAAAGAAACCCATTTGATTATTTCTGGGATCTGAGCATGCACCATATTAATCCAATCTTGTCCATCAGGGCAGCCAGATAACAAGGTAGTTAAATGTGTAGTTAAATGTGAAACTTAACAAGGTAGTTAAATGTGTGCCTAACTTTCAGCATTTAAATGATCCCACTGACTTCATGCTTTGTTGAATCCAGGCCAAACCTGGGAAAAGCTATTCAGCACTACTTAACTCCATCCCACACAAGCATGCCAGCACTTCACTGTTAAGCCTTTGACTAGCAGAATTGTGAAAATTGTGCTGATAGAAAAATGTTATCAAGATTAAAGAACTAGCTGTGCGTCATTCTCATCCTTTGTTCTTCCTGTGTCATTGAGCATCACATTTTCCCCAGCATTCCTATAATTCTCCTAGCAACGTGCTTAGTCCAGGCATCCGAGACAGGCGACAAGTTTTATGGGCCCGTGGTGCCCAGGCTCCATCAATATTGAGGATGGTGGGCCCAGCTCTACCAACATTTCTGTGTTGCTGTGGGGGTTGGCCACCAAGCCTCTAGTGGTGCTCAGCGGTGCAGGCGCAGAGTCCAGCGGCTCCAAGCAACAACCCAGCTGTTCTGCCTCCCTCCCCTAACACACTCAGGGGCTGGCCAGGAGCCAGTCCTGCCCCCAACCGGTGTGGTGTGGTGGCAGCCGCTCCTCCCCCCCAACCCTTCCCACATGGGCTCAGCGCCCTGGCCAGGAGCCGCTCTTGGCACCACCAAAAATTATACTACACTTTGTACCCATGGCATCCAGAGAGTAATATACTCTCCTATTAGCAATAGCTCTTAACTTACTTGCCGGAGGCAGGGTTAGGAGAGCCTCTGTGCTATGGAAAGCAGAACATGGCATTTGGTGCTGCAAGAATCTTTTTGGTAGGGTTATTTTGAGACCACACCCAGGTAATGTATATTGCTTACGTCACTAGATCAGAGTTAAAGGTAGGAGTAGGCGGAATCTAAGATTATACATTTGACTTGCCTGCCAATCATTTAATGTTTTGAATAATTACATTGTTTAACACTTTTCTGACCACAGGTTGTTCCATGTCACAACTTCAGAACCCTTGGGGAGTATACCAGAACGGTGTGACGCATGTTCTGGATGCTGGTAAAGTAGTTGTTTTCTTATAGAAGGAATATCTGTCTATAATGGGATGCCTATTGCTTGCTTCTGCCGTATTTCAGGAAAGAGGGAGGTCTCTGTGGTTCTTTCTAAAATAGCATGGACTGAATTCTGTAATTCTGGGCTGGGATTTCTGTAGGACCCCAAGTTCAGCACACAGGTCACAATGAATTAGACACACCAAATCAATTAAAACTCAATGAAACTCTAAGATACCTTTGGACATCCCAGCCCTTAAATGCATTTTCTTTATATGTTACTGTGGGGAAAACATTCACTGTAAGAGGGAAAACTTTCAAGACTGCTGAACTGCTTGGGTGCATAGGTCCAATTTTCAAAAACGACTTAGGGCATATCTACACTTAAAATGTTACAGTAGCACAGTTGCAGCACTTCAGTGTTGACACTCACTACTGCAACAGTAAGTAGGGGTTTTCCCGTTGGTGTAGTTAATCCATCTCTCTGAGAGGCAATAAGTAGCTCGACAGAAGAATTAATCCGTTGCCTTAGTGCTGTCTACACCAGGAGTTAGGTTGGTGTAGCTACACCTCTCAGGCTAGGTCTATACTGACAGCGGCAAATTTGCTGCCATCAGATCGATTTTTCTGGATCGACTGTACGGTCTGTGAAGAAATCGACCTACGAAAACCACCTCCAAAAATGGTGCACCACAGTATGGGCGGCGCGCAGAACGGAAGCAGTGGATGTGACGTGAGTTATGCAAGTTTTTTACGTCGCTTGCGTATCTCTCGTCAACTGCTGCCGAATCTCAGAGATAAGTATAGACCAGCCCTTAGCGTGTGAAAAATGCACACTCTCTGAGAGACCTAGCTATGGCTTACAAGCTCGCACTCTAAGAGCTCACTCAGTAATTTCAATGGGGCTTTAGGGTCCTGAGTACCTGTCACTTTTGACAATAGGACTAAGGCTCCTAAATCACTTGGGACTAGATTTGTAGAGGTATCTTGGCACCTATTGGATGTTTGGCCAGCTTCTGAAAATCCCCCTAGGTGCCTAAACACCCTTTTAGAAATCTGGCCCTCAGGCACTTTTGAAAATCTTACTCAAGAGTTTTCTTTTCTGTACATTGACTTTCAAACATCCTGTATAGTGCAATTTTCCAATCACATTGTGGATTAGCTTTCTATCAGCAAGAAACTGAAAATAAAGACTCTCATTATCATTCATTCTTTGAAAGGGGATTTAAATCACCATTTACAAACTACTGAGTTAAAAAAACAAACGAACAAACAAACCAAAAAACCAACGAATAAGCTCCGAAGACCAATAATCCTGTAACTGAAGTCCTACTTGTTGCTCACATGATTACTGAATCTGTGGCCTTGGTTGTTGATTAATTGCTGCCTGAAGAAAGCAGCGGACAGGACAATTCCCGTATTCACTGAAAGTCTCTCAAAAAGTGGAGTAGATATTTTGATCCCTTGAAAGGTATAATGTTATTTCTCATGGCAGTGGTGGGTAGCTTATGAGCCTGGTTAGGCCATTACACGTAGGCATGTACATCAATAGACACTTGTGTTCTGTTGAATACAGACTCTCTATTTAAGTAGCCTTGAATGTTATAAACAGAAGACTTTGGCCCTGGCTGTTATGTATCCCAAGGCTGCTGTACACTGTTCTTGCAATGTAAAGAGTCCTTAAACCAGCGGTTCTCAACCTGTGGGTCGCGACCCCGGCGGGGGTCGAACGACCAAAACACAGGGGTCGCCTAAAGCCATCGGAAAATACATATTTCCGATGGCTTTAGCCGCTGAGAAGTCGCGCTACCATCTGTAGCAGCGCTATTCAGCTGGAACGCACACCGTTATGGATGCGCGTTCCAAACTGAATGCCTGCGCACATGCGCAGATGTGATTGCATCATCCGTCCGGGGCCTAAGGGGCGGGGGAAGCGGGGGGAACGCTCCACAGTCCATAGCAGCGCATTACGTGTGTCCGGCGCTTGCTGACGTCATCAGTTTTGAAGTAGCCACCAAAATTATTTTTTGGTTTGGGGTCACCGCAATATGAGGAACTGTATTGCGGGGTCACGGCATTAGAAAGGTTGAGAACCACTGCCTTAAACTAAGTATAAATGTAACCTACTCCTGGTTTAAGGCCCCTTGACTCTGCCACAGCAATGTAAGGCTGCCTTACTGCAACTGAGAATCAATCATTACCATTCTCTCATGGCTGCTGAATTAATACCAGTTATTGAGGAACCTTTAACACAGGAATAAAGTACATTCAATGCTACTTACAGAGAGGTCTGTATTAAATAAAACACCAATTCATTACTGTCATATGTTCCAGTCCTGTCTAGGCAAATTCAGTAAATGTATGTCTGAATATATTTAAATACTAAATTTAGGATTAGTAATTTCAGCACTGAAAAGGCAGAACATGCAAGTGAGAGATCCCATAGTAATATGCCCATACTGCATATGTTGTCTCTCAGGGTAGACATTTTAATAGCATAACTAACAAATACTTTCTGCTTCTGTCATGGGATCTTAAGTGTGTAAATTGCTTTAAATTAAACCTCTCAATCCCTCAGAGAGAGAGTGCTGCTCATGCCACTTACAGATGGGAAAACTGGGGCACAGAGGGGATGAGACTTTCTCGAGCTTGCACAGTGAGTGATTGGCAGAGCTGAGAATAGAACCCAATCCCCCCTACCAAACGTGTCTCTGAAAATATAACCTCAAAACTCCACGAGCCAGCTCAGCTCCCACTTTTGATACCAGATAAATTCTCATCTCCCAGCCAAACACTGAGTGCTCCCCTGGAAAACAATGGGAGTTTCTGGGTGCTGAACAATTCAGAAAATCTGGTGTAAATTGGGAATTAACATTTGCAGAGCAACATTAACACTAGTATATTGTGATTCTTGAGAGTTTAACATTGAAATCTTAGTTCAGTAATTTACCATCATGTAATCTTCCTGTTTTGGGTGCAGGGTAGGGGGGATAGGAGAGAGCAGGAAACCAAAATGCTGGTTTTTCTACTGATTTCACTGACTGGTTCCTCAGTTTGAAAGTGTACAAAGAGATGAACTACACAGTGAAAAAGCAGCTCAAAACCACATCTATGTAACTGACAAGTTGTGATTTTATGTAATTGGTGCTCTCTAGTAAAAAATCCAAATTTAGCAGAAATATTATGCTGTGTGTGTGTGTGCATGCAAAACGTTCAGTTGCATATAGTTGTTTTTTTCCCCCCTCCCTATTAGTCCAGAGACTGTTACTCAGCAAAGCCTGGACACCATAGGAAGTTAAAACTTTTTTAGCCATTTTTCAGTTATCAAAGTGCAAAAAAGGAACTTCAGTTGTCTAAGTAGAAAAATTTAGACACAGTTTTGAGCATGTCATATTGTAATAATGAGGTTATAATAGGCATCTACATATAAGCTTAATTCTAGTATTCACTGCTACAGACAATAGTATGAGCAATGTCTGAATTTCTTTTTGTGAAACAGCAACCTTTTCCTCTTCATCCTTCTTTAAAAAAAAAAAAGAAAAAGAAAACAGCCTCCCCCCGTTATTTAAGAATAAGGACATTTAAACCAAATCTGCTCACTTGACTGGCAGTGTTTGACTCGTGTGTTTGCGATTTTACTCATCTCCTTGTATGAGGTAGCATGGGTGTATTTGAGTCACTTCCTTTTTGTGGAGAAGGGAAACTTTACTTGTTTTTGGTGAGCTGCATGTTTTCCAGTTGATATAACTGATAAAATCTCAATTTACAACCCTTTCTGAAAGGACCAGGACAGGAAGGGTAGGAAGAAAAGATCCTGCCTTCAGATTGGGGTATAGCCACTTACGTATGTTCCCCAGGTCTTTAAACTAAGGCTAGGTCTATGGTGACGGTGGCAAATTTGCCGCCATCACATTGATTGCTCTGGATCGACTGAGCGGTATGTATAGATGCGCTCAGTCGATCCAGGAAGCGACGCAGGAAAACCAACCCGGCAAGTGGAGTAGCGCTGCGTCGAAGGGAGCACTGTTCCCTTCGATGCAGTGCAGTGTGGACGCCGCGCGGAGGAGACGCTGCAAAGTCGACGGGAGATACGCAAGTGATTTACATCACTTGCGTATCTCCCGTTGACTGCCGTCGAATCGCCGCGGTAAGTGTAGACCGGCCTAAGACTGCTTCAAGGTGCATGTGGTCAGATTGGGAGGGTGGATGCAATGGCAATTAGCAATGTAATTGCTGGGTATACGAGCAAAAATTGCACGTGTACATTTTGTGATCTCACCACATTGCTGTATATGTTCCCTATAGTACGCAGAGCAGCACAGAAGTACTTCTCCCATTGTCAGCTGCAACCTAGTGCCTCTGTCTTCAGTTTGCTTAACAAGCCTCTGTAAAGAAGAGGTCTCTTAAAACCTTGCTTTTTCTCTGTCTCAGAGATGGAGTTGATGGCAGCAAGCATACCTCTTCCCGACCCAGCCAATGAATTTGATAAGAACGTTCCCCGTATCTGTGGTGTCTGCGGTGACAAAGCTACTGGCTTTCATTTCAATGCCATGACGTGTGAAGGCTGCAAAGGATTTTTTAGGTAAGTGATGTTTTTGGTGAGAGTGAAAACAAACCACTAGAAACCAGCCTTGGTTTTTAAAGTAGCTAACTCTGACTAATTAGACAAATTGAGCAAGGGGAGGCAACTCTGCCTCCTAGTTAGAGCTATCAGCATCTCTGCAAAATTGAACATCATGTAGATTCAAGCAAACTTGTCTGACTTGTGCATTCATCTAAAATTTTGTTCTGATGCAAGAGGCTATGACTAATACAATTGCTGAAAAGTTCAACTGTCTCCATCCCCATGCAGTAGGTATTCTGTACAGTAAAATACTACTGCCTAACATAAAACAGCCTGTATACATGTGAAGGGGACCTTGTATTATAGAAGCATTGAGAGTTGTTCGAGAGAGAGAGAAAATTAAAGGCAAATGCCTCACATCCCACACCAAGGCTTGGGAAAACTTGCCTGCCATTTGCTAATGCTACATAATAGCTGGAGTGTTTAAAAAAACCAAACAAACACACACACAAAAAAACCAGTGCCCCCATAGAATCGTTTAGACTTTTCTCTAATAGAAATATCTCTGTGATACTGTTTTCCTGCATAATATAATATAGCATTATTCACATGGATGTTGAATTCTGTATAAAACTGTTTTCAAAAACATACTGGTCAGATTCTCATTTGCACAGCTCCTGCAGTATCAAGGGGCTTTACAGTAGGTATAATTTATATTTATACCCAATTTGAGGCCTGTTAACACTGTCAAAATAGTGTAAAGGAGGGTCCATAGTGTAAATGAGAAACAGGCCCACTATGTTTCTCTTGCATTGGTATGTTTCCTTTCAATCCATTGTTTCCTGTCACCTTTCAGTGGCCATTCCTAACTCTGGGCAGAAGTGCACACATAACAAGCCCCTTCTATAACTGGAAAACACCGGTTAGAAGGTTGTGCCAGGTAGTAAATTCTCCTCCAGCATAGGTCTTAAGAGGGATTTAAGTGATGCATAAACCTCATACTGCTCTTTTGTTAAGGGGAGTTTCCCTCTGGGAGGTGCAGTGGCAGCTCTGAGTGAACTTGGAGGGTTCCAGACAATAGGGACTTTTTATGGCAATTATTTGCTCACCCAGCAATTATCTGTAATGAAGCAGTGGTATTTATCTTTCAGAACATTTCTGTACTGACAGCACTAGAGAATTTGCATGGGAATTTCTCCTGTTTGGTACAAACTATGTAATGACTAAGAGCTGGTGTAATTAAATAATATAATAGCTACTGTGGGACTAATTAGAGCAAAACTCACTTAAGCATTTAGCACTGTAATGAGAAGATAGTAGCAGGGGGTGGTAAGACTAGTTGCTTTGTAGAATTATAGTAAACACAGTCACGGTAAACACATCTACAATTTGAGCTGGGGTTTTAAAACCTTAATTTCTGTTGCTATAGGAGCCAAGTCGTTGGCAGGAATTACTGAACTAGATGTTTTGCATACCAGTGCCTTGTAGCTTGTTTTCCAGTTGGGTTACATTGCAGCCTGGATAACTAGAACAACATTTTCCTCAATTACGTAGCTAATTGAGTAATTCCTTTCAGGTGCTGACGTCCAAACACAGGTTTAGCATCATCAGCGACTTAGGTGCACGCTGTCTGGATGAAGCATATCATTAATTTTATCGTCATGACACAGAGAAGGGAATAAATGGCCAGTTTTCCCTCTCCCTTAGTCAGTTTCGTATCCATGAATGTGCTTCCCTTTTTGTTTAGAGGGTATGCACACCTTCTAAGACTCTGGTATGGTGGCTTAGCCTACATACACCCAGTTTTTCTACAGATTAAAGTATTTTGGACAGGAGAGTGATTTTGTTTTACACCAATATAATTAAAGCAGCGCAACTCCTGTGTGGTCTCAGTTATACTGGTATAAAGATATAAATTCTTGCAGGTAAGCTATATAAACACCTTTTTTATACCGGTATAACTGCACTCCACTCTAGGGGGTTGTTCTGTTAACTGTATCTGTTTCTAAACCAATCTAGTTAAAGCAACACAAACATTGTGGATAAACCTGCTCGCTTATTCTTAAGTAGTCTCCATGGATCCATATAAAGACTTCAATTTCTGTATCTCCAGCTTAAGGACAGTTGACTTGCTGCTTCTCTTCCTTTTTAAAGCTCCCTTTCCAAAACATAGTATTACCATGGTAGTTTTGGGTAACTTTCCTCCTCCCAAGGATGTTCTGTTTTGATTCTGGTTTGAACATGTTTCACTCCCTTTTTACGATTGGTTGAATTTTTTTAACTGGATGTTTTATTATTCAGGTTTCCCTGGGTCATTCCAACCAAAGTAAAATCTCATCACTATAATATTAGCTCCACTAGTGACAAGTCTTGCATCGTGCCCTTTATATAGCTCTAAACACCACCACTTTCCTGTTTTCCATAGATGCATGTTAACGTCTGTCTGCAGTGCTTGGCAAATTGCTGCATTGGCAGCAGCTCACTTTACTGATCGCGCGTGTGCATGCATGTGTTAACTTATCCTGAAACACTACCTTGTTCCTCTGCATTGTGGGCATGTTGATTTTAACACGTAAAACACTCAGGCTGTTCTGAGGTGTCTTACATCACCAGGACAGGCTAGGCTGGGTGTGAAGGAAGTAGTTATAATGAAGTTTGGTGGGGCAAAAAAACCCAACTAATTCAGGACTCCAGGATAGAGCCAGTTCCAGCCTGGCCCACATGAGAAGCTTGTTCACCCTCCATCCCTGCTGGGTCCTGCACCTGCCTCAAACAGCAGTCAGACAACTGCGAAGGGATGCAGCAATGTCTAGGGGCAAGGTATTTCCTAGCAAGGAATCCAAACCAGATCCATGTTGAAGCTACTTGCCAGCTGAGTGCTTACCAGAGAGGAGTGCAAGAATTGCCGCATACTGATTGAGGGAGCCCAGGGATTGGGTGTAACAGAAGTTTGTACTACTGCCCTTCGTGGTAGCATGAGAGTGCCTTCCACATAAAACAAATGGCGGTAGGGGAATTTCTATTGGACTACATGGAGTTTCTGGCTTCTTTTCCATGGTGAGGTTAGAGAGAGCTCTTAGTTAGAGAGTTGGGGTAGATTCTTAATTTTGGAAGGAGCGTGTGACCTGTCCATGCCTAGGGTAGCCCACCTGAAAATGTCAAGGTCAGGGCAGCCTGCAAAAAGAGAGCAGATTCTCCCAGAACTGGTGGGTAACACTGAAGTTAGATTCCCTGACCAGTCACAAACTCTGCTCCTGATTTTTCCAAACTGGTTATCAAGAACCAACAACAAGAAATGCAGACCCCCCTGTGGGTACTCCACTCCAGGTGTTGGCGCATTCTTGATCAGAGATTATGTCAGCAGTGCCTGTCCAGGTCGCGCGTGCGCTGTCGGCACCCTTTTCAGTGTGCGTGCGACCTGACACCCTCAGTTCCTTCTCAATCATCTGCAGTCCAAGACAGAACCCTCAGCAGCTCTTCACAGCCCACTTCAGAAATCGTTAATAGTTTATTTTTCCTTGTTAAAGTTAGTTTACCTCAATCCTTCCCTCTCCCTCTCTCTCTCTCACTCACTCACACACATAGTCTCCCTCCCCCAACCCCCGACTTACCCCATAGTTAATGGTTAATAGAAATATCACACAAACGGTGTGCCTCATGCAGGGACACTATGCTGCTTTCGGACAGGCACTCAGAGTGCATCAGATGCCTAGGCGAAGGACATGTCACCCAAAAATGCATCCACTGCAAGAACGTAAAATCTAGAGCCAGACGTGACAGGGATCTCTGTCTGAAGCTAATACTTATGGAGAGGTCTTTGAGACCTGTCTCAGACTCTGGACAGGGTAACAGCTTTTCAGATAAGTCTCGAAAAAGACACTCTACCTCACCGGCAATGGGGCAGAGTAAGAGAAGGTCACTGGGACCGGACAAATGAGTTGGTACCAAAGAGGCTCTAGGTTCCTCCAATACACTGACTTCCACAACAAGGAAGGACTCTCACTGCTCCGCTAATAGCTGAGAGATAAAACAACTCTGATCCAGTACGGCACCATGGAAAAAACGGTCTGCAAAACGGCGGTAACTGTCACAACATCGGCACTGACACAGACCTCTCTGCTGACGAGCACTATGGCATTGACACATACCGAGTCCACGACATCTGCACTGATTGTACCTGTGGTGCCTTTGGCACCAACATCTGAGGCACCAATGATGCCGACGCATCAACAGTGCCAACAGCACCGATACAAACATCTGCACCGAGAATTGTCATGGAGCAGACTGCGGCACCGGCACTGATGATGGAGCCGATGACGCTGGCCCTGCAAAGGCATACCGAAAAGTGCAGGCACCAGGAGAAGGAGGAAGAATTCTTAGCATCTTCCCCACTATCATCACTATAGGGGACCGAAACCTCCCCGATGCAATTCAGTCAGGAGGGTCCCGTTTCCCCCATCTCCTTCTCCAGTGATGAGTACGAAGGTGAAAAGCCTACCTTTTCCCCTCAACAACCATCACCTATGAGCACCTAACCAAACACTGTCCACGTTCTGGACACCCATCATACCCATGGCCTGGACCCCCATGGTTCACTCCACCAGTCCCATACAGTATGCACTGGCCTGATAGGATACCTAGTCTGCTTATTCCACATCACAGAGTAGACCATCAACCTCCCAGAGAAGCAGGGAAAGATCACCCTATAGACCTCCTCCAATAGGACCTGAAACAACCGGTCCTACACAAGAACAGGAGGATATTGCAGAGCAAGAGAACTCCATTGGCACACAGCTCATCTTCACCAGATGAGGCCATAGTTCCCCCACCTACTATGCAGACGATTTTAAGCAGTTTCAGGAGTTGTTTAAGAGGGTGGCTGACAGCTTGGAGATTCCACTTCAGGAGGTGGTAGCTTTACAACACAAACTACTCAGAATATTGCAGACCTCAGCTTCTAAAATTGTCCTTCCTATGGACGATGCCCTGATGGAGCCTGCCAATCACATCTGGCAAATGCCGCCACTATCCCTCCTACTTGCAAAAAAGTATTATGTCCCCGCTGAAGATACTGAGTTCCTCTTCACTCACCCAGCTCCTAACTCACTGGTCATAGAAGCTGCTAACCAGAGGAACAAACAACAACATAAAAAAACAACGCACCATAAAGAGGACAAAAGACTAGATTTACTTAGCAAGAAAGTCTACACCTCAGCTACACTACAATTGAGGGTAGCAAATTACTCAGCGCTGTCAAATTGTGATCACGACAATTACGCGAAGAGCCCTCAATGTATTGATTGTTGTTTTCTGTCCTATGGGGTGCAGTTTCATAAAAGAAGCACAGCTGGTTGCGAGAACCACCTTGCAGGCTTCCCTCTCTGCAGACAGAACAGTGGCAACTGCAGTCACCATGCGCAGGGAATCATGGCTCTGCTCTGCCCTTCCTAAACAACTACAGGTGACGATTGAGGATCTTCCATTTGATAAAGCGAAGCTCTTCGCAGATAAGACTGCTGATGTTGTGCCTACCATGAAGGATTCTAGGGCTAACTTCTGCACTCCCAGAATCTACACACCTGCAACTAGGAGAGACTTTAGGTACCGACCGTATAACTCTAGGTATTAACACTACCAGCAAAACAGACAGCATGAGCAATCACGCTCCAGACAAAGGCCCCAGTGCTGCTGGCAGACAAACCAACAGCCATCAACATCTCGGACTGCCCCTCCTAAACAACAGTTTTGAGAATTTGGTCGAAGGTCTGCATGACCTCTCCCACCCATCACAGCCAGAACCCATAACATCCACCATCTTGTTCAAACAGCGCCTACACCCCTTCTACTAGGGCTGGGCAAACATAATGGACGAATGGGTACTAGAAATTATCTGCTCTGGGTATACT
Organism: Mesoclemmys tuberculata; assembly: GCA_007922155.1. NCBI lineage: Eukaryota > Metazoa > Chordata > Testudines > Chelidae > Mesoclemmys > Mesoclemmys tuberculata. The sequence goes on from ML675652.1 coordinate 5,056,460, forward strand.
ATCGCTTTTACCTCCATGTCTACAATCCAAACCCCTTCCCCCTCCTCTTTAGGGACCCATCTCACAAGCACCTTCTGCAACAGAAGGTAGAACATTTACTCCAAATAGGTGCTATAGAGTATGTCCCCTACCAATGCCGAGGTTTCTACTCCCATTATTCCTCACCCAAAAGAAAACAGGAGGTTGGAGACCCATTTTGGACTTAAGAAAACTGAACAAGTTTATAAGGGTACAGAAATTCGGGATGGTCACGCTAGCTACCATATAACTGGTGCTGGAAAAGGAGAATTGGTTTGCAGCCCTTGACCTTCAGGATGCATATTTCCACGTTACCATTCACCCAGCTCACAGAAGATTCCTAAGATTCACATTAGGCAACAACCACTATCTATACATAGTGTTACCCTTTGGTCTTTGTACTGCTCCCAGGGTCTTCTCCAAGATACTTGCTGTCGCAGCCACCTATCTTTGCAGACTAGGGATTACTGTATTCCCCATCTGGATGATTGCCTGATAAGGACACACACATACATTAGGGCGGTTCAAGCAATTCACACGACAAGGACATTGTTTCATATGCTAGGGCTGATTATCAACTACAACAGATCTACCCTACAGCCTATGCAACAACTAGAGTTTATAGGCGTGCACTTGGATTCTTTCACTGCCAGGGCATTCCTACCAAAAACAGATTCACCACCTGGAATCTATAATAGAAAACAGCCTGACCTTGAATGTACACACATGCCTCCAAATGCTGGGGCACATGGCAGCCACCACATTTGTAGTACAACGTGCATGATTGCACATGTGAGCCCTCCAAATGTGGCTCGAAACAGTTTGCAAACCACACAGGCAGTCGTTACACAAAAATGTAATGCCAAAAAAGATCAAGCAATCATTAAAATGGTGGACACAGCCCAACAACCTTCTACCAGGGATTCTGTTCATAAGGGAAACACTCTCCATCATGATCACTATGGACACATCACTAATTGGATGGGGAGCACACCTATCAGAACACACTGTTCAAGGAAAACGGTCAATACAGGAAAGCAAACTGTATACAAACCTGCTCGAGTTACATGCCATCCGCAATGCCTGTTGGCATTTCCTTCCTCTCATAGCAAGGAAGACTGTAAAAATCATGACAGACAACATGGCATGTATGTTCAATATCAATCAGCAAGAAGGGGCAAGATCCAACTCGTGTTCAGAAGCGATGAAGTTATGGAATTGGTGCATAGGCCACAATATCCTCACAATATCAGCGGCATGCTTACCTGGTATTCAGAACACCACCACAGACAATTGTAGTGGATAATTGGGCAACAATCATGAGTGGGAATTGCACAATGATGTCCTGGAAAACATATTCCAACAATGGGGTTATGCCACAATCAGTCTATTTGCGACAACAACGAACTGCAAGAATTCAAACTATTTGAGACTCTTCTCTCCCAGGACAAGGGACGCATCACCCATCCACATCTGAAGAAGTTACATCTCACAGCACGGTACCTAACTGGTTCTGACAAATGGAACTACAATGCTCAGTATCAGTGAGGCATATTTTACTGACTAGCAGAAAACCTGTCACTAGGAAAACATACCTTCAGAAGTGGCGTAAATTCTCCTCAACGCAACAGTAGCATCTATCCCCATCCTATTGGCCTACCTTCTGCAGGACTATTAATGAGCTCATGTAAAGTACACCTACCTGCTATTACTATCTTCCACAATCTTGCAGATGATACCACAATCTTTGCACACCCAATTGTGAAACGTTTCATGACTGGTATACAAAATGTTTACCTTGATAGGTCTGCCCACATTACTTGGGACCTCAGTTTAGTCCTAAGGACCTTCATCAAGCTACCATTCGAGCCCTTAGCCACTTGTTCATTATTGCACATGTCAATGAAGGTATCATGTCTAGTAGCACTGACATCAGCACGACGCGAAAGTGAGCCCAGCGCTTATGTCCCACCCACTGTACACAATATTTCATAAAGATAAGGTAATCCTACAACCTCATCCTAAATTCCTCCGCAAAGGGTCATCGGCATTCCACCTTAACCAAAACATTCACTCACCTACGTTTTATTCAAAACCCCATACTAATACACGGGAGGCGGCCCTCCATACGCTGGATGTCAGACAAGCCATCACATTTTATCTAGAAAACACAAAACCCTTTAGGAAATCTCCCAAACTTTTCATGTCCATTACAGAACACTCCAAAGGCAACGCCATATCCACCCAAAGGCTATTAAAGGGGATTTCCAGCTGTATTTCCCCATCCTACACAAAGTAACACCACCCCAAATGGTCAAGACACATTCAACTAGATCAATTTCTACATCTGCAGCCTTCTTATAGAACATGCCAATCATGGAAATATGCAAAGCAGCTACCTGGGATTTGACCCACACGTTCATAAAACATTATGCAATCGATCAGGCATCAAGACATGATGCAGTAATCGGACTTTCGGTTTCTCCTCCATTCAACCTAACAACTCTGCAGTTCCCTCCGTCAGTTGAGGGCACTACTTGAGAGTCACCGGGAGTGTAGCACCACAGGGACACTACTCGAAGAAGAAAAGAGGGTTACTCCCTTTGTGCTGTAACTGATGTTCTTTGAGATGTGTCCTCCTGAGGGTTTTTTTTTTTTTAAATGAAATGTGAGTTCTCTTTATTTCCCTCCCTGTTTCTGAGCCTTTAAATACTCTCAGGTCCCACAGCTGGCTGACAGCAGGAGCCCCTCCCTGTGAGGCCCCTGCAAGGAGGAGCTCCTGCTGTCAGTGGGCACCCCAGCCACCTGGGGCAGACAGCAATTTTCAAGTAAAATTATTAAGCCTGACTCATAAATTTGCGACAGACCGCTCCAATATCAGGATTTATTTTATTCCAGATGCAGCTGAAAAAAAAAATCCTGACAATTGACAGTTCTGTCGCGAGATCATGAGGTCAGGCTTAATAATTTTACTTAGCAATCACATCTCTCACAATTAATGCATGAGAGTTGGCATGTCTGCTATTGTAAAGGGTCTTGTATAACTGTGTGGCTATAGGAATGATTATGAAGAAAAAATAGTATTTTGCTCTATGCATCTGAAAATATAACAGTAAAGTAGGTTCATGCGTTTCAAAGCCAGAAGGTACTACAATGATCAGAAAGAAGGTGAAACTAGATGCGTAACACAGACCAGAGGATTTCACCCAGGAAAGTTGTCTGTGCATGGGAAACACGTGCATAAACTGTTAGTTGTTTTTAATGAATGTAACGAGACTGCTGCAGACAAAACCAGGATATAGAAACAAGAAACCAGGCACAAACTGTCCCTCCGGACTTTTTCCTCTTTCTGTTTCAATTCAAAGGTCTGTCTGAACAAGCCGGTCCTAATATTTCCTGGTAGGAATGTAGTTTGGGTCCCTGATAAATGCATTTCTGGGCAGGGTGCAGTTGTCTGTTGCATTTGTAACCCAATCCATAGAATCTGAAGCAACAGTGCAGGATGGATTTTGTGGCAATTATTCCACTTCTGCAAACAAACATATGGGTACAGACCAAAGGGTTACTAAAGAACTTCAGCTCTGCCAATACCAGCCTTTCAGAGGGTGCCATCAAGGGGCAAATCCTTGGGAACTCTTTAACCTTGACATGTGTCTACTGCTCATGTATTTGCCTGGGGACAAACATGCTCATTCTCTTAGCTGTGTGGTAGCCACGCCCACACCACTAAAATCAGAGTTATTACTCCTGGCTAGAACAGAATCCCACTCTGTCTGCCTAATCAGTATGGACTGCATCTCTGGTGAGTGCTTTCTATGTCCCAGGGACCTCATGTGGACCAGTGAACCCCACCTGGTTTGTCCTCATGGGAGAAGAGCATATTTTGGAATGGTCAGTTAAATTTTGTTTGCCAATATTCATATGGCAGTTTTTTTAAACAAAATATTCTTCAACTAGGAAATGAAAAGAAACATAAACAGTGATTTTAGTTTTCCTACTGTCTATGCATAGGCTGCTAAAGGCTGGGCTAAGAGACTCAATTGCAAAGATTACGGATTGGTGAAGTAGCTGTGGAGCTGACCCCAAGCACTTCCCTTTCTCATTGTTCATTCTCTTCGTTCCTGCCAGGCTCTTCAGTGGAATTTCCTGCCTATTGCTAGGCCTGCCTTTCCTTCTCCCTAATTTCAGTGATCTGCCTTCATATAGGTGTGACTTCCTTTTGTGCTTGGCAGTGAGAGGTGTTGGAAGGTTTGTTTAGCAATGCAGAAACATGCAAGCACAATTATAATTGCAGGTTAGAACACTTTTTAATTAAAATTTCTGATTCCCACACCAAAGGGCAGTTCTTTCTACTTTGCATGTGGGAAGGTTTCCTGCAGAACTTCCCAGCTAATTTTCAGGTGACGGTTAAGATACTTGGTTCAAACCTGGAAAGACCTAAACTATTTAGGCCCTTGCAAATGGCCCATCAAATAGTGTGATGCTATTTCTCTAGTTGTGCTCATCCAAGGCATGCAAGCTAACACCACACAACTGTTTAAAGAGGGGGCTGGCAGCACGATCTTCCTGGGGGGGGTCCTTGACCCTGGAAATCTTTGATTCACAAGAACCAGGATTTGGTGACCTTCACTGCACACCATAAGAGTCTTCTGCCTTCCCAAGCTTCCCAGAATGACTGAAGATAACTGGAGCTATAGGTACAAGGCAGGGGTGTTTGTATCGAGGAGTCCCATTTAGATGCACATGTTCCAAACAGTGCTCTTGTTTTGGCTGCTTTCAAATCTTGGGTGCCCAAACTTGAGACATCTTGGGTGTAACTCTTTTTAAGAGAGATTCCAATTCCCCACACTTGCTGTGGACTTTCACCAGAGGAGGGGGTGCTTGGCTCTGAAAATCAAGCCCATTATGGATCAGACTATGCAACCAGAATGAGTGTACTAACTTTGGAAATTTTAGGGTTAAACGTGAATTTTGTAGCAGCTGGAAACTTTGGGGCTAGCTGGGATTGAGTGGAGATGGATGATTTTAAAATACAGAATAGTTATTTAAAATGGCAGTTGTGCCTTTGGAGCTCCATGCAGGGATGAGGACTCCATTGTGCTAGGCATTTAATGAGTATAAATATCTAGACAAGCAGCACAGAGATGATCTCTATAGCCTAACGCAAGAGGAGTAGGAAGCTTTACCATAGTCTGAGGACTGAATGACGTGCTGGTGTAACATAGATAGTCCCAAATTCTAGGGGATAGATCATGACTAACAAAATACGCCAGTTGGTACACAATGATTTTTGATATGACAAAGGTAACTTTCAGGAATTTGAGCATTTCACAGGTTTCACACATGTGCTAGATGCGGGGCGGGGGAGGGGGGGAGGGTTAGTTTGTCATTAAAGGTCACTATGCTAATTAAGACTGAGAGATAGTGAAACTGAAAGTTTGTTTGAAGGTCAGAATCTTTTTTTTAACCTTTAGTAAAAGACTAAGCCAGAGCAGAACATAAATAACTGGCATCTCTGATGCTTGCAAATTCCCAATACCGCCCCCCCTCAGCCTCCCATAGTAGGCTATTACTTGGTGCTATTGGCCAATACTTGCTCTTTTTATTTTAATGAATTAAAAGTTTGGTTTCTAATAATGAGGCTACCAAAAATCTATTTGGCAGAAAAAGAATCTGAATCCTGTTTTAACATCTTCTCTTCACCTTTGTTCTGCCCGGAACACATCCTGGTACAAATAGCCATAGAGCAATCTCCAAGCTAAAGTAATTTTAAGCATTCATGATAAACTTATTATTTGTATTATCACAACACCTAGGAGCCTCAGCCGTGGACTAGGACCCTGTTGTGCTGTGTGTTTGTACGAACACCAATCAAACAGAGACCTAACTTAATGTTCTAACTTCTTCATTTGCCTGTGCTATGGCAATTTTAATATTACTCACTTGTATTGTGGAAGCACTTTAGAGGAGTTCCAGTCATGGAACAGGACCAGTGATGATATCCCAAATTTCCAATAACCAGTTCTATAAAGGCAGGTGATATTTAAGAACCTATTCTGAATAGGTTCTTAAACATCATGCATGCACCCCAACAACCCAGCACCCAGAACTTCAGGGCACCCTCCGCCGTGAAATTGACCCTCCCTAGTCAATTTCGGAGGCAGGGAGGATCACAGCAGAAACTCCCCAAACTGAAATTGACCCTCCCTGGTCAATTTCAGCAGCAGAGCTGGGGCATACTCTCCAGGGTAAATTGACGAAGCAAAGTCAATTTCCGCGGCGGAGAGGGAGACTTGGCATCTGCGCTGTCATATTCTAAACCCCTCCAGCACCCCGCTAAAAAACAGTTCGCTGCCTTCATTTTATTTTAAGAACTGGTTCGCAACCCGCCAGCCCCCTGCAGAGCGCGACAGGGGAGGACGCTAACAACCGGTTCGCTAAATTTTTTTAATTTTAAGAACCGGTTCGGGTGAACCGGTGCGAACCGGTTGCATATCATCACTGAACAGGACCCCACTGAGGTAGGCACTGTACAGATGCCCTCCAGAAAGATAGTTCCTGCCCCAAGAGCTTACAGTCTAAGCACCCAGCCACATTAGTGCCAGTTGGAGGTTTGAAACTTTTTCAAACTTGTCTTAAAATGTGGGCCTAATTTTCAATGCACCAAACACTTGCTGGTGGGTTTCTAATAAAACACATTGAAAACGACCCACAAATTCATTTGCATATTTAGTTGCATACAGATTTAATTCTTCCTGCTGAAGCCATATGGATCTGTCCAGAACTCCTGCACAGTGCGAGCCTCTTAACTCTGGCATCTAGCAGGTAGTTGATTACGGACACCATGAAAAGAAATATTTTCCATTTCTCACTGATGGCAAAGCTGATTTTCACCTGCTTGGCTGAGGCAATCGTCTCAACATTGGAAGCATGCACCACAGCTGCCCAGAGGTGGGGGACAGTTCGCCCAGGGCCCCTAAACCGAGTGACATTGCAACCTGGTACAAAGGGTCACAGCACCACTCAGATTTAGTCTGGGGGCCCTTCTCATGATGGAGGAGCAGCTAGCTGGGCCACACTTGAGTGGTGCAGCAATCCCAGGTGTCAGTTGGTAACTTCTGGAGTGGGGAGCTGGCCGCAGCCCTGTGGGACAAGAGCTGTTGTTGTGGGGTTAGTGTGGGGCAGTCTCACTCTCCAACTCTTCCCCACTTCCCGAGTGGTAATTTTTTAAAATTTGTTTCAGATTTTGCCCAGGCTCCCAAAAACCTCTGCGTGGCATGCACTTTTGCTTTTAGTTGAATACAGAACCTGTTTATGCTTGCACACAGACAAGATTAGTGCAGGGAGGGATTTGGTTATTTTTAATTTTCGGCAGGATGCCTGGGACATAGCTTTAAGTGAACCTTGAAATGGCTAGTTCTGTACATTTTATAAAAATACACTGAGGTTGGATAGAGCTGGACAGCCTGTGCTCTTGTGCGCCTGTGGGTGGGAAGTCTGCCTCGCTGCACTGACTCTGTAATTTTGTTTCTTTTGTAATAAAGAGGCAAGACCCTATGCTCTGAGCAATAAGCCTCTTCAACCATTTTATTTTCCACTGCTACATGGAGGTATACAATGATTTGCAATAGTTTTCATGGGAGCCCGAATCAGAGCCCTCTATGCTATTGATTTGTATTACTGTAGTGCCCGGAGGCCCTAGCCAAGATAAGTACCCCATTGTGCTGAGCACTGGGCAGACAAAGTCCCGGCCCCCCCAAAAAAACTTATAATGGATGAGACAAAGTGTGGAAGGGGAAACAGAGGCACAGGGGGGAGGGAGCAGATTTGCTAACCCAACTCTTCAAAATCATGAGCTGAGTCCATCAAAATAGGACTGGCTTAACCATGAGACCTTTTTGTAAAAAAAAGGTTGCATCCTCTCTATTTGCTTTCTGTGTTTGGTTTGGGGGTGTGGGGGGGTGTTGAGCTTATAGGCTGCACTTAGCTCACATTTTAAAAAATTTTCTCCACAAACACAAGGCTTAGAAACTTTTTGTAATGACAGCCGGAGGTTCTCACATCATCACTTGCCTCCTAGTGACTCATGAAATATCGCAAGACTTGTAATAACACCAAGAGAGTTGGTAATTAGGCAAGACGACTTGTCCATAGTCATGCAGCAGACCAGGGAATGGAACTCACATTTCCTGACTCCCAGGCCATGCTGCCCCAGTTGTATTTAGGAAATACAGTAAAAGCAGCTCCAGAGCTGAATGAAAATTTTGGCCTATCTAATCTCATTCAGGTACCGAACTTTGGTTTATAGCATCCCAGATGACATTGTTTTCCCTTTTTGCTTGAATGAACTGTAGACATGTTGAATTTAATGTCTTTATAATATGATTTTACAGGGCCCTATTTTTTTCAGCTTTTCCTTTTGAGTAGCCCCATTGACACAGGTAGATAAGGACTGCACGATCAAGCTGGAAACACAATTTAAAGCTTTGTACCAAGAAAATAATTGCTTTGAGAAGTCTTCTCCTCAAAACCTCTTATCTACTTCTGTGTCCTGACATGTCTGTCTGAACCATTGCATGAACTCATAAAGAGAGGCAGTGGTGAGGAAAAGTCAGGGAGAGGCGATTCATTGAAAACTTTTTTAATGAAGAAGAGAGCAAACTTTGGGCTACTACGTTTTTGTATTACTGTATTGCTTTGGGGTTTCAAATAAGTGTGGGATGCCATTGTGCTGGGCCTTGTACATAAATACAGGAAGAGCTTATCTTGAAGCACTTACAATCTAAATAGACAAGACAAAGGGTGGGAAGGGAAACAGGCACAGGGTAGGGAAGTGAGTCCAAGGTTACCACTAGGGTCGGTGGCAGAGCCAGGAATAGCATCCAGATCCCCCCGACTCCTAGTCCCCTACCCAACAAATCATGCTGCCTCTCAGTACTTTTAACTTGTTGCAGGACCACTGGGTAACCTGAGATCTCTCTCTAACTGGATGGGAGTGGGTCTATCTACACTACAATAAAACACCTGCGGCTGGCCCGCTTCAGCGGGCTCATTCTGCAGGGCTATAAAATTGCAATGTAGTTGTGCAGGCCTGGTTTTGCTTTGCTATTTGGATTTCTGTTTGGAGAAATTCTTGCTCCAATCTCTGCCGCTTCCTCACGCTTCCCCCCTCCTTTCTAGCGAATGCATTTTTGTATGCATGTCTGTCTCCAGCTGTGCAACTTCCCCCAGAAAATTCAATCTGTGCTCACAGACAGGCTGTAAATTACACTGCATTCTTCATCCAGAACAAAGACAAAGGAGAGCCACGTTGTACATGCAGTACAGAAACCAGTGATGGACTGGGCCTAAAAATCGGCCATGGCTTTTAAAGCACACCTGCCAGGGCCGCTGGGCCCACGTGGTGGGAGAGGGATGGGAGGAAAGGGTGGAGCTGGGAGGGGAGCAAAGCAGCTGCCACGGTCCGGCTAGGGCACCGCTGGGCCCATGTGATATGGAGGAGCCAGGAGTTTGGGAGGGGGGAGCAGCCGCCGTGCTCCGGCCAGGGACACTGCTGCTGGGCCCACACATGGTGGGACTTGGGCTTGGGAGAAGGGTGGGGCTGGAAGGGGGGAGCAGAGTGGCCGTTGAGCTTCAGCCAAGGTGTCGCTGGGCCCATGTGGTGGCCGGGGAGGGGAGCGGCTACCGTGCTCGGCCAGGCCCAGCTCGAGGGCCTGATGAAAGGCTTCCATGGCGGACTGACGGGCCCATCAGCCCTTGAGTGCACCCGCCCCTCTATTTGCCAGAACTGCCAGCTGGCCAGTCCGCCCGTGACAGAAACCAAACTTAATATGGAAGCACCACTATGCTTCTAGTAACTGGTCACTAAAGGGCACGCCCCGTACAATATTTATTTCTATTGTGGCAGTGGCTTGGAACCCTGCTCATGGCCTGGGACCATACTGTGCTAGGCACTATACAAACACAGAACAAAAAATTAGTCCCTGCCCCAAAGAAATAACAATACTGACTGATCAGGGAGGGCAAATCATACTTTTGGTGGGCCCTGTTACTCTGAATGTCCTGACATAACATATGTTTCTTCCACATCCTGCAGTGTGATTTCTCTCTTGCACTCCAACCAGCTAACCAAGCCTCCAGCCAGGAGGGCTTTTAAGGCTGGTAAATATTTAAGAACATACTCTTCTTTGACAGTCCTTCACTGGCTACAAGTTGACCTATGCTCTAATTTGCTTTGGTTTCCTTTGCTGCTTCTGTTTGTGGTTCAGTTCTGTATTTCTCTGTAAATTCTTCCTACTCTCCTCTTTCCAATTTCAAGATGTCCAAAACTGGGACATTTAAACTGTGGCTAATATTTTCTTGTTTTTAGTTACATGTTTTATGGACAGGAAGCCCTGTTTTTCTGTGGAGCTTAAATTTTTAAACCTTTTAAATAACCATAAAGACATGCAAGTTGTGACTGTCTTTCAAACTTAAAAAAGAAAGTATTTTAAAATGCACAGGCTACAGAAACTGAACAGTAGCAGCTTAGAAGACTTTTCTGGCACACACTAACAACCCTTACCCGACAGCCCATTCAATTGAGAGCTGGGTTCAACTGCACATGGCCCATACAGTGTTTTGAAACAGTCTCCACATGCAGCTCCAGTGTTTCCTTAGCCACAAAGGAGCCAAAACATCATAATATTTGTGTGTTTTATTTTCAGGAGGAGCATGAAAAGAAAAGCAACATTCACATGTCCATTCAACAGCGACTGCAAAATTACCAAAGATAACCGGCGGCATTGCCAAGCCTGCCGGCTGAAGCGTTGTGTAGATATCGGCATGATGAAAGAATGTGAGTAAGCAAGTGCACAGTCTCCTTGTTGAGTAGGTTACTTGTGTGCTTAATGTACGTCCTTTTGCCATAGTTCAAGGCCGGGGTTTTGAGGAAGTCAGCTGGCCGGCTCCCATGGACTTGAATCTTTCAGATCCCTTTCCAAATTCTAGCCTAAAATTTTTGGCCTAAACTTTCAGAAGTGACTAGCAATTCTCTGGCTTTTGTTTTTTTTGGGTGCCCAACCGGAGACACCTTTAAAAGGGACCTGTTTTGAGAAAGTCCTGAACTCTTGTCAGGAATCAGGGTTTGCAGAAGAGCCGGTCTTCAGGCAGTCTAACACACAGACAGCTGGTGGTAGGTGTCTTGATTGGCTATGCCACCTGATTGGTTGGAAGAGTCAGTAGGACACCTCTTAAGCCCAGCAGCAGTTCAACAGCTGCTCAAACCATTTGCTTATGGCCTGTTTGTGCCCATCCTTAGTCTTGCATTGTTCCCAGCCTTCCTCACTCCAGATAAACCAGACCTAACCCTTGGCTCTGGTTTCTGACTTCTGATGCTTGGCTGAGGCCTCTGACTCCAGTTCTGACCCTAGGCTCTGATTTCGGACCACTTACTCCTGCTCTAACTACTGGGCATGCATGCCCACATCCTGGGTTCTGACAGCCCCTGCCCTCTGAAAATCAGGCTGCTTTAAGATATCTTCAGTTGAGCAACCAAAAATGGAGGTGCCTCGAATCACTAGACACTGACGTGGAATAGACAAATAAGTTAGAAGTCTGAGTAATATGTGGATCATTTCATGCATCACTTGCCATCTTAATTTTTAATTTGGGATGTAACTAGACTGCAGCAATTCATGGGTAATAAGGTCCACAGTCAATTGGTTTTTGGCATTCACAATGATTTAAAGGAGAATTTTTGCAGTAGGCCAAAATTGAGAGACAACACACTGTTCCCCAAACTAGGGAATCATACACTTTACACTGATGGAGTTACACCTGTGGAAATCCTTAATGCAGACACACTGCACTGTATCAACCTACCCCAGTAGTCATACAATTGTAATATGCTGGATGCAATTTCCCTAACCTAGACAAACTCCAAGTGTCTTGTATTCATCTAACTTCTGTAAATATTTACTTTCTAAATCCAAGTTTTCAGCTTCCCAGTCAAGTCTCTCTCTTGCCTGGCTCTTCTTTCAAACCTTGTTTGTATTGTCTCCATTCAGCAGGAACAGGTAGACTTCTCTATTTGAAAATCATTAAATTCCCATAGAAATTAGAGATGTCAAAAATCAATTAAGGTCATCTAATTCATCTCCCTCTTGCCCTAGCCATGCTAAAGTAGAGTTTTTCATTCTCTCTCTTAGAAATACTTGGTCTGTTAGTTTTATTTACAAAGCATTTTGCTCACCATTAAATGCCATGGAAATGAAGCTTTTCATGTCTTTTAAACATATTCCTTGCTGGCAAGCGTTGTGATATGAAAAATATGTCCACCTGTTAGAGATCGTGATCTGTTCATGGCTGCTCTACCCTACCTTTCCTGAGTTGAAAAGGGGAAAAGGCTTCATAGCACTCAGGTTTCTCCTTGTGCATCTCAGCATTTTACAAGAATTTACCGTACTTTGGTTAAAACAGGATGATATTATGTATTGTTTCTGAGCAGAGCTGATTAATGATTGAGAGGAGTTTAATGATCAAAACTAATTAGCTTTTGGTTTCTGTATTGGTTTGCGATTTGTAAAGGTGGAGTTAGCTCTATGCTATGGGAGAATTTCTTTGATCCATTGATGCCATTCAGCTGGAGAGAGAGAGGGATAAAGTATCTATTACACTTGTTATGGCGTGTAGCTTGAACCTGTGCAAGTAACCAAAAACCCCACACCTGATCCTCAGCTGCCTTCGTACTTTCTGTGTCCATTATACCTGTGTAAAGTGGGTGTGAGGTATTAGTTATCCAAATGTTTGCGTTGCACCCAGTTTGCACAGGTGTAAATGACGCAGGATATGGTTCAGGGGAGAATCAGACTTGGCTTCTCCCCCATGGGTTTGGCGTGGGGAGAATCTCTCTGAGAGCTGCTGACTTCCCTAGCCTCTCCCTCTTCCCATCTGTAGAGGATTTTCCTCTCTCTCTCAAGGGGGCGTGGAGCCTGTGTACCATGGAGACAACAGTTGCCTCTTGTGCTTGGGTTCATCTGTGAAAGTGGAGCGGGGAGCAGATGGCCCTGTGTATCTCCTGTGGTTTTGTTTGGTGAGAGGTCTTGTTCTCTTCCAGCCAGCCTCCCCATCCTTTTCTGAAGGAGAGTGCCTGTCCCTTAGGAAAATCAGTTGCCCGGGCACATGAGACATTTTGCCATGTGATGATTAATGAATTTAAAAAGCTGCAACTAGTTTGGAAAATTTCAGTAACACTTCTCTTTCAGTTCAAGGTTCTCTCCTAAATAGAGAACAAACAGCTTCATTATGTAACTGGGTGTAGCTGAAGGACCTCACCTCCGGCCCTTTAAGCAAACCAGCATTTACTGCAATACTCTGGAAGATACAAGTATCTTCTGTGCATGTGAAAGAATTTCCATGTTTCTAACAAATAGGCAGACTCCAGTAAAACTAGTTTTAAAGTTAATGGGCAGGGTCCCATGGAAAGAGAAACAAAGGCCCTGTTTACTCTGGATAACAATTGAGACTGCAGATTATTTTTGCAACCAGTTTACAATTTATTTGTATTCAAACACAGGTTATGTCTTTACTGCAAAGTGCTTACTGTTACTCTAAAACAGCTCCTACCCGCACAATCTCTCGATTGAGCGTGATGGTGCTTTAAATTGGAGTTAGCTGGGCCATTGGGGAGTATAGGCTACAGCTCATGTGCATGTTAGAAGAGAGTTAATTGACTGATCTCCATATGCTATTTAATGTTTTATTTTGGACTCTGTGTAAGCACTTTAAGGGTGCAGTGGATAATGTAAGATACCATGTAAAACAGTTTGGTATAGCACACTGTTTAAACACGCTTGTTCCCTGGATGAAGCAATGAACCAATACAGCTACATAGTAATAGACAGAGAGCAATATAGAAAATCAGTGGCACTAAGGCCATTTTGAAAATGTTTCTTGGCTTTTTGCTGCATTAGTAGTTATCAGACACGGATAAAATTGGAATTTTTTGGGATGTTTCAGATGTAGTGATTTGAAATGAAGAATTTTCACAAACCTTCTGCTTTAAAAAGGGATTGCTCGGATTCTCCTGGGTATTTTTTTCAATGGTAGGAGACGGTTCTCCTATAACAATGTTTTGAACGGACATTATCTTGTAATCATTACACAAACTGCTTTTGTGGGAGCAAATGTTGCTGTGCAGCTTTCGAAGGCAAAAAATTGCTTCGGAATAAGTGAGCGTAAAAAGCAAACTGGATGCAAGCTAATGGCATAAGCAAGTGCAACTCCACTGAAATCAAGTGAATTGTACCCATTTATACTAAGTTCATGAATTTGGCAAGGACAGCCAGGAAATTTCAGTAGCAGCAAAACGGAGATGTTTTCTGGCCTGAGCACAGCTGTGTACTGTATAATAGTTAACTTGTAAATGATCCATTTAGTGAAATCCATACTTTATTAATGAAACCTAACCCAGAGTAACTGAAAATAGGCCCTGTGAGTGGACTTTGCTGCTAGTTGAATGAATGGGAACAAAGTGTGCTTCAATTTATTTTTAGGTCGAATCGGGTTTAAAACTTGTGCAACAGTGCAAGGAGTTGTCTTCCCACTGCTACTTCCTCTCTCTGGGACATCCCTACCACTGTTCCTGCAAAAAGCAGCAGAGTGAAACCAATTTTGATTTTAGTCCAAAGCAGACAAGTGATTTAAGGGAGTGAGAGAAGAGAAAACACTGGGAGATGAGCCAAGAGAATGAGGAGGTGGAGGGAGACAAAAGAGAAGGGGGAAAGAGTTTCTATGAAAGGGGGGAGAGACCTGTAGTTTAGCGACAGCTCACTAATTCAGGTTAGTCCTTACTCCCCAGGCCAATGATAGTTCTGATAAGTTATTGCGAAGGCTGCTGTACTGTTTATTTTTTAACAAATATACCTTCCCCAGACCCATTTGCGGCCCAAACAGTGCAACACTGAGGATTTGAGATGAGAATCTGGCTTTATGAATGTTTGTTATTGGACTCGTAAGGATGAAGTCTAGGAACTTGAAATCAAATAGGAAGGTGAAGGAGCGGAAGCCTTTGGGGGGATTCATGGGATGACCTAAGCAGCAAAAAACAAACAAAAGCTACATTAGCAGCAGCATTCTGACAGCTCTGGACTTGGGAGATGAGATCTGAGGCAGCTCGAGAAGGAGGCTGTAACAGCTCAGATGAGAGACAAGTTCTTCCTGGTAGAGATCAATTATTTTCTTTGTATTGTGGTAGCACGTAGGAGGCCCATCCATGGACCAGGTCACCTTTCTGCTATGTGCTGCACAAACAGTTAACAAAAAGACAGTCCTTGAAGAGCTTACAGTCTAAGACAGGAGACAGCAATATTAGTTAGTATGAGAGGCAATGGTCTCAGCACACCAGCTGCCAAACCATTGCCATGTTTTGGTGTAGGTGTCAGTGAAAAGGGAAGTTTTTTGAAGGAGGAAAATGATGGTCTTGCAGATGTTGACAGGGAACTCCTCCCATGTAATTAGGAAGAGAGGGATTTTATTGATGTAGATGAAGTGGCAGGACGTGGTAAGCAGATGAATAGAGGCAGTGACATGAGATGAGCAGCTGAGCAGTAGTATTGGTCAGTATCAATTGGTTCAGATGCAAAGAAGAGTTTGAGATTTATCATGCTGAGTTTTAGTCTGCAGCAGGATAGCCAGGTGGAGCTGGTGGAAGCAGCTGGACCATGAAAGACTGAACATAGGAGGAAGGGTTGTGGGTAGAGAAGGAAGATATGAGTCCATGGTATTAATACAGTATAGGAGATATAGAATTCAGGGCAGCAGATGAAGTCACCCAAGGACGGGGTGTGGAAGGTGTCCAGAGCTTTAAAGGACACAGACAGTGGCTGGAAGGAGAGGCTGAAGGAGTTAGTGGTTGGAAGATACAATGAGATACAAGAACATGGAGTCACAAAAACAGATGTTGAAAGTAGCCACGTGAAAAGAAGTGTAGAGAAGGCCCTGAACTTGGATAGGAAGAGGGGTTTGATGCCTTCTGAGGAGCAGAGAGGAAGAAGCTGGATATCAGGGTGTTCCAGGAGGGACCTTGTGAGGTCATCTAATCCAGTCCCCTGCACTTATGACAAGACCAAGCATTATCTAGACCATCCTTGACAGGTGTTTCTCTAACCTGTCTGGTAAGAATAATCTGGAAGTGGTGCAGAAGTGATGAGTGTAGAAGGTTTGCTCAGGGAGCTGAGAGGAAGGAGATGGGACAACTGGGGTTAAAGAGAGGAGTCTTAAGCACAGAGCACATGAGGACTGTGCTGAGAGAATGAGTGAGGGAGTGTAGAGATAAGGTTGCAGTGACAGGGTGAGGGGTAAGAAGTAGGCCGGGTCTACACTTAAAAGTCAGGTCAGCATAGTTATGGCACTTAGGAAAATTCACATCCCCAGGCACTGTAAGTAAACTGACCTAACTTCCTTGTAGATATGGCTTAGTCAATGGAAGAATCTTCTGTTGACCTAAGTACTGCCACTAAGGGAGGGAGGTTACCTAATGGAAAAACGCCTTCAGTCATTGTAGGAAGCATCTATGCTACAGTGGCATAACTGTGCTGCTGTATAGACCGGCTGTAGATAGTTATGGAGGTTGCTCAGAGTTGGAAATGGGTGAATGAACAGATGTGACTGGACTGGGGAGGAAGGAGCATTGGGTTGAGTATGTTCTTTCCCCACTTACGAAGTGTGGGGTGAGGAAACCATGAGAAAAAGGAAATAAAACTCCTGCAAATGGGTGGGGTAACAAGAAGAGAGTTAATGAATGAAGTTGCTGAGCTGAAAATACTCTTCTGATCAGTAAAGAAATTGTTCCCCAGACTACACAGCGGTGATAAGTGCATCTTTATTTCCTGTAGGTGCCTTATGTATACTCAGAGTTGGTTTTCCAATAAGTGTTTGATAAGGCAGCAGGAAAACCACAAATATATTTGCTGAGTTCTGTAAAGCAATGTGTATGTTTATGGTGCTGTGCTTTTGGTGAGAGAGTGCTGAATCTATATGATAGGTAAATGAAATGCTCCTTTTACAGTTCCAGAGGGGTAGCTGTGTTAATCTGTATACAGCAAAAACAACAAGAGTCCTGTAGCACTTTAAAGACTAACAAATTTCTGCAGGCATGAGCTTTCATGGCGTCAGATGCATAAAACAGAAATCAGATGGGGGTGTGTGTGTGTTAAAACGTGAGAATGTGTGAACACATTCAGAAATGTTAGTCTTTAAAGTGCTACAGGACTCTCATGTTTTCTTTTATAGTCTTAACTCTTAATTACAGTTGGTGCTACAGGACTCCCCTTGTTTTCCCTCTGAAATTTTGCTCATAGAGCGTTAACAAATGGCACAACTGATTCCAATAGCTAGGCGTGGGCAACACATACATTCTGCAGAGGTGTAACTATTTCCGGTACATCTACATTGGAGCTGGAAGGTGCAGTTTCCAGCCTGAGGAGACATACCTTCAAAGTGTAGCCGCAGCAGTGCAGTGGGCTAGGTTCTCTGTGTATGCACCTAGGGTCTGGGACAGAATTGTTCTGGGACTGGCTAGTCTGTTGTGCTGCAACAACTACACTTCTATTTTAGCAAGTGAGCTCGGTCCTAACTAGTGTGGGTATGTCTACTCAAGCTGGAGATGACACCTTGCAGTTCCAGTGTAGATGTATCCTCAGTTAAAGGTGTGAATTTTTTAACCAAAATAGTTATACTATATAAATATAATGCCTAGGGTGGAGGCAGTTTCCTCCTGTCAGGCTTGCTTCCGCACAGGGGTCCTAGTATAGTTAAAGCAGTACGACTGTTGTGGTAAACAAGCCCTAGCACCAGTGTGAACACACAGTTGCATTGATTTAAATTGATTAAGAACATCCACACAGGTGTTTGCACTTGTTGAAATAAATTGTCTAGCCCAGTGGGGCCTCAGTCCTGCTGTGGAGGGGATGGGGACTTTAGGCCCTATGGAATACAGATAAAAAATATTGAAGAGCCTCTCTGGTTGGAAGGGCAAGCTCAAAGAGCTAAAAAACGTCTCTACCTTTCACACACAGCCTGTTTGTCTATGTTGCATTTTAATTCAATCTGTTTTTAGCCTAGCTCAATCCACGCTCACTCTTTTATTTATATATTTGACACACTGATGCATACACCCAGGTCTGCGTGACAAGAGATCACAACGCCTCCTTAAGTGAGTGAGGGTAAACACTGTGAAGAATTCTACTTAAGGATATGTTAGTGTGACATGCAACCAGGTTTCCAGTTTCCCACAACTTTGCTTCACTTGCTCATAAAATATCTGAATCAAACCAGCCAAAGCAGCCCTGATTGTTAGTCTGCAATTCTTGACAATTTTGAGCATACTCTTTATTCAACCCTGCTTCGCCACTGATTTTAATAGGCAACCGCAAAACAGTTTGAACAAAACTGCCCTCCACTGTTACCCTATGTACCAGATGTGTAAGTGCTGAAGTTCCATTTGAACGTCAGTGTGGCCGAGCAGACAGGACAATGGAGTAGGAGCCAGGAGACCCGGTTCTGTTACAAGCACTGCAGCTAATCTGTGACCTGTGGGCAAGTCACATCCCCTCACTCTTCCTTTGTTTTACCTCTTACCCTTTTACTGTTTCAACTATTTAAAATGTGAACTCTTTGGGCTGGGACGGTTTCTTATGAGGCAAGTACAGGGCCTAGCATAATGAGGCCTCAGGGTACTACTATAATACAGAAAAAAACTCCATTGTTCCACCTCTGCCTGAAAGATCCAGCATAGTCTAGCACAGTGGTTCCCAACCTGTGGTCCGCGGACCACTTTCAGAGTGGCCCGGGACTCCCCTCCCACTGGCTGCAGAAGGGAGCTGCTGCCTTAGTACCCAGGCGGTAGGCTCCTTGCTGTAGCCAAGAGGACAGGAGATCAGCAATCCCCTGCCCTTGGCTGTAGCAGGGAGCATGGCAAAGCACTCCACCTGGGTCTCTAGGCTCTGGGGTCCCTGCTGCAGCCAGAGGGAGGGGAGCACTGTTACCCTATCCCCCTGGCTGCAGAAGGGAGTCACTGCCTAGAGACCCACTGTTTCCCTGCTGCAGCCAGGGGGACCCCAAATCCTCCTCACTGAACTCCTTCTGTCTGGCTGCATTGTGGGGGGGGAAGGGGCCTGGCGGAGACTGGTGGCCCTTCAGGGTTGTAAAAATTATTTTTGTGGCCCTTGAGCCAAAAAGGTTGAAAACCACTGGTCTAGCAGCACAGGACTTAAGTGACAGCATGAGATCCTCTTCTGAGTTCCCGTTTTGTGTTCTTTTTAATTTTGTCATCACCCGAGGATTTCTTTGGAACTTAATCTATTAGGAAATGGTGAGAGTGTTGTTCAAAGTTCAGTTACTAATTTAGAACCATTGATATCACTCTGGCTAGTTCTGATAACTCCTTAGTATAAGCTTGTAAAGAGACAGGCCATGGGTTGATGATTGTTCCTTCGACATGATGTGGGTGAAGCACTCTGCAGTCTGTGAGCCAGTCTGTGCTATGCAGTATAGTTGTAGCCATGTCGTTCCCAAGATTTAGAGGGGCAATGTGGGTGAATATCTTTTATTGGACCAATTTCTGTCGGTGAGAGACAAGCTTTTGAACTGTACAGAGCTCTTCTTCAGGTTTGGGAAAAGTACTCAGTGTCACAGCTCAATACAAGAACGAACAGACGGAATATGTGCTGACTACCTACGCCAAACTATCTGTTCGATCTTGTGTTTAGCTGTGACACGCTGAGTACTTCCTCTTTTCTTTTACTTCCTCTTTCCCTCCGCTTCACCTGCAGAAGGCCATAGTTTTCTCACGATAAAGGTGACTCCATGGTGCCAGGCTGAACTCCAGGGCCATGGGAGCAGAGGGAGACCTGAGCTGGTGGGCTAATTGCTGAGTTTGTATCCCTTTAAACGTGAGCTCCCACAACTGGCTACGTTGATGGGGCGAGCGTGGGAGTGGGATGGAAAATCTGGGAGCAGTGGGAATCCAGTGTCATGCATCTTTCCGCACCTCCTGCTGCTCCTTGCTTCTGTCTCATGACTTTTCCATACTGCTCTGGCATGCCAGAGTTCTTGTCGGTTTAATTTGGGCACATGGTTACTTCAGAAAAGGCCTCTCTAAGAGCCCAAAAAGCTCTGTGGAACTTCTAGTCCTTCATAAAGCAGAGGAACACTTCCCCATCAGTCTGATGCTCTCAAGAGCACTCATGTGAAGACCTAGGTCAGTGGATTCCTCTGATGTGCCAGCAGAAGCTGCTCGCCTTGCTTGTAGTGAGGCGGGATTTACTGTCTCCACCCCAGCACTTCTGAAATGTGATCTGAGAATTCTAGGGTGGGGAGGAGTGGAAAATTAGCATCAGCTGGGAGGGGTGGATTGCAGAAATAGTTATGGGAGATCTCCTTGATCAGCACATAGAGGAGGAGGGAGGCTAAGAGCAGAGAGTTGCAGGGCGGGTTCAGAGTAGTGGCAAGGCAGAGGTGGGGATGGTGTTCTCCAGGGCAATAGGGCGAAGGTGAGTGAGCTCGCCAGAGAGGAGGTAGGTAAGGAGCAAGAATATGAGGGGAGGGGAGGAAGGGAGTCCTAAGTGAAGAAAGGCAGGTGGGAGCCTCAAGCCTGTTTGGAATTCAGTGCAGTGTCTCCTGGGTAGGGTGGGAAGTGTATGTAGAAAGCAGCTTCATTAGCATGGTGTTCCTCAGTGGACAAAACCCAGATTCACCCCAGTAGAAGGCTGCTGCCCATACGAATCTTTTGATGCGAGTTCTAGCAGAAGTGGTGATTACCTGTTCTATTCATTCACTCTGCAGCACTTGCCATTAGCCACTGTCGGAAGACAGAATACTGGGCTAGATGGACAATTGGTCTGACTCAGTATGGCCGTTCTTATGTTCTAAGGTAGCATGCTGGAATAGCAGGGATTGTTTTCTTATAAATCTATCAGCTTCTCTCTCCTGTGCACTAAAGTGTAAGAAATCATGGCAAGCTCCTTCTGTTGTTCTCGCCTGGTTTTTTTAATTTAATACAGAGACCAAAAAAGGACATCAAAGGCGCTATTTTGAGTTTCATTGCTAATAATCCATGTTCCTAAAAACAATAAACCAAAACCAGAGGCAGCATTTCCAGTATTCGTTTGTTTCCATGAATAATGGCTATGACTACTGCATTTAAACACAGAGAAAGGTCAGGAAGCAAAATATGGAATGTGGTAGGCAGTTTATTTTGCAAGCAAAGAATAATAGAATTGTGCAAGGACTGGCCTTTGGGATGGGAACTGACGTTAAAAAGTCTGGCAAAGAGGTGAGTGCGTAATATTTAAAAAAAAAATCATTACCATCTAAAACCAATGCTATTTGGCAGCAATAGACGCTTTCAGTTTTGTTAGACAAGGTTGCTGGACTGCTAGGTCTCTGTCCCAGTGACTGACCTGAACCACGTGTTATAAAGCACTGTGTGCTCTTTTATTCCTTTTACAATTATTGTTGGATTTTCAAAGACTCCCAGGAAAATCAGTGGGAATTGGGCACTTAATTCCCATTTGTCTAGAAAATCCTCCCCCAAATGCAGTGCTAGCATCACTCTGATCAGCTGTATCAGAGAGGAAGAGGATTTCTTCTTGACATGAAAGTGTGCCTCCAGCACAGAGCATTGCAGTTGCTACTGCCACTCTGGCTTTGCGCTCTTATGCTACTCAAGGCACTGGCAGGGAGCATAAGATTAAAACGTATGTAAGGTCTGCTACAGCTCCTTTCAAGCGGTCTTTACTGCTAAGAAAAAGTGTTTTTTACTACAGGATATTAGCTATCCCAGTTTCTCAAACTGGGGGTCCTGACCCAAAGGGGTGGTCACAGGACTATTGTAGAGGGGTCACAAATGCAGCAGCTACCGGTCAGGCGCCCAGTTCTGAAGGCAACACCACTGCCGCCAGCAGCACAGAAGTAAGAACAGTCGTCACAACCTGAAATATTTTCAAAATTTGAGAACCCCGGAGCTATCCTGTGGTAAAATCCTGGTGGAGACGAGGCCCTGTAGTCTTACTGTGAGGTCAACTATGGGAGGAGTGTTAAGCGTTGATCTTGCTTAGGTGCCTTGTCTCCACTAAGATTTTCCAGCAGTTTTACTATCACTGTTCATTATCTTGCAACGAAAAGAACTGTTGTTTGGCAAAGACAAAGCTTCAGTGTCATCCGCTCTGATGGGTTCATCACAAATCTTGCAATCTGTTCTTTTTCCCCCTCTTTAAAGCCCTGGCTCCTGGAGTCGTGTGATTATGTAAGCATCTCTGCTCACTTTTAAAAAGAAAGTAGGATTCTAGCCCTCACAGCTTCAGAGAGATGCTTGAAAACCCAACCCCAAAGGTTCAAACCCAGAAAGCAAATAAAGAACCCCAAATTTATTTCTTTTAGAAATCTCATGACTTTGGCGCAGCCTGACTTTTGAGAGCTTGGGGGTTTGTTGGGGGTGAACTTCTCAAGAGTGAAGGCAGAGGAGGAGCACTGTTGGGAGCAATAGAAGCAGGGACGGCTGCACCCTGCGTAGCAACAGAGTAGCTGGCCCAATGTACGGTGATGCTCGTTCCATTCCATTATACTTCTGCTACCCTTTACCTAGGGAGGATGATTCATTTAAGCGAGTTGCTAGGCTCTGGCTTTGTTCCGTGGGCACTAAATGGAAGGGTGTGTCACGGGGAGGATTCTTCATGCGTGTACTGTGACTAATAACACCCCTGCGTGTCATGAATGCTGCCTTTGTGTGGGCCAGTTGCACGAACCTCTGGTTGCTTCTGTGTTGCTCGTTTTTACGTGACAACCTTGCTATGCCAGGGCACCTTTGTTTGCTGCTACTTCTGCATTCTTGTCTTCCTGTCTGTGTGCCTGCTCCTAGCTGCTGTAACTGCTGTTACTGGTTGTTTCTTCACCCATTCCTACACCTTCCCTCATTTTCAAGGCCTTTCCTGCTCTGCTCCTCCGTATATACTGTCTCCTCTCCTGTGTTGCTGTCACAACTGCTCTGCTGGCTTTGACCACCACACGTCTGTGGTCCTTCTGTGTAGAATGCCCTCCCTGATTCATAAGGCTTCTAGCCTCTCCTTTACGTCTGCCTCCTCAAAATCCACTTCTGTGACAACTATAAGAAACTGGCCGGCTAATACTGGGGGAAGTCTGGAATAGCCAATGTGTTTTTAATTTAGAGACCAATGTGTCAAAATAGCGTACCTATTTTGATTATTGCCCTCTCCGGGTCCCGCTGTATGTATGTTTCTTTTCAAATTATAAATATTTCGGAGCAGGCATTGCCTTGCTAGACCTTGGCAGTGCCTACTGCATTGCCATCGCTACCAGAACACTGATATTTCCCTCCTCCTCAGCTGAGAATGGGAGCCAGGAGACACAACTTCTAATCCTGGCTCTGCCACTGACTTGCTGTGACCTTGAACAAGTCAATCACAATAACCTGTTTGTGCCTCAGTATCCGTTTCTGTAAAATGGGGATGGTATCAACCAGCGTCAAGGTGGGCAACAATACTTACGTAGCACAGTGGAAATGTTAAGTGCTTTGTGGCATTGCCTGTGCCTGCAACGTGGGCGGCTTAAGTCTTTTTCAAGGGATGAGGAATGAGTGTGTTTTGGCTTGCACGTCAGCTTTTTGGTATGGTCCTCCTCTGCCCTCTTCTCTTTTTCTTTCATGCTTCTTGTATTACTTTCTCTGTCCATTTCTGCTGCAGCCTGGAGTTGTGCACTCTTCACGGGAGAAGAGACCTTCCTCCCTGCGCTTCTCTCACTTCCAAGGGGCACAATGATACCTGTAGCTCCCATGGAATGAGATCCCTCGGTGGTGATGGGGGGTTGGGAATGGAAAAGGTGGCAACAACTGAAAGCACTGACAGGAGCTGTTTTAGGCAACTAGTCTTGTTTCTGCAGGCGGTGCTGCCGCTGCTTCTGAGAAGATGGGAGACTAGTTGAAGGGCAGCTCAGAGGCTTCCTTATTTTGTAATCCAGTGTGAAGCTGGATCCTGTATGTTGCTTTGCAACCATCTGTTGGGACTGAGTTGCCTTGTGAAGTTGCAGTGGGTCAAACTGGGTGATCCAGGGGATCACTCCAAGCCCTCCAATGTGTGATTCTCATTCCTAGTTGTGTTTAAATGTGAAAAACACCAGGCAGCCCAGGGTACATAGAGTCCTGCAGCAGCCTGTGACCAGCCCTGTCATGGGGAGTTATGATTCATTGATTTATTTATACATTTACATAGTATAGCATCCTGAAATTTCTCTTATGCTCCCAGTATCTCTTGCCTAACTATGAATCACTGTAAAGTTATCGCTGGTTTGGGAGTGTGTATTGTGTAGTGTGGTGTAGATCAGCTGCAAGGTCAAGAGTAGTCCTGCGGGGTTGTGAGTCACCTGATGTGGCCAGCCCCTGCTATTGCTCATCTGGACAGGATCCTGAACATCTCTGCCCTTTCATTTTACTGTCTTAAATTCTCCTGGTCTAGGGAATGCTCTGCTAGCCGCTGACTGTTCACAGACTTGTGCAGTGCCCTTGTGCACAGCAGAGTCTGTGTAGTTTTGGTAGAAAGCTCAGCAAGTTTTTGCAGGAAGAGTCACACAAATGGCGTGGCAGGAATCCAACGATGGAGTCACATGTAGCACTTTGGTCTGCATGCGTGCTGACAGCCAGGCTGAAGAGCTGGTGTGTTACCTTTCATTTTGAATGAAATAGTTGAGTGAAGCCTAAGGTTGCCACCCATCCAGTTTTCACCTGAACAGTCTGATTTTTGGCTTCTGTGCCAGGTGTCATTTAGGATTACCCAGTTTCTGGTTTTCAGGGACCTGGCAGCCCTATGGCACCCAAACCAAAAATCCAGTTGCCCTGGGGGTGGGGGGACACACACTGCCAACATAGTAGAAATTTCTCTCTCTCAACCTGAATTCAATATACATCTAGTAAAGACAAGTTTTAAAAGACATGTAGGGATTCACTTTTCTCTGTAATTGAAATCATCTTATATTCAATTGCAGTTTTTTAAAGCTCCAGTAACATGTGGTCTCTTGCTGAAGCTATAGCACAGCACATGGAGCCATCAAAGCAGATTGCTTTCAGTAACTGGCAATGCAACATGAAATTGTGAGTGAGTTACTGCAGACATTCCAGAAGGCCTAGTCCTGTTCCCAGTGACATCAGTGAGTTTTGAAATAGACTTCTGAGGAAGCAGGATCCAGCCCCTAAGCGTCTAGTCTTCCAAAATGCTCAATCCAGCACACAGCATCCAGCTCAAAGACAGAACAAGTGAGAAACTCACTGCTTCATTATTTGGCCTCTTTTTATAGGGAAAGAACATCTGGATGGATGAAAAAATACGCTTCTGCAGAAGCGATGAGTTGGAATGCTTTTGCTTTCAGCTATTATGTGACTGAGCAAACTGACGCTGTTATCCTTTGATTAATTTTAATTCTAATCCATTTTGCCAACGCCTTTTTAAAGTGGACATTTTCCACTTTTTAAGCATTTAACTAGGGCGAATTGCAACATGATCAGTGCTAAACACAATATCATTTCCTTAAATCGTTCCTGTCTCCAGACCTGACAAGTATGGTTGTGTTAACGATGTGTGTCATGTCACAATCCATCTGGTGGAGGATACAAGTAAGAGATTGCCTTCTATATTATTCAGTCATGTCACACGCCCCTCTCTGGAAAAGTGTCTGGAAGCTGGTAGATGGATGTGTTGAAGCTGAATACAGCAGAATTGTTGCTGAACTTGGGTAATCGGTGGCACTTTTAAGCCTAAAGAAGATGGAAAGAAATTAAGGGTGTCTCTACACTTAAAGTGCTACTGTGGCACGTCAGCGAAGACACTACCTACACCAATAGGAGGGGTTCTCCCATTGCTGTACATAATCCACCTCCCCGAGAGGCTGTAGCTAAACTGATGGGAGAATTCTTTCATCAATCTATCCCTAGCTACATGGGGGTTTAGATCGGTTTAACTATTGCTCAGAAACGTGGAATTTTTCACACTCCTGAGTGATGTAGCTCTACTGACCGAATTTCCTAGTGTTGACCAGGCCTAGGAATTGTTTTATAAAATCCTGGTAGGAGTACATTGCTTGTAGGCCCTATCTGGCTGGCCTCTTGACAAGTAGTGTATTTATTATGTAACAGTTTATATATAGGCTTGGCAGAATTCAATTTTTATATGTAATATAATTTTGACAGTATCGTTTACTTTTAAGCAGTTTTTATTCATATTGATTTTAAATTTTTCACAATTGAGGGAAATTACTGGGGGGGGTGGACAACTGTTGGGGGAAGTCAGACAATTATTTAATGACAGTAGGTGATGAGATGCAAAAAGTAAAAGCTTGATAACCACTGAAACACAAATTGTCAATATCGCATGTTAAAATATACAAAGTAAATATCCTTAAGTCAAACTCTGCCAAGTTCAGAAGCAGTATTTTTCTTTCTTTGCCTATCTGTACATTTTGACGATTATTATGGACATATTTTTTCATTGGTTTGTGTGTGTGCAGTGAAACGGACAGTCACCAATTAAAAATTGATTCCTTCCAAGCCTAGTTACACAGTACAATAATACCCTGTAACCCAGTCAGGACTGGCGCCCAGTGGTGTTATATGGTGTTCATTCTTTTGAAGAATCTGAAGTCGCTCCTTCTGTTGTGACTCAGTGGTCTCCAATTAGGCTCTACAGAGTCACATCTTGGAATTTAGAAGGAAATGTCCCCGTGTGCAGAAAGTGAGCACTTCAAGCCACTTGTAAAACCCTCAAATGGGGCTCACGTGCTGCACAGACCTTATGCTGTTCCTTTGCAGAAGGGTGAGTTTCAATAAGTGTCCAAGGGCTTTTTGAGCTCTTCTCGCCATAACTTCCTTCTTTTGTGAAGCTGACATAAGAATCCTGGTCTCTAACCACTACTTAGGTGCCTAAATAAGGGCTGGATATTCAAATTCATCAAATTTCAGCCCCTATATGACAAAAGAGCTGATAAAAAGTGAGAGGTTTTGATAAATGCTGGTCCAGTTGTTGGTACTGAGCACGCTCTGAAGATCTGCTCTATGTTCTGCTTTTCCTTGCTCTCCCCAGGATGATGTGGTCCCTTTCCTTGTAAAAGGGTGTGATTCCTTGCCATTGCTCCATGAGCATTTTCCCCTTGAGCACATAGAGCTTGTCTGAGTGCATCCGACTGCCCGCCACTGGGCTCCTCCAAGTTCCTATTTTCCCTTGTAAGAGTGTTTTCGGGAGTGTTACAGTGTAACCTTGTCCACACTCCTTGAATTTCATCATCTAACACTGTTAAGCACCCACCTACCCTGTTAATCATTTCACTCATAACTGTCAAGTGATGATCATTTTAATTTTACTACCATTCACTGGCTTTCATTGTCTCGAAAGATCTCTGTCTCTCTCTGGACTGATGAGTGCCATGACATTTGAGGCTGATAATGGGCTTGTTGAGATCTGTAGCATAGGGGCAACACTTCAAAATGTACCCCTTGATTTGTGCCACTTGATCTCCACTAGGTGTGTTGCAACAGGCTAACTAGCATGTTCTAAAACTCTAGTGTACACAAAGCAGCATAAAACACACTAGCTAACACATTCTTATGCACCTTTTAAATCCTAAGCTACATGTTCACTGCAGAAAAGTTTGTCTTCATTGAGAGAGCAATCTACCTCACACCCCCCTCATCTGGGGCTGACACCAAAAAGCTATATTGAAATACAACCTACCTGTGCTTAGTCTCTGCTAGGATTTTTACAGTGAGATAGCTGTCTCCTTTTTCTGTCTTCACTGCACAGTTATAGTCAAGACAAAGCTCTTGTTCAGCTTGGCTTGATGTTTTTGTTTCTAGCTTTTCTACCCACTTACGAAAGCAAACTGTGTAATTGTAATTTAATATAGAAGATTCAGAGTCCCCAAAAAAGATTTCATGAGGGAGAAATTCTAACTTTGCCCACTACTTTATTTCTTACATTTGCTGATATCTGATTTTAGCAAAGCCTCCACTAGTCCAAAAGCCCTTCCCCCAGCTAATTATTTAGCAGTTTCCAATTTAGAATTTAGCAGTTCTCCCTTTGCTATTGAAGGCTGGATATTAAAAGGGAATTTATAATTATATCAGTCTCTTATCCAGGTTAATTTGTAAACAAACATTAAAAATGATCTTACAAAAGCATATCTCTTAAGAACTAATTGTAGTGTTCTAATCGTTAGTGTAACCCTTTGGCTTGAAATGTTCAGTTAGCTGCCTTCAAGATTTTAAATCATTTTGAGGCATGCAGAGTGTTATGCAACTTTAAAAAATGTATTGGAAAAATACCGGCGGCTAAACCCTACAGCTATAACTGAAGGCTACACAGCACAGCTATGGTACTTTACATTACCTCTGAGCACAGCTTCATTAGATGTATTGCTTCTCTTTTTCTTGCCAAACCTCTCATTCCGAACTCCACCTTAACCTAAACACACAATATTCCTGCAACCTAATGTCGGCAAAAAGCCTCCAGTCATAAGATAAACTTTTATTTGTTGATGACAGGTTAAAAGACTAATGTCATGACAGATGTGAAATTCTTGTTTGCTGCATTTAAGGTTTATTACCTACCCTTCAAGGTGTATTTGCTCTGCTGAGTTATGCTGATGTATTAAAATGGAAACTTTCTATGACTGTTTGGCTTTGGCCTTAAGTATAGATGTGGGGGGGGGGAATATTGTGATTGCTGCCCTAAACTCTATCAAAAGATAAAATAAGCTGATAAATTCTCTATGCTGCTTGTGCTAAATGGTTCATTATAATCTCGTGATAATAGCAACGTAGTTACTCTTCAACTGGTTATACTTTTCAGGTGCTTGGAACCTTTTAAAAAAGGTACCCTTTGAGCTGAAGTAGCTTTGCTTGTTCTCACCCCAAAAGTAAATTATGTGGGGAAATCTTTGTGGAATTCTGTGGGGTCTTTTTTCGTTGGCCTGTAAGGTTTTTGTGCCGGGGCCCACGTGTTTCTGCAGGACACTGGGGTCCCAGTCCTGATTTGGTGGTACTATAAAGCAAACAACACATTTCCAAATGCGGAAAGGGTGTGTCATCATGCTTTGCCAGGAGGACTCGCTTATAGCTCAAAAACAACTGTAAGGACTAGATTTTCAAAAGTGTCTCAGCACCCACAGTGGAAGCTAGATTTTTTTTCCCCCCCAAAACAGCTCCTTTCACATTTAGGCACCTACATAAGTTGCCAGACTTTCAAAAGTACTCTGTACCCAGCAGCTCTTCTTCTTCTCACTAGGAGCTCCTGGGTGCTGAGCTCCTTGAAAACTCAGCTATAAACCTAAACCTCTCCTTGTTCCTTATGGGAAAACTAGAATTTCAGAGACTGATACTATTAGGCGCTGAGCATTCTCAACTCCAGCTGGCTTCAGGGAGAGTTGAAGATGCTAAGCACATTGCAGGATTGGGCCCCTGGACACTTTTGTAAAGAACGTTTTGTTTAGAAATAGCTAGGCCTGTAAGGGTTTGGAAAATCACTTGCCCCGCATATACTGCCTGGGACTAGGTACTCAAGAGCTGATGCTTCTGTATGTCTGGAGACCTGTACGTAGAAATTTAAGTCAACGTGTTTGGTAGCTAGAAATCAGTACGTAGTAGTGAGATGGCAAAGTTAATATTCTGCACTGTAATATACGGTCGAAGGAGGAACAATGACTTTGCATTTCCTGAGTTTTGTGATGCTAGAATCTCAAACATAATGACCCTTTTTTTTTGGCTAGTGTAAAGTACATTGGTTTAAGTCCTGGAAATTGTTATGACCAATCCTAGACCAGACCTAAAAAAGCACAGTTCAGTTGAGGAACCAGTTTGGTTTAAAGACCAATGATCAGAAAAATGGGGATTGACTTTTGTTCGCCAAAATCAGAATGCAAAATCCTGATTTGTATGAAGGCTCCATATCACCTCAGCTCATGTGTCAGTATTGCTAAAAGATCTGCTCAAAGCTAAGCACGTGCCAAATGTCTTGCTGAATCAAGGCCTAAGCATAGAGATAAGTCTATAGGAACCCTCCACATTCTGATTAGTGAGTTTTAAGCCTATGCTTAAATGTTTGTTTAAAGAAAAAAATCAGACAAAAACTGCTGATGTTAACTAATAAGTTTAATTGTGAGCAGGGCATAGCTTGTGTTCATTGCAGATTGAAGTAGCTTTTGCTGAACAAATATGGCCATGTGTCCTGTAACTGAATTGTGCACATGTGCCCAAGTTAATCTGTACAGGCAGAGGACATGCTGCCATTTCTCTGAACAGTATCTGCAGAATGTAATGCAAACTTTTCCTAACCATGAAACTGTAAATTGTCAGTGTTTTCAAAGAATCTGCCCTTTGCACTCTGCCATGCCTGTGGAATATACACTGTTCAGGGTAATGCATGGGGCATGTTAATTACAAGTCTAGAATGCTCTTCAAAGTTTTGATGGTGCAATAAACCACAGGAGTGAAACCTGATGAGACATTTCGGGGAGTGGAATGAAGAAATGGAAAAAGCTTGCATTGTACATGCAAACAACTTGTGTGGACAGAACTAACATAGCTACCACACGCTGCTCATTTAAGTGGTTTTATTATGCTGGTAGAGGGCTCTCTCCCATCAATGTAATGCAGCTACACAAGCACTCTGACTGTAAGTTTTAAGGGTAGACTAGCTCTAAATGTCTTTTTTTCAATTAATTCCTTTAAAATGTTAATTTCACGAGTATAGGGAACAGTTTGTTGCTGTCTTCTAAAAATGCAAGGACCAAAATTTAGGGGTTTTGAAGACTTGCAAAAGAGGCTCTATTTACTCTTTATTATACCTGTCATCTTGCTAAATGGTTAGGATGCAAACTGTATGTGAAATCAGTTCTTCAAAAGATGCACAATCTAGATCACTGAACATCTTGGAGTTTTTCCCCATGATGACCCTTCCTCTTCAGCTTCTTTGCCTGTTAGAGCTAAGCAACTTTGATGCATTTTAATTTAGAATGTAAGAATTTTAGAGTTACAGGCTGAATTCTTGCACGAAGAGGGGCATTCAGTGCACACAAAGGACTTTCAATGTGATGCTTCCTCCCCTGCTCAAAGTTCCCTGAAATAGCAAATTATCCTTTCTACCACAGCGCTCCCACACAAGGCTGCCATAGCCAGTACAGGAGAAGGAACCCAGCCTGGGGAAGGGCGAGGTACCATGCTCCATAGTTCTATTTAAAAAAAATACTGTATGTGCCTTGGGATAGAACATATTAAGGAATCAGGTTTCAAACAAAAGGAAGTACTTCTTCACACAGCGCATGGTCAACCTGTGGAACTCACTTCCATGGGATGTTGTGACGGCCAAAAGTATTAACTGGGTTAAAAAAAGATAAGTTCATGGAGGATATGTCCATCAATGACTATTAGCAAAGATGGTCAGGGGCATACCCCGTGCTCCAAGTGTCCTTCCAACTGCCAGAAGCTGGGACTGGATGACTGGATTGATCTCTCAAAATTGCCCTGTTCTGTTCATTTCTTCTGAAGCATCTGGCACTGGCCACTGTCAAAAGACAGGATACTGACCTCCATCAACCACTGTTCTTCTTCCCTAGCATGGCTATTCTTATGTTTTTAAGGCCTAGATCCTGCAATTGATATTATATGGGCAAAGAGATAAGGTGGGGGCAGTAATAACTTTTTATTGGCCCAACTTCTGTTGGTGAGAGAGACAAGCTTTTGAGCCACACAGAGCTCTTCATGTCTGAGCCAGGCAATCTGCCCACATCCTGGGTCCCACTGACTTAATTGGGGCTTTCCACCCCAAGAAGTTCACCCACATTCAACAATTTGCAAGGCTAGGGTCTAGAACATGTACGGTGATACCAGAATTCCTCACTTCTCTTTTTCATTCCACCTAACACAGGATCAAATGCTTCCCTTGGATTATGGGAGCTATGACATTGCTGAATCAGGCTTTAAGTGGCAGCAGGAAGCAGTGACCTGCTAATTCAGGAGACCTAAAGAATGAGGGAGAAAATATAGGTTTAATTATTACGTAGTAGTGCAAAGGGACAGAATGGGTCATCTGCTGCAGTAAGTTTGGTTTTACCCAGTTTCTAGGTATTTGTATGTAATTCCAGGATGATGATTTTTTACTCCTCTTTATTCTCTTCTCCTTGCTTTATAAACAGTCATTCTGACAGATGAAGAGGTCCAGAGGAAGAGAGAGATGATAACGAAGCGAAAGGAGGAGGAAGCTCTTAAAGAAAGCATGAAACCCAAATTATCAGAGGAGCAGCAGAGAGTCATCAACATCCTTCTTGAAGCTCATCGCAAAACTTATGACCCAACCTACTCCGACTTCACCCAGTTCCGGGTATGTTCCAGGACCTGCTTTCTCTCCCTTACCTTATTCACGCAGAAGAGTACTCATTAGCTGTTACTAGGAGGACCTCTGCTGGTGGCAGAATGCTGTGCAATAACTTCTAAGCTAAAGCAGTGGTCTCTGCCTCTACCTATACCATGACCCAGTGTTACAACATACTCGAGACCTTTCTCCTAACTAGCCATATGGTAAAGAAGGGTGGTCATGACTCCCTGAAACATGTTTTATGACCCCCCAGGTTCAGAATCCATGAGCTTAGGGCGCTCCCACAAACGACAGCTGTCTATTACTTGAAGTCCTTAAATCAAGATTGGATGTCTTTCTAGAAGACCTGCTGTAGCCCTCACAGAAGCTATGGGCTTGAATCAGAAATTACTGGGTGAGGTTCTCCGTGGCTGGTGTTACATAGATCAGACTAGATCACAATGATCCCCTCTGATCTTAAAATGTATGAATCCATTCCAGTTGCCATCCATGAGAGAAGTACTATAGGTCAAATTGAAGCCTACAGGTGTATTGAATTAGTCAGATTCCTCTGTGGTACACAAGGACTTTGGAAGACAAGATTCAAACATGCAGTAATTCCATGAAACCTTTCTGTGCTCAGGACGCAGTATATTTTTTTTAAATAAGCTAGAATGTAATGAGTAACAGACTATATTTTTATTTCAGTAGTGATCTGAAAACTAATATTCAAAACCTTACCATGTGCTGAATGCTTCAGTTAAATATGGCAGGCCCAATCCCCATCTGGAGTAAATCAGTTGATTTAGGCTGATTCACTCAACCAACTGAAGCTCTGGGCCTGTAAGTGGAACATTAACAACTTAAAATTAGAAGGAAAAACCTAAATGACTAATATACCTGATGTATCTACTATGTTAGTTTTGAGACCTTTTAACACAATCGTTAATTTTAATTATAGAATTATATTAAAACTGTGTCTTAAAAACCCCAACAGAGCACAGTTAGAAGTTAAAAGTCCCAGTTCAAAAGGACACATGGTTGAAATTATTGGTAGCCAAATTTAAAATACTTCTAAATCAGTCTTGCAACATTGTCATGACAAGTTACCATCCCAGGAGCAATTTACTAACCTGCCCTTTCCCATGGTGGACAGTGGGCTCATTGGACAAGGTGTCATAGGAAGCAATCTGGCATCAGCCAGGAATAGCCTGAGCAATCTAATAGAAATAGGAAAAGACCAAGGGTGAATTTTCCAAAAACACTCGGCACCATTCCAACTCTGCTTCCATTGAAATAAAAGAAAGCAGATAGGTGAACACTGAGCACTTTTGGAAATTCTCCCCAAAAATCCTATGGTCCACTGGATTGCACCCTTCTCCTTGGCCAGGACATAGCCAGAACCATGCCCCTCTACCTGGAAGGACACAGAGAATAAAGAAAAATGCAGTGTTCCTTTGTCAACCCACTTTCTCAGAGGTATAATCAGTCCCTGCGTTCTGTTCCAGCCTCCCGTGAGAGCCAACTCAAGCAACAGAACAACTAGATTGTCATCGGTCCTAACGCCTGGCTCCTCATCAGAAGACTCTTCAGATCTCTTCAGCTGTTCTCCAGGTATTGTGCCTGGGTTACTCCCCTACAAATGACAGTCACGCAGATAAGTCAAACTAGAGCTTTAAGCCGGGTTATTTTGACACACTGGCAGTTCTGACGCCTCATGTCCTTCGTTTGGGAAACGAATCTCCCCAACCTGCATACATTACATACATACCAAACCATAAGCATTTGCATAGTCCCACTGAAGTCCGGAGGGACTGCTCGTGTGCTTTTAAAGTTAAGCATGTTCAATGGTGGTTCGATCGTGACCTAATTTCACATTTGGCTTCCAGCACAAGACCGCTTTCTAATATCTCCCAAAGAGCCCAGATCCTTGAGCACTGACTTAGGGTCCAGTCATGGATGCCGCTTGCTAGTGGAGAAACAGCTAATGTGGCCACAAGCTGTTAAAAGGTTAGGTCCATACTGATGGCAGCAAATTCAATTGCTCTGGATCAACTGAGCGGTCTGTGTGGACCCGCTCAGTCAATCCAGCAAGCGACACAGGAAAACCACCCCGGTAAGTGGCGTAGCGCTGCATCAAAGGGAACGCTGTTATTCCCTAGCCTAAGCTACCTGAGCGCAAGGCTGTGATTGTGCATTATTTATTTTGACTCTTTCTCCTCTTGCTTGATTTTTATCCTGAAGAACAGGCTTCTGTGTCATGGGAAACAGTTCAGCCAAGATAAATATCAACCTCTTTCCCCTTCCCAGAGACTGCAGAGCACACAATGTTCTCCAACATGGCACTAAACGAGGACAATGACGAAAGCCCTCCCATGGACATTGACTTCTCGCACCTCTCCATGCTACCTCACCTGGCTGACCTTGTTAGCTATAGCATACAGAAAGTGATTAGCTTTGCAAAAATGATCCCAGGGTTCAGGTAAGGATGGGTTTGTTCCTAGAAGTTGGGGGGCAAGGGAGGCATTGCTTTGATTTTTTTAAAATATTATTTGGTTGAAATCACCTTGTCTTTCCAGCTTCATGCTGCTTGTTCGTTTTCCTAAACTTGTCTCATCTCTACTGCTACCTTAAGCCCGATCATTCTTCCTTCTTGATCCTTCTACAATTCAGCACTACCTCCACTGAAGCCGTCACTGACTCCTCTTCCTCTTGCTTCCCTAGCCTTGTCCACAGTGGCCCTAATCCACCAAAGCACTTAAGCATACACCTAACTCTAAGAATATGTGAGTCTTCCCATCCCTATTCACCAGAGCACTTCAGCATGTGTTTAACACCCATCAAAATCAATGTCCGTGTGTCCTCAGCCCCCCTCACTAGCTTCCTGTCCATCTCCGAACTCAATTCAAAATCATCCCTTTGGTTTCACAAAACACTCCCATCTAGTTTGACTCCCTGTGGTTTGATGTATCTCACTTGTGTTGCCATCTCTCCATCAAAGTCTAATCACTAAATTTCATCTTCAAAAATTTTCGTTGCCTATAATTCATCCTCAGTTTGCAAATCACTCTGTAAAGCACTCTCTAATCTTTGATTCATAGAAGGCTTGTGGTGTTTTGTGGATTGCCCTGAGGGCATAGCTGGACTGGAAGTGGTTTCTGCCAGGCTCGGCTCTGGTCGGTGATAGGATGAGGACTTTTCCAGAGCACTAAAACACTCAAATCTAAAACCTTACTCAGATGACAGTGTCACGAAGGCTTCAGTGCTCTCAAGGGTTGTGTGTTTCTGAGAATTCCAGGAACAGTCACTGCTATTCTCTTATCACTTTCATCTAGTATAGATGGTGGGCTGATTATCTGGTCCAGAAGTTAATCATGGATTTCAGCTACATCCCTGATATGTACCCCTATGTGATAAAGTGATGTCCTTGCTCCCCATTATATAGATGAAGTAAGAGACC
This sequence comes from Mesoclemmys tuberculata, assembly GCA_007922155.1. Lineage (NCBI taxonomy): Eukaryota > Metazoa > Chordata > Testudines > Chelidae > Mesoclemmys > Mesoclemmys tuberculata. Next base: position 5,092,319 of record ML675652.1, read on the forward strand.
CCAAGAGGATAAGTGATTTGCCCAAGATTATGTAGCAAGCCAGTGCTAGAAGCAGTATTTGAACACTGGTTTCTTGACTGCTACAGTCCTTGCCCTCTCCCCGAGGCTATGGTGCCTTTGAGGCAGTTCAGTTAAGCATAGGACAAACACTATTCGATACCTAAGCGTGCTTATTGTCAGTACTTGTGCATTACCAAGAAATAAAAGTCTTTTGGAGCAGGGTTTGCCTTTTTGTTCTGCTAACACCGTGAAGTCCTAGTCCATAACTGTGGCTCGTCGGTGCTATTGCAACACAAATATTTAATAAAAGATGATACCATGGTGTCTTCATTTCTTATTGAAACACAGAGGAATTACTAGCTTTGTAAATAGCATTGACACTAGGGGAAGTTATTTTCAAGCTTCTAAGGGGATATTGCAAGCTGGAGAAACTAATTCCAAGTTATCAAAAAAAACCCTAACCCAATACAACAAGGTCCCTTTTCCCCACTCTAACTTGCTTGAGCATTTAATCCTGAGTGAACTGCAGTATCTTTTTAGTACAATTTCAGTTCAAAATTCCCTTTGGTGGGTCATTTGGAAATTAAATGGACTTTAGTCAGCTTCTTCTGTATTTATTTAATCCAAAAAGGTCACTTGTGGGGCTAAGCCATGTCCATGTGTGGGTGGTATTTGGCTGTCCATTGCCGAACTAGCTGGAGGGTTGGTGTTAGATTTCCTTGAAGTTTCACTGATTAGTCTTTCCTCTCTCCCCTCCACCTTTCAATGTTCAGGGATCTAACAGCAGAGGACCAGATTGCCTTATTGAAGTCCAGCGCCATTGAAATCATTATGCTTCGTTCAAACCAGTCATTTTCCTTGGAGGACATGGCTTGGTCCTGTGGCAGCAATGAATTCAAGTACCAAATCAATGACATTACCCAAGGTAAATTAGCTCTTGCTACCACTGTATCCAAAGCACAACATGGGTCTATGGCAGCTTGGTTGCAGGTTAATACATTTGTCAAGATCTGATTTCCCCACCCTTAACATAGACTTTTGCATTTAATATAATTTAATGCCACTTTGAGGATACAAATTGAGATCCACACTAATTCAAGGAATGCAAAGCTAAGGTGATCACAACTGTTATTTTATTAATATAGCTGTGATTGGATACTGATAAGTAATTCATCCCTGTGCAGAGGTCCAGCACAAGGCCCATGCACCCCTTACATTCCACTTGAGACCCCTGGGGCATGTACTTTTAACAGCCTAACAAGTAATCGGAAGATAATACTCAGTCGAATACTAAAGAAAAGCACAGATGGGGTGAAAGATAAGGGAGCATGACCCTCTTCATCTGGTGGAATGATTGTCTGCCAAAGTCATATGCATAAGAAGTTGTCACTCCACCTGTTTTCCTGCCCTTAATGTAACATGATATCTTATTTGACCTGTTTTTACTGTCTCCCATCCTCAAAGGAGTAACCTGTAATCAGTGGTTTAAGAGCTACTGGTGACTGACAATGTAAAGTCCAAGTTGATGTTGATAAATCTTAGAAGAGCTCCAAGAATGAATTGAGGTCTGGAAAACATGCCAGCCAGTGAAACATCAATCTGTTTAGTTTATTGTAGACAAGATTAAAAGGAGACTTGATCACAGTCTAGAAGTACCTATGCAAGGAGAATATATTTGATAGAGGGATTTTTAATCTAGCAAATGAAATCTTAACAAAATTCTGTGGCTGGATGCTGAAGGCATCAAAGCTCAAACTGGAAACAAGATGCAGATTTTTAAGTGAGGGTAACTAGTCACTGGAACAGCTTCTCTAGGGGTATGGTGGATTTGCTATAACTTCATCTTTCTAAATGAAGATGGGAGGGTAGCATGTTCAAGGGATACTATTTCACTTAGCCACAAGTCTCATTTTCCAGGATGACTTGGGCATGTCGGAAACTGAGTCTGTGAAAGTCCCTGGGACTTAAGTCTCCTATTCAGAAGTGACTTAAGTGCTTAAGTTCTTTGTTAAGAGTGCCTAAAACTCTATTCTACTCGGGCGCTTTTGCTAAAATAGATGCTCTAGTTCAACCCCAAGTTATTGGACTTGATGCAGGAATCCCCAAGTGGAACTGTCAGGCTTGTGTGATGTAGGGAGTCAGTGCAGATGATCTGTATGGTCTCTTCTGGCCTTGAAATCAGCTTCCAGCAATGCAGTCCCTGCTGTTGTCATTTATGTACAGCACTTGGGAGGTTCCTGTTAACAGAGCAGCTGGCTTAGAACAACCCGCTGTTACGACAGTAAATGTTTGGAAATTATTTCTTTGCAAAAATGCTTTGGAAATTAGAGTCAGTGTGTGCACAAAAGTTCTGCAGGTCGAGTGCAGCACAGATGTGACACTTGACTCTATTTTCCCACGCACTGTTGTAAGCCACACACTCTCCTTTTACAAATCAGCTAACTGGAAATCAGCACGCTGAGCTTTCCAAGATCCCCAAGTGCCAATGATTCCTTCTCCCAGCTCCTAAAATTCCTGGCTTTTAATGTGCATAGTGCCAGCGGCGTGCTAAGATGATATAAAGCCAGGGTTCCTGCTCCAAAGCCTGATGATTTAGCGAGACTCTCCCTAGGAGAGAGGCCCAGAAATAAGATATAGGGAGGGTTATAGGTCTAGAATGAGGTGAAGCTGTGGGAAGAGAGGGAGGTCCCATGACTAGAGTAGCAAGGCTCAGGTGTATTAGCACTGTGACAAATGCTTTATTGCTTCATGAGAACTAAAGTTTGGAGCTGATAAATTTTCAACCACTTAGCATATCCTCTCCCACTGATCAAACTCTTTGATGGCTGAAGGGACCCGTTGCAGATATCGCTGATACCTCTGGCTTTGCTGTCACTTAGCAATTGACCATTCAGAGATCTGAATTCCTGGATGTAGAAAGGACTATGCTGTGGTTTTTGTCTTTTAGCGGGTCACAACCTGGAACTGCTAGAACCACTTGTGAAATTTCAGGTTGGCTTAAAGAAGTTGAACCTTCATGAAGAGGAGCATGTGCTCCTGATGAGCATCTGCATCCTGTCTCCTGGTAAGGGAAACTTGATGCCTGGCTGCATGTTCTGTGCTTAGAGCCAATAACCGATTAGCAGTCCAGGACCTACAAAGCTAACCAGCAGCCATCTACAGGAGCCTGATCCCAGCCCAAGCAAGCCACGGCAGCCCTCACAGCCATTGCTGAGTCAGGGAGCGAGAGATTCAGAATCAATTAGCCAATAAGCGGTATGTGGGGCTACACCTTAAAACCATTTGGCGACTGATGCTGGTGCAGAACAATGACTCACTTATTGATGGGGCATCTCGCTGGGAGCACATGACACTATTGCTCTGGGATCTGCACTGGCTGCCCACCCGTCTCCCCGTGGAGTTTAAGGTCTCGGTTGTATCCTGTGAAGCCCTACGTGACTTGGGACTGGCTTGGTTGAGGGATCACCTCTCTCCCTGTGCCAAGCACCATCAGCAGGGGCACCCAACCTGGTTCCCCTCATTATAAAAGAGAGAGAGGGCAGCTGAAGGGCATTCCCTGTGGGGGCTCTGTAATAACAAGAAATCAGGGAAATGTAGGGCTGGAAGGGACCTGAAGAGATCATCCCCCCTTCCCCTCCGCACTGAGGCAGGGTTCTGCTTAGACCATCCCTGACGGTACTAACCAGCTAAACCTCTCCCATGACATGAATTGTGTGCTTTGATTTCTAGACCGCCCTGGCGTGCAGGACACTTCTCTGGTGGAGTGCCTCCAAGACCACCTCTCTGAGGTTCTGCAAACCTACATTCTGTGCAAACACCCTCCCCCAGGCAACCGCTTACTCTATGCCAAGATGATCCAGAAGCTGGCAGACCTGCGGAGCTTGAACGAGAAGCATTCCAAACAGTACCGCTGCCTTTCCTTCCAGCCAGAGCACAGCATGCAGCTCACCCCACTGGTCCTTGAGGTCTTTGGCAACGAAATCTCCTGACTTCAGACGCAGGCTTGCGCACCCAGAAAGAAAGGGATGAATGAGCTTGGCTTCCCACAGGTGGTGAGCAGAGAGGTGTGACCCTTAACCAGGGTTTGTAGATAAACGGTTTATTTTCACACTACTGGAGAGGACTGCGTTTTCTGCACATCTTCAATTGCCTGGATTGGCTTGCTGCAGCGTGGTAACCAACCCAGCTACGCTGCTTCCCACTCACCCCCATGAGTGGCTTTTCCGCTTGCCATTCCTTTTGGCTGTTTCAAGGCTGCCTTCAGACTGGGGCCTTCTTGAAACCACCACTTTTTTTACTTGTTTGTTTAAAAAAAAAAACAAAAAAACCAGAAATTTACAATTGAAATGTTAGGCCGCTAGTCAGGAGAAAACAACTTGAGATTTCATATGTGAGCTTCAATGAACCCCTCATGCTGTATGTGAAGAGAGAGCAGTTTTCTCTAGTTACTCCTATCCCTTCCTAAAGCCTGCTGACCAAACACTGTTGGTTGAGAATTGCTGATTCATTCCACCCCAGAGGGAGATGAATGCAGATGAATGTAGAGGGGATAGGTGCATAAACTGGGATCAAGGTAGGGAAATATCTTAGTCTCAAATAAACAGGAAAATGCATTTGGAGGGGGAAATTTCCTGTATTGTCATTTCCAAGAGAGAAATCTCCATTTGCCCATTGTGTATAAGCTGATGGCCTCAAAAGCAATAGCACATTGTGGTGTGTGTCCCTGTTAACATGACAGGAATTAATGGGATATTTGGAAGGTTGCTAATCTTGTGGATTGCTCTGAAAGATGTAGCCATTCTGAAAATGGTCTCTTCCAGTTTCACCACTGATCTGTGATAGAGCGAAGACTGTCTCCTGGGCTCCCTGGCTGGACAGCTAAATGCACGACAATCCATGCTAATCAAACACACTGTGCCATTTTTGTTTCAATGTTGACAGTGCCAGCTGTTGAGATGACATCAGATAATCCACTAGGAATAAAATCTCCCTTTTAGCCAGTGGGATGGTTTCTGGTGTCTCCTTGACAGTGACCAGATAGCTTCTTAACAGCTTTACCAAGCCTGTTACACATGCAACATCTTGGGGTAACTCAGTAAAACTTAGGGGAGGGGGTTTAATCTCACATCTCCCTGTCCTAAAATGACCTGTTTGCAGCAAGATTTCAATCTTTACAAGCAGAATCCTAGTTTCTTAGAACTAAGAAATGAGGAAGGGACGAAGCCACCAATAAACTGTATATGGCATGCATCACCATCAAAGGTTTGAGATGAACCCAGTCTTCCACCCCGAGTTCTCCAGTTTTATACTTGCAGTGGAGGAGTCCTAGGCTCAATGCACTGCAGGCCACAGACTCCATTGTGTCAGCAGTTAATTGTGCTAGGCTCTGCACAAACACAGTAAATGACAGGGACTGGTGATGGTATCCATTTTGGAGAGAAGCAGGTATTCGCTCTGATGCCTCCAGTAGCGGTAGGACAAGTGCTATTAAGTGGACAAGCAAGATTACACAAAACTCTGCCAGCCAAGGAAAACCAGATGACGCAGGAGCTATGAAAACCCCTCCAGTTCAGTCCCTCATGTGTCAGTCATGCTGTGTGCAGAGGTTTGGGGTCGGGTTCATTTTTGTGTATTATGAAAACTACTTTCCATCTGCTACTGTGCGCCTTTAGCTGCTGCCACCACCACCTTTGTAAACAAGTTGCTCATTTTCCTAATGCTAAAGAATCAGAATTGGGCTTTGAAGCTCCGCATTAGTGCTTCTCTGTTGAGTGGCTACAGCTTGGCAATGGTGTTGATTTTTTGTCTTTCTCACTAATTTCTCCATCTTTGTGATTTGTGTTGTGCTTTGGTTGACCCTCCGCTGCTCTCAAGAAGTAGCCCCTCATGTTAAGAGTTTACCCATATTCCCAAACTTCCAATCCCTTATTGTAGAGCTCATTCCCCCAGATTGTGAGATTTGGGATAAGAAGAAACGTTCCCTTTTATTTTAACATAAAATTATGAAATGACTGATTCTGGAAGAAACTGAGTTAGCCTGCAGTACTAACTGACTTCAGAAAGCAGGGATTTCACAAGTGTATTCCTGTGGGTTATGTGAAATCAGGGTATTTCTCTTGTTTAAATTATGCTTTTGCTCTTGTGCCTGGGTACTGAATTACGCCCTAAAATGGCAATTGCCTCCACTATGCTCACTGCCATGGCTCTACAAGATGAGCCCTCAATAATGATATTTAATAAAATGACTTGATTAAATAGGAAAACATTAAGGAGTAAACTTCCCAGCAAGCTGAAGTTGAGACTGGAATAGAGACCCGACTTGTCATCTGGTTTTGAGGCATCTCGGTGCTTGAATGTAGTTTTAAAAGTGCATTGTTCGAGTGCATGTCTGCACATCAGAGGTGTGAGGGCAGGGAGAGGAGCATATGGGGATACAGCATTATAAAATCTGGATGTTTAAGTCTCTATATTGAATCTTCAAAGGGACACTGAAATAATTCCTCCCTTTAGGGTAGAAAAAGACAGTAGGAATGATATGTAAATCCCTGGAGATATTCTGGTAAATAAGAAATCCTGTGTCCCAGATGGGGGAGAGACTGCTTTGATTGCAATCGCTCTCGTGCCCGCTAGGTGTAGCTAGAACAGCAAGACTGAAAGCAGCCTTTGCAAACGTTAAGTGCCGTAAGCTTATTTACAGCATTATTAACCTTTTCCCTATCTGTATTTGAGTCTCGCCAGTCTGACATATTGATCATTCAGATTGAAGGAATTGATCTCCTCCTTGGTCTCAGCGCTTGTTTGAGAAGCCATGGGAAGGCAGTTCCCCATCCTCAGAGAAGATCACTGTGTTTTTATACAGTTGTCACCTTTGCTTGAAATCAGTGCCTTAAATACATGTCTTGTTCCTTGATCATGATTTGTTGCTGTAGCAAATATATCTATACGCTTGTGTACTGGGTCTTTTAACCTCAGTTGAATCGCCCTTTGGTTGATTGCATGGTATATGTGCAACTCCCCTATGTGTCCTGCAAGATGCAAGGTTCTGCTCCTCAGTCCTACCCCCCATCTACCATTCCAACCCCCAACACTAGCGGTCCCCCTGGACCCGCTCCCTGTCTCTGGAGAAGATGCAGCACCGATGAAGACTTTTCTCCACTGCATTCTTGCTCTCCGCTGCCTCAGCTCTGCTGCCTTGCCAAATGACTCTACTGCTCATTCAATGAGTCTTGCCTCTGTCCTGCTAGTTTTCTTTTAAGGCAAAATCAGCACTTTTCACCCCACATCCCTTGAGCCAATTGCCCCCTTTTCTTTCCCCGCTTTCAAGCTTCCACTTTAATCCTGTCTCTGACTCCGAGCTGGCTGGAAAATTAGGGGGAAGAGGGGAATACTGACTTTTCATCAAAACCCAAAGTGTTCAGCTGAAAGCAGAAGTGTTTAAATTTTCCCTTGGGATGCAAACGTGTGAAAACTTGTAATAAAAATCCAATTTTCTATAGAAAACTGATTAAAAAAAAAAACTCTTAACTGGCCACATTTCACTCCAAACCCTCCCCTCCTCTCTCCTTATGACTTGCTCCTTCTGTACCTTTCCTTTTGGTCACTGCCACCTCATCATCTGTAACCAAATGACATGGCCATCCCCTCTTCTGGAGGGGGATAAAAACTTCCTCTTCGCTCGCCCTACCCATTTCTGCAGCTACTCTCCATCACATCTGGCACCATTCTGTCCAAACTACTTAAAATCCCGCTGCCAAGATAACTGCCCCTTTCACACATTCCTTTACTGGCTTCCTCCCAAATTCCTCATCCTCCCCTTCAGAGCTCTGCACGGTCTCATACCTAAATCTCTTCTCCTGTTTTGCGTTTAACCCTCTCCACCCCCATACGTACCATCCAATCTTGCCCTGGCTCTGCCATTCCGTCTCTTTCCTTCTGTTGACATTGTGCCTTGTTCACATGCTGCTGCTTAGATCAACCCACCCAGTCCAGTTGATGCTTTCCCCTCCTCGAGGCCAGCTGTACATACCTCAGTCTTCTTAGAGTTTATCCCTTATTGTCCCCATTTGTGCCTTTTAGAGTATAAGCTGTTCAGGGCAGGGACACATAATACAGTGCCGGGCTTAACTATAGCACTATTAATGATTGGAGACCTCTGGATGTATGTATTTGTTCCATTTGCTAAACCATGGAGCAGGTGTCACTAGAGAAAAATCTTTCAGACTGATGGAAGCTCTCTCTCTCTCTGTAAAGGATCCTTTATCTAACAGGGAGATTTCCAAGTAGTATAGCACCACAGTATTCTAGCAATCCTAACCCATTCTTAGGGAGAACCACAACTCCCAAAGGGGGCATCCCCTACAAAGGCTGCCCATTTCAATGTGTCTAATGTAGAAGTCGATTGAAAAGGGAAGGAGCTTGAAAGCAAATTAAAGCTGGTTGAAGAATGAAAGAAAAAAATCACGAAAATAATTTTGAAACTCATCAGGTTTTCAAAACTATTTACCACTTTAGGAAAAAACCTAATTCTTGAACTTTTTTCTTTTCAAAACCAGAAAATGATACATAGAGGATTGTCCAATGTTGTTGTTTGGAGGGAGGATGTTTTTTGACCAAATGAAACACCAGATCCCTTTTTGTTCAAATTTTGGGTTGTTTTTGGGTTGTGTTTTTTTTTTTTGACGGATTCTAATGGAAACTGTTTTGAAAAGGCACAAGTCCCTTTTGCATTCTCGGTCTGCCAAAGCTCAATATACCGTACAGCTTGCAGGGAAAATAGAATGTCAACCTAAATTTAAAAAAACAAACAAGAAACCTTGCATCTCACGACTAAGTTTTTTTCAGCAGCTACAGATGTATTTTACCCCAATAACTCCAGTTTTGCATCATCAGTTGCCAAGCATTGCTGTGCTGGGAAATAGCAGCTATGTGTGCTCAATCTCTCTCCCTTAGTGTCTGGTTGTTCTAGACTGTTTGTTTGATTTCAGTTTCCTTCCTAAAACCATTGTACATACCAATGAAGAATCACCACTGGGAAAGAGCTATTACTAAAGTAAAAAGCTTGACTGGAGAAACTTAACATATAGAAAATGAAGTGAAAATAGGGAGGTCTGATTTATAGGATATAAAAATGGCTTGGTTAAAAGAAACCATTTCTTTAGGGTAGTGGGGAAAGAGGTGGTTTTTGTTTAAAAAATGATCCTGTTAACAAAAATGTAAGTTATAAACATGGACTGATTGCACCAAATTTCGTGGAGTAATTGCGTGTCAAAATGTAAATAATTATTTAACCTAGTGAAAACGTTCTACTGTAAAATGTAAATCCGATTTTAAACAAAGTATTTAAATCACTCAGGGCTGCTTGTTTTTAGTGGCTAGACGCTGCCATCCGTCCCCTTTCTGCATGTAACGCGAGCGGGGGTAGAGTCCAGTGAAATTTCTGACTGGGTGGCCCAGGCTGAGGCACAGGCGCCAGCCACGCGCTGCACGGACACGGGCCGCCCGGGAAGGGTTGGATTTTTAACCCTAAACCCGACCGGGGGGGGGGGGGGGGGGGCCCCCCCCCCCGAGGGGCCCGGGCCGGCCGGGGTCCCCCCCGTGGGCGGTGGGCCCGGCGCGCCCCCCCCCGCGGGGGGGGGGGTGGGGGAGGGGATGTTACCTCAGGCCGTTGCTTCGCTTACCGCCTCGCGCCCGCTTGGCCCGGGGGGAGGGGGCCCGCCGCGCCCCCGATACGGCCCGGCCGCCTCGGGTTCGCCTCCCCTGCTCGGGTCTGGTCACTCGCCGGCCGCCCTAGGCTTCCGGGGACCCCCCCCTTGGCAAATATGAGGCTGTGGTGACCGCCCCTCCCCCACGGCCCTCCGCCCGCGGGGTCTCCGGGGGGGGCGGGGCGGGGCTGTCACTCACCCGCGAGGGGCGGGCGGGTCCTGGCAGAGCCCGGCGGCGGCTTCCGCCGGCCTTGGCGCGCATGCTCGGAGAGGGCCGCGGGGCATGCGCAGTAGCGGCGGATGAGGCGCGGGCTCCGCGCGCTCCGCTGGTTGCTGCCACCGCCGCCCCGCCGCCTCATGCCGGGCCCCGCCCCCGCCCCCGCCCCGCCTGAGGAGGGGCCCAAGCGGCCGCGTCGCGCCATGGCCCCGCGCATCGGCACCCACAACGGCACCTTCCACTGCGACGAGGCGCTGGCCTGTTACCTGCTGCGGCTGCTGCCCCAGTACCGGGTACGGGCCCCTCCCCCCACCGGGCCCCCATCCCCCACCCCTCTCCCCGGGCCCCACCGACCCCCAGGGACCCCCCCAACGCCCCCTGCCCTTCCCCAGAACCCCATCCACCAGGGCACCCCCCTCCTGCACCCCCCCCATCCCGGGACTGGGGCCACTCTCCTGACACCCCCACCCAGGACCTTCTCCTGAGACCTCTGGAACAACCCCCCACAAACTGGGCCCCTCCCCCCCGGATCTGGGACCCCCCTCCCCTGGGACGCCCTTCCTGCCGCAGCGCCCGGGACCCCCGGCATCGCCACCCAAGACCACCCTCCACCAGGCCCGTCTCCTGGGAACAGACCGTACCCCCCGCTCTTCCCGTCACCCTGGGGATCCAGGATTCCGTCCCCTTGGCACAGCCCCGTCTTCCTCCTGCTGGCACTAGGGCGAGCACGCCTCCCTTTGCCTTGGGATTCCCTGCCCCCTTTGCCCTGGGACTGAGCGCCTCTCTGGGATCTCAAACCCTGGACACTGGATTTCTCCCTCGGGCACAGCTCTCTCCTTTTCCCAGAGCCTTCAGCCTCCTGGGCACCCTCATCTCTACAGGACCGGGACTTCTCTAGCATCCCCTGGGATGAGGGATGGGATCCCATCCCATCATTTCTCCTAGGAGACTCCAGCCCAGGAAACCCCAGTCCCTTTCCCCTTTGGGCAGTAGTACCAGCAGCCATAAACGCAGAGTGGGGCTAAAGTCACAAATGCTGCGCTACCAGGTGGAGGGGCGCAGAGCGTTCTGGTACCGAGTGGTCTGCCGCGGAGGTAGAGGTACTCAAACAAACTCATTCCAACGGGAGCGGGCAGTGGGAATCGCCTTTCATTGGGATGCCCTCTTCCCCCCCCCAAGGATGCAGAGATCATCCGGACGCGGGAGCCCCAGCTGCTGTCCGAGTGTGACGTGGTGGTGGATGTGGGTGGCGAATATGACCCTCAGAAACACCGGTACGATCATCACCAGAGGTGAGAACAGAAATACATAGCACCTGCCTGGCCTATCCCACTGGGGGGCTTAAAGTACATTACAAAGGAAAGGGAGGGATCATCACTCCTCCTTTTATAGATGGGGAAACTGAGGCACAGATAGGGGGAGGGGAATCAGAGTGGACTAGTAGACAGCGCTGGGCTGAGACTCAGGACACCTGGGTTCTATTCCTGACTCTGCCACTGACCTTAGACATGCCCCTCCCGTTCTCCGTGCCTCTTTCCCCTCCCGCTCTTTGCCTCTTTATCGTGTGAGCTCTTCAGGGCAGGGGCTTTCTGCAGCACCTAGCAAAATGGAGCTCTGGTCTTGGCTAGGGGCTTTTGGGGGAGCCCTGCACGGATACAAAATTGGAATCCGCATCCGATCCCTGATCTGCAAAAACGGTCCATGGATGTCTGTGGATTTGCAGGGCTTTACATCTTGGCTCTCCTGGGCTGCAGTTAATTATATAAGAAAAGTGACTTGCCCAAGGTCCTGCAGGCATCCTGACTTTCAGGCTTGTGCCTGTTGTCTGGGTCTTGGGGCACGGTGCCTGGACTGTCCCTCTAAAGGTGTCTGGACTGCATTGTAACCTCTGGCTCAGCTTGGAGCCCAAATCCCCCTACTGTCCACACACAAATCTGCCTGACTCAGGTCAGCGAGCTCTGGGACTGGGTTCTAGGACCCTGCCTGGCAGGGGAAGGGAGGTCTGAATTCAAGTCTCAATGAAATTGGATCCAATTCCTGTCATTTTGCAGTGTGGACACAGCTCCAGCTGCGGTCCTGAGTCAGAAGGTCCGCGTAGTACCACATGGATGTGTTAGCGCGGCTCTGAGACCCAGTAACAGTGATTGTAAGCCCAGATTTACAATGCAGTGTGGGCTTGGAAACAGAGTGCAAGAGCCTGGGTCCCCTAGACCCAGGTGTGCAGTGTAATGGGCACAGCATTCGCTAGCGTTTTATTTATTTGGATGTATAATAGACTAACGGGGGAGGGGTCGCCCTAAGAGCTCTGGCTAATTCCTCCCTGACTCTTGCAGGTCCTTTGCACAGTCCATGCACTGCCTGAGGCCCGACAAGCCCTGGCAAACCAAGCTGAGCAGTGCAGGGTTGGTGTATGTCCATTTTGGCTCGCAAATCTTGGCCAGCCTGTTGGATCTGAAGGAGGAGGATCCTGTAGTGCAGGTGCTGTATGATAAGGTAGGAAATTGGGGTGGGCGGGCACTAACCAGGGTGCCCCATGCTCCAGGCCAGTTTGCCTCTTTAGAAAAGTCATAATTAATGACCCTCACCAGCCTTTTGTGTGGTGGACTGGTATCTGTAACCCTGTTTTATAGCTGGGAAAACAGGCACAGAGCAGGGTTATATCTTCCTCAGGAGCAACTCCTCACCGGTAGAGGTGAGACTGGAATCCCAGCCTCCCTGCTGTAACCATTAGACCCCATTCCCCTCTCAGACCTGGGAATGGAACCCAAGTGTCCTGGCCCCATAACCACTGGCTGACGCTACCTTTTTAAAAAGTCCTGTGCTGCTGAACTTTCCCAGGAAACCCACTTTTTTTTTAGTCCCTCTCACAGTTCTTTGGCCTGGCCTGCCTAGCGGGCACAGAGGGGCTGAATCTCTGCAGTGGTTTCCTACTGCTGCATGCCATGCTGGGCGCTGTGTTCTTCAAGCCTTTCCCCCAAACTCTAGCCCAGTTCACATCTGTGCTGTATACAGAGAGCTCAGGCGCGGCTCTGCGAAAATGCCCTCGTGGTCCCAGCCCCTCAAGGCAGATCATTTTCTCAGCAACCCTTGCTGCTCCATCTGCCGTCTGCTGGAAATGCAGAACACTGGGCTCAGCCGGCCGAATTGGGTCCTTTTTTGCTTCATGCATCTTAGCGGCCAATCAGCAGGTGGAGCCGGGCTGGTGATTCTTTCATCAGGAGACATCCAGGGTGAGGCGGCCCCGTCAGTCCCTGTTTTTTCTCCCCCATGTTCCAGCTGTACGAGAACTTTGTGGAGGAGATTGATGCCATCGACAATGGGATTGCCCAGTGGGACGAGAAGCCTCGCTATGCCGTAACTACCACCCTCAGTGCCAGGGTGAGCTACCTCAACCCCCACTGGAACGACTCGGACCAGGACACTGAAGTAGGTGCATGGGGGCAAAAGGGGTGGAGTGGGGGCAGAAGGGAAAGTGTAGGTACCAGGTGGACTGTACCATGGACACGGAGGGGAGCATAGGCTTAGATACGGAGGGGGGCTGTACCGCAGGTACACAGGGGGTATAGACTTAGATACGGAAGGGGGCTGTACCATATGTAACAGTAACTAACAGACCCGTTATCCATTGATGAGCAGGACCATGGGTTAAAGGGCATGGTCTAGTTTTCTTGCCCATTCAGTGCAGGGGGTCCCAGGATCCCAGCCCTGGGGGAGCCATCCTCTTTGGGCACACTGACTCCGCGAAGCCCAGATCTTTGCCAGCAAGGCTGCTTCAGAGAGTTGAGCTTCGTTCCCCTTCCCAAGCTGGAGCAGTCAGCATTGAAAGGACACGCGCACCAAGGTGAAGTTGTAGGTGCTCCAGTGGGCAATGCCGAGCTGCAGCGGATGCTGTCTGTTCCATGTCGGCTGTTGAATTTGCTGGTGCCATAGGACTCACCAGAGGGCTCTAAATTAATTTGTTCCCCTGCAGAGCATTTTATCAGCCTCCCCTTCTAATCTCTACAGAAGTTTTTCTCCAGATTTTAGGCAGGGGAGACAGATACGCGTACACACGGAGACAGAGACAGACCTCAGCACCCACGTATTGGCATGTGGTTGTCACTGCTTCTGATCCGGACGTGGCCTGACTCAGGCTGTAACGAAAGCCCTGATCTCAGACTCCCCACAAGGACATTTCACACACAGTGACAACCTTATGCTCTGACAACTGTGTAAGGGGGATGAGGGTTTCGCGTGGTTGCGTAAGATAGACCTGGCCACCCCAGTCTGCTCCCAGAGGCCGAGGAAGTTCAGACATGTGCATGCCAGCACCTGTGCATGAGGGGCTCTTTGCTGGAAAGTTTTGCGGTGCTTAGGTGGGAAGGGTAAGAGATGGGAAGGATCTGGAGAAAATCTTTCCTGATAAAGAGTAGAAGGGTAGAGAAATAAAATAGTCCCAGGCTAGTGTAGATCAGCAGCAACCTCTTACTACTGATGTGTGGCAAGGGACAGATCAACAGACGGCTTTCGGGGTTATTGCTGACGTGGGCTTGGCTAAGACAGCGGCTGAAGGTGAGGGAAACTTCCTTGAAACTTTCCGCAAAAACAGCTCTGGGTTTTCAATCACTCCTTTGCCCGAAAAAACAGCAACCGATAGTTTTTTACCAAAAAATGGCTGTTGTTTTGCAGGAAGTTGCTGTGAATGTAGCACAAAAACTTCCCAGAGCTTCCAGCAAAAACAATTGGTGTTTTTCATACAGTGTAAGGCCCTGTGGAACCATTAGATCATCTGATCTGCATAACGTAGGCCAGAGCCTCAGCCAGTTACTCTGCATGGAGCCCAATAACTTGTGTTTGACTAAAGCAAATCTTCCAGATGGGCATCTGGACTTCTTGACTGGCCATAGTGGTGAGAAACCTCCACCCCACATCACAGAAATTTAGGACTAGACGGGCCCACAAGAGCTCATCTAGTCCATGATGCCGATAAGATCCATGGGGCCTTGATCCTGCAGGACTTTGTTTGCCAGGCACTAGAGGGTGCTTTGCAGTGGCACAAGGAAGGCTGTAGCCTCTGCACACTTAGAAGTGGCTCCTGGGGCACCTGCTGCCTTCCTTGCCTTAGAGAAGGAAGTAGGGCAGAGGGACCGTGCCTGAAAAGCCGAACTGAGCTCCTTTCAGCTGGCCTGAGCTTCTGTCCTATATTTGCTTGCAGGCGCTGCTCTCTGAGCCTGGCTCTCTAAGGTGTAGGCCTGGGCCAGCTGTGTAGTGTGGGGAAAGGAGCAAATAATGTCCCTGGCTTGTATCTCCTCCAGGTCAGGTTCCAGAAGGCGATGGAGCTGGTGGGCCAGGAGTTCCTGGACCGTCTCAATTACTACCACCGCTCGTGGCTGCCGGCTCGCGCTCTGGTGGAAGACGCCATTCAGAAGCGCTTCGAGGTATCTTCTAGCATGCAGGGGTCTTGGTGTGGGGGTTGTGACTGGCCTTGGGGTTTCCCACATAGAAGGGGAGTCTCAAAGTTGGGGGGATCCTGGCATGGAAGAGGCCGACTGCTATCCTATTGACTATATGCTGGCCTGGGGGAGGCAGAAAAGTGTTGAGCCTGATGGCAGGGGAGCAGAGTGTGGCTCAAGAGGGTCGGCCCAGTGCCACAGCTTGGATTTCCAGGGACAATCCTTAGCCTTTCTCACATCTTCCCTCCAATGATCTCCAACCACATGACATCCACCAGGGGGTGAAGCCCACCACCCCCCTGCCTTCCCATGAAGTGGGTTGGAATCAGTAAATCTCCGTTCTGCAGAAGCGGGGCAGCAGCCTGCCTGAGGTCACACCGCAAGGCAGATCTGGGAACAGAACCCAGGAGTCCTGACTCCCAGCATTCCCCGCACCTACATTTGTCTGGTCACTGACTGTGTCTGGCAGTTATTTCCACCGGCCACCTCAGTGTATCTCTGCTCTTGTGGGCAGGTGGGTTCCTTTCAACCCTGAGTTCCCGTTTCCCTCTCTTGGCTAGTGACTACCGTACTATCAGATCAGGGCCCTGTTGTGCCAAGCATTGCACAGACACAGTCAGGGACAGTCCTTGCCCAAAGAGCTCATGCTCTAGACATGGGCTGGAGAGGGGAAACTGAGGCACATAGCAGGGAAGTGACTTGGCCAAGGTTACCCAGCAGGTCAGTGGCAGAGCTGGAAATAGTCCCAACCCAGGGCACAGTCCACTGGGGTCATAACATCCCAACATCCTGAGAACTTTCTTTGCTCCCCTCCCTTGCAAGGCCTAATTGTCACTGAGTCCTGTGTCTCCCTCTCCCCTGGCAGGCGGACCCCAGTGGCGAGATTGTCGTACTCTCCCAAGGTGGCTGCCCCTGGAAGGAGCATCTCTTTAGCCTGGAGTCAGAGCTGGGAGTGGAGAAACCCATCAAGTTTGTCCTGTACACGGACCACAATGGCCAGTGGCGAGTGCAGTGCGTTCCCGCTGAGCTCCATAGCTTCCAGAGCCGGTGAGATGTTCAGCCCACAGGACACCCCGTCTCCCCAATCTTTTCCCTCATGCCTCCCAGGGATGCCCATGAGGGGCCCTTGAGTGGGGTGGGAGAGCAACAAGCCACTGCCTCTGCGAGGGGAAGGGGAGCTTGGGGTGGAAGCCTCCTAAACAACATATTTACACCAGTACAGTGTGTAAATTAGGCCTAAGTGAGGCCTGCTTTGGTTCATCTTAAATCTACTCCTAATGTAAACCGGAATCAGAGTGTGTCTGTCTTGGGTATTTCACACCATTTCTGGGTGTGGCCAAGCTCAGTGTCCGAGCTGGCTCAGGCGAGGGCCGCAGGAAAGTCGTGAGCCTTGATAAATGGATACATGTCAAGTGCTCTGAGACCAACCACAGCATTTTCTTTCTCGCCTTGTTTCCGTCCTGGCCAGGCTGCCCCTGCTGGAGGAGTGGCGTGGAGTCCGGGATGAGGCGCTCTCCCAGCTCAGCGGCATCCCCGGCTGTGTTTTCGTGCATGCCAGTGGCTTCATCGGAGGCAACCGGAGCCAGGAAGGTGCACTGCGAATGGCACAGAGAACGCTGGCTCAGCAGGCTGGACCTGACGCACCGAGCAGCTGAATGCCCCAGACTGCCCCAACAGGGCCAGCCTCTGCAGTGAACTTCTGGGTCCCGATAAGTCTGTCTGGGTCACGCCTGGGAGAAGCAGTGGAGAGCTCCCGCACTGGGCACTGGCCAGCAGAGATGCCTGTGGGATTGAGGCTGGGTCGTACCAGGTGGTGGTGACCATTGAATCACCACGAGCGCTGGCAAGTGCTGGGAGTTGAATAATAAAGGATTGTGGCCGGGCCTGTCTGTGCTGGGTCTCTGTGTAGCAGGGCGTTTAGACCGACGCAGCTAGGCCAGCACAAACCAGGATGTAAATCAGGGTCTGGCGCACCAGTCCTAGCCCTGTATTATACTGTGCTGTGCATCCGCGCTAGGTTGCATCAACGCAGCTACGCCAGGCAAACGAAGTAAACACCAGCCCCTATAAGAGCTGCCCTGCCACTCCATCCAGGCAATGGATTCTGCCTCTGATCTCATCGCCATCTCATCCCAGTAAAGAAGCCTTCCCCAAGTGGTGGGGTGGAGCAAGGGGGTCAGTCCAGCGCTGGTAGCACTAAGGTGCCAGGCTGTCGAACTGCAAGTTGCGACTAATTAACCTTTGCCTTTGATCTGCTTCGAGGGAGGACGGGTGGCAGGAGGGTCTTTGTGTTTCCGTGGTAAGGCTGCCTCTCACTCGCTGCCCTTGGCAGGTCTCTTTCATGTGGTGACGTAGGCGCAGAAGCAGCGGGCGTGGGGAAGGCGCTTCATCTCTCCATCCATCTTCTGTTTCTATTTCTGTGACAGCTGCAGCTGAGATCAGGGCCCCTGTTACGCTGGGTGCTGCACAGAACAAGAGTTGCTTCCTATCCCAAAGAGCTCCCAGGGATAAATGAGAGGTGGGAGGGGAAGCTGAGGCACAGAGGGAAAGTAGCTCGCCCAAGGTCGCACAGTGACAACTGGGGTTGAAATTTGGTCCTTTGCTCTAGCCCCTAGGCTATTGGGGTCTGACCAGCCCCCTTGGTAAGTGCTGCTGGAAGGAGCTGGGGCAGGAGGAGGCTGCTCTCAGGGGAGCATCCTTTGTCCCCAGCCAGGCCCCATGCCTTGGAAGCTGCCAGCCTCATTCCAAAAGGCTCTGGGGACGTGCAGCATCTGCCCCACTGCAGTGGGCAGGGGGGAACGAGTGGGGGGCAGAATGAATGGTGTGTGTGTGTTGGGGTGTAGGATGTGGGGGGAGCTTGGGGGATGGAGTGTTGGTGGTGGAGAGTAGGGACCAGGTGTGGGGGGTGGCAGTAATTGAGGGAATGGGTGTATGGAGTGGCTAGGAGAAGGAGTGGGGGGCACTGGGGAGAGGGTATATGACTAGGGTAGGAAGAGGGCTGTCCGAGGAGAATGAGGGTGTTGGAGGGTGGAGTGTTGAGCTGGGGGGGGTCAGAGAAAAGGAGGGGTGTGTGTGTGGGGGTGACTTTTATAGATTCCAGGGCCAGAAAGGTGCATTGTGATCACCCAGTTTGCCCTCCTGTACAACACAAGTCAAAGAGCTCCCCCCAATAATTCCCTGAGCAGATCTTTTAGAAAACATCCAATCTCGATTTTAAAAATTCGCACTGAGGGAGAATCCACCAAGACCCTTGGTAAATTGTTCCAATGGTTAACTGCTCTCGCTGTTAACAATGTATGCGTCATTGCCATCTCAGTTTGTCTAGCTTCCACTTCCAGCCATTGGAGTGTGTTTGTTCTCTGCTAGATTGAAGCTCTCATCATTAAATATCTGTTCCCCCTGTGCGTAGCTATAGCCTGTGATCGGGGCCCCTGTTACCTTCTCTTTATGAAGCTGCATGCATTGAGCTCTTTGGCTCTATCCCTGTGAGGCAGCTTTTCTGATCCTTTAATCGTTCTTGGAACTCTTCTTTGACCCCTCTCCAGCTTATCAACAGACTTGCACTGTGGGCACCAGAAATGGATTCATGGTTCCAGCAGCAGGTGCGCTAGTGCTACCTCCAGAGGTCAAACAACCTCACTTTTCCTCCTTGAGATTCCCGTTTATGCATCAGCCCTTCCAGCCACCATGTTGCACTGGGAGCCCCTTTTCAGTTGATTATCCACCACCAGCCCCCAAATCCTGTTGAGAGTCGCTACTTGCCAGCATAGCACCCCAGCCTGAAAATATGGCTGAGGTGCTTTTTCCCTAGATGTAGCCATTTACATTTAGTGCTGCAAAAACAGTTTGCCTGCACCCAAGTGCTCCAGAGTGCTCTGTATCCGTGATCGACCCTCACCATTACTTACCATGTCCCAATTATTTTTTTTCATCTGCAAACTTTTTTTTTAGGTCATGAATCAAAATTTTAAATAGTGAAGGGCCAAGAACCAATCCCTGCAGGACCCCACTGCAAACACCTGTTCATGGATTTTTCATTTCCAATTACATTGTGAGATCTATCAGTTAGCCCTCTTTTAATCTGTTGAATGGGTCCCATGTTGACTTTATATCTTTCTACTTTGTAATCAAAACGTCTTACTGAAGTTTAAGCGTATTACATTAATGCTATTACCTTTAGCAACCAAACGTGTGATCTCATCCAAAAAATCAAGATAGTTTGACGTGATCTATTTTCCATAACCCCGTGTTGATTGTCAGTGATTATATTACCTCCTTGGAATTCTTTATAAGTCAAGTCCTGTATCAGCTGCTCCATTATCGTACCCAGGATTGATGTCAAACTGACCCTACTATAGTTACAAGGGACATCTCATTTTACCCGTTTTAAAAATTGGCAGATTAGCTTTCTTCCAGTCTTCTGGACCTTCCCTAGTGCTCCGAGACATAGTGAAAATCAACATTAATGGTCCAGCACACTCCTCAGCCAGCTCTTTTACAACTCTTGGATACAAGTGCTCTGAACCTGCTGATTTAAAAATGTTCTCACTCTAACAGCTGCTGTTTAACACCCTCCACAGACACAGGTGGAATGAAAGGAGTGCTGGGTAACGTGACTAAATCATTTTTCACTGAAAACAACACAAATATTTACCGAATGCCTCTGCCTGGTCTGCATTATTGATAATTCTACCATTTCCATCTAGTACTGCACCAGCATCAACCAGCTTAGCGGGAGGGAAGGAGATGGCGGATGGGTGGGGGGTGTCAGAGGGATGGAGGGTGTGGGTGTGTGGATGGGCACAGTGGGTGTTGGAGTGAAGGGGGGAGTGGTGGGGGAAGGCGGGTGGTGTTGGAAAGGGGGGGGGGAGGAAGGTGTAATGGGACCAGTAGTGTGTCTGGGGGTGTTGGGGGGAGGCAGTGGGTGGGACTGGGAGTGCTGGGGGGCGGGGCACTTGGAGGCAGGGCTGGGGGGGGCGATGGGGGCAGGGCGCTGTGGGGGGGGCCAGCTCTGACGCACGCTGGGGCGGGGCGGGGGAAGTTTGCAGTTTGCACGTGCGGGCGGGGCCGGCCCAGAGCCCGAGCGAGGCGCCCGGGACAGCTGCGGGGGCCGCCCCCCCCCAGGTGGGTGCATTTCCCGGGGGGGCTGCTCGGCCGCGCCCCGGGGGACAGAGCCGGGCTCGTGCAGGGCCGGGCACAGCGGCTCCTGCCGCCCCCACCCCCGGCCGGGAGCTGGCCAAGGGGGGGCTCGGCTGGCAGCCCGGGGCGAGGGGGGGGCGGCGTTTAGCTCTCCAGGCACCCCCTGCACCCCCTCCCTGGGCGCCGCTGGAGTCTGGGGGAGCAGCCCCCCCAGCACAGGCATTTTTGCCTCAATTACTGCCTCTGTTGGGTGCCCCCCCCCGGTACCGCCCAGGCTCTGCTCTAACCCCTAGACCACACTCTCTTCCCAGCGCTGGAGGTAGCACCCGGGAGCCCTGTCTCCCAGCACCCCCCCACACACACCCCCACCCGCTCTGTGTCTAAACCAGTGGCTCTCAACCAGAGTAGGAAGAGGTCTTCCAGGGCGGCCGTCAATTCATCCCCGCACTCGCCCGGCTTTACAACAGGTTACATAAAAAGCACCAGCGAAGTCAGTCCCCACGAACATTTCAGACGACGACTGGTTTATTCCGCTCTGTATAGGACGCACTGAAACGTGAGTAGGGTATTTATATTCCATTTGGTTTATTTGATAATTATACCCTAACGATGAGAAAGGGACCCCTTTTCCAGTACTAGAGCGCTTTGCCGCTGTTCTATTTTTATGTCTGATTTTGTAAGCCAGTAGTTTTTAAGTGAGGCGAAACTCGGGGGGTACGCAAGACAGATCAGACTCCTGAAAGGGGTACAGTCATCTGGAAAGTGGAGAGTCAGTGGTCTAAACCCCTAGACCCACTTTCCTACCAGCTGTAGGGAGAAAACCCAGGCATCCTGACTGAGTTCCCCCTACTCTAACCAGTAGACCCCACTCTCTTTCCAGACTTGGAAATAGAACCCAGGAGTCCTGATTCTTAGCTCCATGCTCTAACCACTCATCCTTCTGCTCCTCTTGCTCTGCAGCCTTTCCTGACACCCCCTCCCCACACACACACACATGCTGGCATGTTTCCACCCCGACCGCTCCGGCACCCACAGTGCTCTTTACATTACGGGTTTTTCTCTTGCTTTCCAGACAGGCAGCCGGCCCATGTCCCTAGGGCTCTTTTCCTGTTGTGAGTGTCCTGGCAAGCCAAGAAGGGGAAGGGGGAGTGATGTGGAAATGCCAACACTGCCCTGGCTCCTTATCGTCGTTCTCTGCCTGCGGGGCAGCCTGGCATGTCCTGAGGGCTGCCGCTGCCTGCTGGAGAGCAGGGTAGTGACGTGCACCCATGGGGAGCTACGGGAGATCCCCCAGGGCATCCCCCGTGACACCCGCGTGCTGTATCTGGACTCCAACGAGATCACCGGCATCCCAGATGGCGCCTTGCGGGAGCTGCGCCAGCTGCGGGAGCTCTACCTCTCCGACAACCTGATCGAAAGCATCTCTCCAGCCGCCTTCGGGGAACTGGGCAGCCGCTTGCAGCTGCTGGACCTCTCCAACAACCGGCTGCAGTGGCTGGGTCCCGCCGAGGCCACCTCCACCCTGCAGGCCAAGACACGGCTCAACGGCAACCCGTGGCACTGCGGCTGCTCCCTGCAGGAGCTGCTGGAGGCCCTGCCTCTGGATGCCAAGACACTGGAGGACGTGGTGTGCGCCAGCGCGGCCCAGGAGGAGCACGTTGGCCAGCCCTTTGCCCAGCTGCTCAGCACCGGCATCAACTTCTGCGGCGTCCAGCAGAGGACCACGGACGTGGCCATGCTGGTCACCATGTTCTGCTGGTTTGCAGTGGTCATCGCCTACGTGGTCTACTACGTTCAGCGGAACCAGGCCGAAGCCCGCAGGCACCTGGAGTATCTCAAGTCTCTGCCCATCAAGCAGCCGAGTCCAGAGGAAGAGGAGGAGGAGGAGGAGCTGGAGGAAGACACACTCAGTACCATCCTCTGACCCAGCCTCTTTGCAGTGGACATGAGCTGTGTTTAGACAGGAAGGCTTTTACCTTGGACTACAATGGCTGAGAAATCAGTATGGTGCCACATCCATACCGGGTCTGCTAGAAGGGTTGAGAGAGGAAGGTTGGCCCAGTGGTGCCTGCGCCATGAGAGACCTGTGTTCAGTTTCCTGCTCCGCCATAGTCTTCCTGTGATACTTCAGACAAGTCATTTAGTATTTATGCCTCCATTCCCCCAACTGTACCTTAAGGCTTGTCTACATGGGGAAGTTATTCCAGAATGAAGTAGGATGTGAATCTGAAGCACAACAGCTATGCTGAAGCAAGAGTGTCCACAAGGGGAGTTTTCTGGAATAACTTATTCTGTGGTAGCTATTCTGATCGATTTCCCCATATAGACAAAGCTGGTAGGGTTCAAGGCTAGCTAAGCCCTAGATCTCAAAACATAGTTAGTAACAGGGAATTGTCAATGCATGGGGAGTATTTCCAGCTGAGATCGGTTCTCGGCCCAATGCCTTCCAATCTTACTAGCAGCAGTCGGGAAGGAAATGTGGAATCACCACCAATAAAGTTTGCAGGTGACATGGAAGTTGTTAAATAATGATGAAGGCAGGACAGTGAGAGTCAGCGATGGGTACCATCCACACAGGGCCAAATGCAAGATCCTGCATGTAGGCACAAGAAGGTAAGTCACACTGACAGGCAGAGGGACGGTGTCCTGGGAACAAGAGACTGAAAGGGACTCCCAGTGCAATGCTGTGGCTGAGGATACAGTCCTCAGGGGAATAGGGAGTCGGAATAGAGAAGTGGTATTACCTCAGTATACAGCGTTGGCGGCAGCATTACTGGATAACATCCCGTCCTGGTGTCCACTTTTCAGAGAGGAGGATGGAAAAATGGATGATTCAGACAAGAGCTGCAAGAATGATTCAAGTTCTGGAAAACCTGCCTTAGAGTGAGAGGCTCATGGAGCTCAATTTAATTAGCTTATTATCCAAGAGAAGGGGAAGCAGCAACCTGTTGATGGTCTAGAAGCACCTGCATGGGGCAGAGATGTTCAAAACTAGGGGGCTAATGTTAGGCTCCCAAATCCTTTATTTAGGCATTTAAGTAAATGTCCTGATTTTCAAAAGTGCTAAGCATTCAGCACCTCCCCCCGACTTAACTAAACATCTTATTTTTGGCCTAACCTCCTCTGTGGATTGTTGTCCTAATTCTTTCCAAACTTGGCCACCGATCAGTTTCATAATCATCCAGTTAGCGGCACACAGTGATCCAGTGGAGCTGGGAACAGTGCTGCATGCCTGGGCTGGGAGCTACTAGCATAGACAGTCATGGTCTTCATGTGTTCTTCCTGCTGAATCTTGGCTAGATTTTAAAACTCAAACCAAATAAAGAGCTGGTCTCAAAATTCAGCACGCTAGGTCGCTGTTTCCTTTTCTGGTTAGTCGCAAGTTTTCCTTTACAGTAGGACCTCAATGTTACGAACACTTCAGGAATGGAAGTTCGTATCTCTGAACAAAAGGTTCTGGGTGTTCTTTCAAAAGTTTACAACTGAACATTGACTTAATACAGCTTTGCAACTTTACTATGCAAAAGAAAAATACTGCTTTTAACCATCTTAATTTAAATTAAAGAAGCACGGTTTCCTTAATTTGTCCAAGTTTTTTTTTTAAACTTTCCCTTTGTTTAGTAGTTTACCTTTAACACAGAATTGTGTTTTGCTTTTATTTTTGGTTTCTGCTATTGATTGCATACTTCCAGGTCTAAATGAGGTGTGTGGTTGACGGGTGAGTTCCTAACGCTGGTGTTCATAACTCTGGCCAGGCTGATTGATAATCCTAGCCCCTTCCCCTCTCTCCAGGGGCAGGGCATAAGCCATTAACTCCTGTATGTATTTAGGTTTATTGACACTCTCCTAAGAAAAGTCCTTCTCCTTTGTTTTAGAGCATCTTGTGATGCATCAATAACACAATTAGGAATTGGCCAAAATTTTCAAACCTAATGATAAAATCCTAAATCCTGGTTTAAGTTTACACAATTTGTAACACTTTAACTCCACTCCTCTAGTAAAAGTGATATAACCCCCTCTAGTGGGGATGCAGTTATAGTGGAATACAGGCACTTATACCACTAAGGGAAGGGGAATAAGCGATACCAATATAAGGCCTGCCCCACGCATCCTGTTTGTGCTGATATAACTATGTCAGTTAGGAGGGTGACGTTTGTGTTACTGATATAGGGTATGTCTACACTGCAAAAGAGGTTTGTTTTTCAAGCTGTCACAAGATCCAACAGCTGGAAGTGGAAGTTAGACCAATTCAGACTGGAAATACGGTGCAAGTGTGTAACGGTGAGGATAATTAACCGTGGGAACAATTTACCAAGGGTCTTGGTAGATTCTCCATCACTAATAATTTTTAAATCAAGACTAGATTTTTTTCAGAAGAGATGCTCTAGGTCAAAAGAAATTATTTGGGGCAAGGTCTCTGGCCCGTGTTATACAGGCAGCGAGACGGGACGATTACAGTGGTCCCTTCCAGCTTTGGAATCTATGACTCTACAAACTTGGCTTCGCTAACCCGTGTTAAAATAGCAGGGAAGACTCGGTCACTCAGCTTTTCCCTTGCTCAAGTTCAATACCAGGCTGCCCTATTACAAGCTTGAACTGGAGCTGCTAGCTTGAGTGGAAAGTGTCACTGTGGGTACATCTATGCTGCAAAGAACCTGCCCTGCCCAGCCTCAGAGCTCAGGGGGTGACTTGGGCTCACGGGGCTTGACAGCAGTGCAGACAATCAGACTAAGGCTGGAGCCCGGACGCTGAGACATCCTCCCCTCAGAGTCAGGCTATTTTTAGCCATGCGACTCCAGTCAGTTGGCCTGGGTTGTGAGGCGCGGCGGCGTGGCTCTGTTGCAGTGTAGCTCTCCCTGCTAGTTGAAGCCAGGTTAGCTAATGCGAGTTACAAGCACGCCTTAGTTAGGCAGTGCAGTCCTACCCACGGTGATGGCAGTACAAGTCAGAGAGAGTCAAAGGTGCCTTCCAGCAGGGGCCCGTGACCCCTGGCACTGGCATTTACAAACCCAGCTCCTGCCTGGGCCGTTGGGTCAGCTTGCTGAGGAATCAGAGGGAGAGTAACTAGGAAGCCTGGAGTGTCAGCACCAGCGGAGGCCCTTTTTCTGTCACCCTGGCCCAGGGCTGGGTGACTTCATGGGGCAGGGAGGTGCTTCCGCTCAGAATCAACCAGTTGGGCCCAGATTCTCCTCTGAGCCTGGACCCTTCATGCCCCATCTCCATTGGGGTTAAATGGGGGAGATGGGGGGTATGGTGAGAATCCAAGTTTGGACAGACTGGGAGACGGGGTGGGGGCAAAGGGATAGGGAGGTGAGGAGAAGTGGGAGTTGTGTGGTAGAGGCTGGACTGGCCTTGGAGTGGTTGGCAGGGCCCAGGGCATGTCATGGGGAGGGTGAGGAGAGAGGCAGGGGCCAGAGGCATGGGGTGGGAGGCGGCAGAGAGGATGGGAGCAGGAGTCAGGTAGGCCAGGTAGAGATGGAGTGGTCAGGAGCTGTGTTTTGTGAGGGAGGGTGGGAAAGGTGGGTGTCGGGGCAGTTTTTCCAATTCTGGATCCTTTCTCTGCAGGGGCCCCGTCTCCCCACTGCAGCGTGGGGTTTGACAGAGACATACAGCTTAATCTGGGAGATTAAATCACCATAAATCCCTCTCCTTTAATACTGGCTTTTCAGGGGTGTGTCTGGCCCATCTGCCTGTCTGCCACCAGTTTCTAGCCAGCCATTCTCATTCACTCGTTTGCAGACACTGCTTCTCTCTGCCACGACCACCTTTCATCCCAAGTAACCATAAAATGCTTTGCAAGTACACAGCTCACTTCGCCTTTGTCCTGAAATGCAGCCAGCCCTGGAGAGGAACATGGGTGTTATTTTAACAGCTCCCAGCCACACTATGTGACAAGTTAGGGAAGGAGAAACTGCAGGGGAAATAGAACTTGGCTGGGATGGTGGTATTTCATAGCCCCTGCCCCTTGGACCAAGAAGAGCATGTAAGGGGCAAGGCCCTGGGATTTCCAGCTTGGCTGAGACGCAGGCACTTTGTTTTCTTTTTAATTTCTCCAGCCCAGAGGGGATTTTAAGGCGATTACAGCTGAACCAAATGGCAGCTTTCCTGATTCATTTTGGATGCTGATTTATGCTTCCTTTTGTTTTGTTTAAAAAAAATTAAACCCACTAAGGCTTTAGTTTCCTGGCGTCCTCAAAGGACCTTGTGTGTTACTTCCGCACCATTGCTCATTTCTGGGAATTAAATTATCGTTATGTTCTATCTGTTTTTGCCTTATTTTATTGGATCAGTCTTTGTATGTTAAACTAAATTTCACATTTAATTTTTTATTGGACTTTGTAACGAACACAAGCAAATTAAGAAATCACACCTTGCTGTCCCCCACCCCCATTCAAGTCTGAGGATGGATGATCTAGTGTTTAGGTCACTAAGCCAGGATAAGAGACTGTGTTCAATTCTCTGCTGTATCACAGCCTTCCTGTGTGACCTTGGGCAGCTCACATAGGCTCCTTGAGGAGCTGGGTTAGATCCACACATGGCCTTCAGTGCCACTGAGCTGCTCCAAACTCCTGCTATAGGCATCTAAATCCCCTAGGTGCCTAAGTTTCCACTGGTGAGCATTTGCAAAGCTGCCTAAATCCTGATGGCACAGAATAGCTCAGTGCCCAAGCCCTGGCAGGATTCTTTAACTAGGTGTCCTGTCAGCCTAGCTCATCCGGAGGAGGTAGGCATTCTCAGCATAGGCCTAGCCCACACAAAAGAGAGCTTGAGGTGGGACCTACCTAAATGTACCATTATATCAAAAAGCCTAGAGGTTAGGACACTCACTTGGGAGCTCAGAGACCTGTTTTTCAAATCTCCACAGTTTGAAGCAAGGCCTTGAACCTAGGTCTTCCACTGGGTGGGGGTGCACCCTCCTCACCAGGTTATGGGGCATTCCGGGATGAGGACGCTCCTCGGTTGAAACTGTTCCACTTTGTATTAACTATTCTTTGGGCCAGACAACAAGCGAGTGACTCTACAGCTTGGTGATCAGGACATTACATCGGCATGAAGGAGCAACAGGGACTCGAACCTGCAACAAGGACTACTGAACTATCTGTACAAAAGTGGAACAGCTTCAACAGGAGAGATTAAGCAAGTCCTTGAGGGCAAGCAAGAGCCTACAGGTAGGGTGTGCGCCCGGGCTGCAGCCGAGTCAGCTTCAAGTCCTGCTAGTGACTATTTATTTATATAAAATGAAACAAGCTGAGGAAAAGAAATGGGGAGCACCCCCCCTACACACACACATCCTCTTCCTTGGCATTTCCTATTGGCTAGCCTCGGTGGCTTCTTTGAATCCACTTCTTAAGTGCCTGCCTCCCCTGGGATTGTGTAGGGAGCCTGGGTGCCGAATGCAGCGCTATGAATCGATACCTGAAAAGTAGGTGTTGGCAGGCCTGAGTCCCGGGGGGATCTGTGGGGATAACGGCACTGCTCTGCCTCAACACGTGCATGAGGATAAATACATGGAAGATTGTGAGGTGGTCAGACAATACATTAAAGGAGCCATTAAGGGTTTTTCATGCTTTGACTTAGTTTTAACTTTCTGCCTTGCTCTTCACTCCAACAAATTAAATTGTTCTGAGCCAATTTCACTTTCCAGTTTTTCCTGCATCTTTGGAGTGGGGACTGCCTTTTCATTCTGTTTGTACAGAGCCTTGCACAATGTCTCTGAGTGGGGCTCTTAGGCACTACAGCAAGAGAAATAAATTAATCACCCACTGAAATTAATATTAATGCAGGAGAAGCAATACTAATTTAACCATCAATGCCTTTATTAATTCCAAAGGCCAAATGGTATTTTATACAATTGCTCTACACCTGCTTAACAGCCTGAAAATAAGCAGCTGCTACACCCAACACGGTAACCAAGTATTCATAAGCAAGTGATCCGTATACTTAAAAATAGGCCAGACCTAGGGAAAACCATCTCATCCTGACATGCTCCAGCATGATCAACTAGGATCTGACAGAGAACCTGCAGGTTCATGGCTCTTTATACCTTTCCGCTAACTTGCTAGCTGTAGCAAAAACCCAGTCTGACCCAGTTTATCCTTGCTACTTTCCTCCCTCCAAGGTCTTCCTTTCTTATCTCCTCTCCCCGTCCTTGCTTACGAGCAGGCCCATGGGAAGATTTGTACTTCTTTCTTTTAAGACAGTGTCTGTTTTGCTGTGCAGCTCTTTATTTTATTAATTACTTTTGGAACCATACATCCTTCCCATACTACAAGCAAATATATTATTTTCTTAACCAAATTTAAGCTAACTTTAATTCTTTTCATTTTGTAATTATCCCTACACACCACCTCTCCCAGCAGATCTGAGACCACTTCTTCTGAACTAACCCCAGACACGCAAGACTCCGGCCCCAGGGGCTGAGAATTCTCCCTGATTCCATGGAACAAGCTTGGCTACTTTTATTTAAGATGGACAGATTTTTCAGAGCTGCCTTGCAGATTTGTATACTAGTTCCTGTTAACAGGAAACAGGCATCCAAATCCCCCAACAGAGAGAAGGGAAGAAAAGTCACATCAGCAGGACTCATTTCCACTTCGTGAAAGTCTTCCCCCAATCCATGACTACACTTGCCCACCTGTATGTCACATGACACTGTGGGAGAGTTGTCAGCACTCAGGACTTTTTAGATCCCAAACCTGGAGCCTTTACTGGCTGTACAGAAAGAGCCAAATGTGCTCATCTCAACCACTACATAATCCAGACACCGGAGGGGGCCAGAGATCCATGCAGCATCCACCGATTCTCAACCTTTGCAGACTTCTGCACCTCTTTCAGGAGTCTGATTTGTCTTGGGTACCTCAAGTTTCACCTCACTTAAACTACTTGCTTACAAAATCAGACATAAAAATAGAGAAGCATCACAGTGCATTAGTACTGACCAATTGCTCTCTCTCATTTTTGCCATATAATTATACAATACATCGAATGGAATGGAAGTATCGTACTTGCATTTCAGTGTGAGACTTGAACCTGGTTTTCACTTGTGAGCCTGGTCTGAAGGCCGAGCCCTGCCACACAGGGCTGAAGCATGCAACTTAGATTCGTGGAGCCCCCCACGTCATGATGCCCCAGACAACTGCCCAGCTCACCACCACTTAAGGCCAGCCCTGCACCTGTGACCCCCTCCTCTCCCTTCCCCCCCGGGTTGAGAAACACCGATCTAGATGAATCAAGTACCCGCTGGAAGACCTCTGCTTACCCCCCGAGGTACACATTCCCCTGGTTGAGAACAAGTGGTTTAGGTGACCAGTAGGAATAATTCTGACTTGGTGCAGAGGTGAGACTTGTTTACAAAGCCCTCCAGCGGTGCTTAATCTGGATAGGCCTCCTACCTCCAAGCAGGCCCAACCCCATTCCCAGTTGTCCCCACACCCCTACACGCACCCAGCAGAACAGAGACAAGCCTTGGTGACCAAGCGCAGGACTGAAGCCACGTGGCTGTAGATGAAAAGGCACATGAAAGTGTCAATTCTTTCAAAACCTTCCAGGAGCAGCTCCTGGGGTTTCTTAGCTCTGGGACTCTGAGCCACCGCACCACAAACACCACTTAGCATTTTAAAGGCAGCAGGTAGGAGGCTGGAAGCTGAAAATGCAGCCCTTGAGCTGCTGTGGATGCAGAGCAAGTGCAATTCAGGTCACAAATGGAGGTGCTAGAGAATGGAAGCCAGACTGAAAGCGTGATCTTTACTCTGGACAGCA
Source organism: Mesoclemmys tuberculata (assembly GCA_007922155.1). Taxonomy (NCBI): domain Eukaryota; kingdom Metazoa; phylum Chordata; order Testudines; family Chelidae; genus Mesoclemmys; species Mesoclemmys tuberculata. Next base: position 5,122,567 of record ML675652.1, read on the forward strand.
CCAGTCGCTTTACAAAGCAGGGCCTCACACCCTGTGCTGGCTCCTTCAATCCAGTTTATACAGCAGACTCCTCCCAGCCTTGGAGCGCTCTTGACAAATTTAAAAATCCATCAGTTCCCAGCAAACGCTGCCACCCCAGCTGGTCCTAATGGATGTGCTGGGGCCACCTCTCCCTTCCCAGTGAGGCTGGGGAAGAATTAACCATTACAGAGAGCACTGTGATTACCCAGCAGCACAGCCCAGTTTTGCTGGTGAAAGGAAACTCCTTAAACAGCACAAGTAGCATGATAAGGAAAGGCACTGTAGGATTTAAATGGAGCCCGGCCCAAAGCTCCCGTGCGCCACTCTTCACAGCTCCGAAAACAAGGGCTGCTCCCGCACGCTGGTGCTGCTGCCGCTCAAGGCCATGACAGGACTGTGGCTGGGGCTGAAGCAGGGAAACTGGGCGCTCACAAAGAAAAAGGGGATGTGGCTGATCCTCCCTGTAGACCAGCACTGAGGGGAAGGAGAGGGAAAGAGAGAGAAACATGAGCACAGGGCTGGCTCACCACACCTCAAATCCCAGCCAGTTAGAGCCCTGCTCGGCAGGAGATGCTATTAGATCCACATTTCAATGCCAAGAGAACCCAAGTTAAGAACATAAGAACGGCCATACTGGATGAGACCAATGGGCCAGCTAGCCCAGCACTGTGTCTTCTGACAGCGGCTGATGCCAGATGCTTCATAGGGAATGAACAGGGCAATTTTGAGTGATCCATCGCATGTTGTCCAGTCCCAGCTTCTGGCCATCAGAGGCTTAGGGACACCTAGAGCACGGGTTTGCGTCAGAATAACCGCACCTCCCATTCTCAGTGCCAGTAGATCTCAGGGCCCAAAGCTCTCATGGATCTGGTAATGACCCTCCCCCATTTCAATGCTAGCAGATCCAGGGCGAGGGTAATGGCACCTCCAAGTCCCATTCCCAGCAAATGCAGAGCCTTCCCCTCTGCTGAGGCAGTGTCATTTGGGGAGATCTTTCCGGCTCCTGCCTTGTGGAGGGCAGCTAGGATGGGTGGCTGGCAGAGGACGACTGTGTTTAGAAAGCCTCCAGCTTCAGAACATCCCAGCTAAAATAACTAACACCCCCCACCTCCAGAAGGTTCCGTAAAACAAAGCTGCACTCACCACGGTCAAGAGGGCCCCTCTCTTAAAGCAGGGATGGAAAGCGATCAGCTGTGGCTGAGTCCCCGGCTCACCCTGAACGAAGCCGCTGGCAAAGAGAGAGGGTATACAGTGACTGCATGATCAATCAATCGCACTCTCACCCCCCCAGTGATGGGCTGTGAGCAACAGGAACTGTGATCCCTTCCCCACACCTTCACACCAAGAGAGGTATTGTTACACTGCCATCCCAGTGTTTCACAGACTATTTATACCACACCAGCAAGATGCAGCCATCTCTGGAGTGGACAGCAAACAGCACAGAGGGGGAAGGAACATTTGGGTGTTGGGGCCCGGGACAAATCCCTTTGCCCTGACTCTTCTGCACTGTGCTACGGGATCTTTAACGTCAATGCGGCAAAGACAGGATCTGGGGATTTTATGGTCTTGTTTGGAAGACTGACACGTGCACAGTGGGTCAGGGTGCTCAAGGGCCTTAAGGGGGTGTCTGGATTGGTGCTGCGGAGAGGGGGTAGTTCTAAAGGATATCCCTTACTCTTATGGGGTAAATGTTCCCTATTTTGCAAGGAGGGTTTTTTGTTTTGATTTTAAAATAAGAACTCCTTGCAGGCAGGAGAAAGAACCAGGATGGCAGGGACTGCGCTGTCTGAAATGCAGCCAATTCTGGGGCAAGACAAAGCACACAGTAGCAGTTCCCTCAGAGTTTAGGGCAGGAACCAAAGAATACAGCATCCAATTAAAACTGCAGGGGGAACGGAGGGCTTGATCCTGCAATGGGTCCTCAGTGATTAGTGTACTCAGCACCACAAAGGGTCAGGGCCTCCGGGGTGCAGAATGGAATTACACAAGCTCAAATTGGATCAGGCCATCAGAGGCTGCTGACTCTTACGCTGCAGCATCATGAGATCTTTAAGGACCAGCCATAGTCAGACTGTTTTAAGACTCCCTTGAAAGACTGCACCCCCCCCCAGTGTACTGCCAACCTCTCACCACCTCCGGGCATTAGCTCAGTGCTGAGTCAGAGGGAATAGCACCAAGAGCCTAGCCCCTCCAGAATCACATGAACCTTGGATGCATCTTTCTAAAGGGCACGAAGGACAGAAGCTGTGGGCTTGATGCAGGAGATAGTGGGTGAAATTCTCTGGCCTGCGTTCTGCTGGTCAGACTAACTGATCAGAAGGGTCCCCCTGCTGACTTTAATCCTATGACATTGAGGGCTACTCCTTAAACCATCAGCACGCACCACGGCAGGAGTTCGAACACAGGGCTGTTGCGGGTACGGAACACAGCAATGATCGTCCTGCTTTCAGGGGTTTCAGGATTCCCTGCAAAGAGGGGAAAAAGTAAGCGAACAGGACGTTGGCCATTTTTCAGCTATAAGAGCAGAGTCAAAAGGGGAAACAGTGCCCAGAAGCTGGTTTGAGATGGAGATGCCTCAGGAAATCACTACTGGCAGCAGGTCCCAGCAGGAATCTGGAGTGATTCTTTATTAATGAGCTTCACTTCAGTGGTAGCATTGCCCAAAGCGACGGCTGTGGCCCTTTTTCTGCCTAAATGTATTAGATCAGAACCAGGAAGGCTAGTTAAAAGCCAACTTAAAAACCACACGTCTATCAGTGACTGGACCAAGCAATGCCTAGGGAGGAGTTTTCAACAGCACTTAAGTGATCACAAGCCAGTGGATCTTGTATTTTGTGTTACTGAAATGGAGAAAGCAAAGGGTGGGCAGGGCACTAGCCTAGGACCTGGGAGACCTGGGTTCAAGCTCTGGTCTGCCACAAGCTTTCTGGGTGAGCTCAGCCAAGTCACTTGGTCTGTGAGCCTCAGTTCCCCACCCTCAGAATGGGGATAATAGCCCTGACCTGGCCTCACGGGGCTGTTGTGAGGGTAAATACTGTAAACCCTGAAGCGCTCAAACAGATGGCCCTTTTTACCCCCACAATCCTTACCCACGCTCCCCACCGCCACAAGGCAGAGCAAGGCTGTTATCCCCACTGCACAGATGGGGAACCAGAACATGTTAGGTGACTTCCCCAAGATCACATAGGAAATCTGGCAGAGCAGGGATTGACCTGGGGTTCCTAAGTCCCATGCTGGCTCGCCAACCACTGCACCATCTTCCCTCTCCACTGCTGAAAAACCCATCCTAAGACAGCTAGAATGGAATGATTGGAGAAGAAACCGTAAGTGTTCCTCTGAGTTTCTCAGTGGCTTTGCGCAGCACATTGGAGGAGGCAGCTCCTCTCGCACAGACAGTTTCCCCCATCACTTGTGAGAGTCCTTCACAGGGCAACATTGGAAAGCAACATCTTTCACACATAAGATGGCTTGATTCTCATTTTCATGGCTAAGACCATTGACGCTGCTCTCCTGGTGCAAAGGGGTATTCAGATGGTTGGAACGTGCAATCAGGCCAAAGGTTCCGACGCTCCCCTGCCAGCCAGCCTTTCGCCCAAGGCAGGAATGATGCCACAGCTTTGTCCACATTCCTGACAGCCAATGCACAAGCTCTCCAAAGGGGCTGGCACAAAGATACCCCATCGGGTTCCTGCTCTCAATGCTGTGAATAACAAAGGTGCACTCTGGCTCATTTACAACCATGCTTTGAAGAGAATCCCGGCAGCCTCCCCCTTGCTGCTTTGAAATGCTGATTACAGGGTTATTTCAAGTCTCTCAAGCCTGCAATTTTACCCGCTTGGATCCATGCAAGACACACCTGCTTTCACTGATGGGCCACTGTAGCAAGCTGGGGGGGGTGGCACAGCATGGGGTGCCAGTCATGGTTTGCCACTGTACCGTGCATCCAAGCTGGCCCAGGTTTTGAAGCTATTTTTCTTCTCTTCTTTGCACCAAGCTTCCTACACAGGTCTTCTCTGCATGAGATCAGGGGACTGGATGGCCCAGTGGCTTGGGAATGGCCTCTGGGTCATAGGTTCTAATGGAGCCCAAAGTGGAAGCGACTACAAGGGTAATAACTTGTGTGGGTCTCCTCCTACTCCATAACAGGCAGATGTCTGCATCATAAAGCTGTCAGCAGAACTGTTGCCAAGGGGGCCACCTAGCCTCAGAGAGATGGAAGCCTGATGGCAGCCACAGAACTTAAGTCCCCTCTTACCCCTATGGTTACATTTATTGTCAGAGCAAGAGCCCAGATAAGGACCAGGGCCCCATTTGGGTGTTGTATGAACACACAGGGAAGAGATGTGCCGTACTCCACAGAGTTTACAGTCTAATCCGAAGGAGGTGGCTCATACTGGTGACGGCTGAGACTCATCAGCAGGATGGAGCCCGCCCTACCTCTGGTCAGAGTAGGAGATCTGGGGACAGGAGTAGACGTTTAAGGCAGATGGGGAAGAAGCAATTCAGGATGAAGGTCAGCTTGGACAGAGAGGAGACTGCTCTACAGATCCCGCTGCTCTCAGCTGGAGCTAGCCACACCTCCCTTCCCCTTCTGCATTATTCAGCTCCAAAAGCTCATTTGGGGGTGGGGATTGACAGCTCAAAGCTTTACCTCTGATGACAACTGCAAGCCTCTCGCCGCTGGGGTCCCAGACCATGGAGTGCACTTCCCCTCCAATCCTGAAACCAACACACTTGGCATTACAGCTCCTCTTGCTGACCGTGTGAGGATAACATTGGGGATGCCTCAGGCTGCAGCTACCAACACAGCCCAGGGATCACATCTCAGCTGCCAGGAATCCCACATGCCCCTTCCCCACTACTGCTCACTCACTAGATGGGCTTGGAAGAAGCCCAGACCCCATAGACACGCTGTCTCCTTGGCAGGGGACCTCTGTTCCAAGTTGCCTTTCCCATCACAGAATTTCTATCCTATGGGGACAGAGTAGCACAGCTGGGATACACACCAGCCCTTCCACTGCCTGCCCTGGCTTGGGATCCCTTAGGATGAAGTCACAAGTGATACGAGTCAGGTGAGATTAATTTATTATGTCCCCTACATGCAGCCACACTACAACTGGCTCTCCCAACTCAGGGATTACCCAAAACTGCAATCACCCAGGATTGCTACAGGCCACGACTCAGATGATGGGGGCAGAGATAAGAACCTGGGAAGAGAGAGAGCGCGAAAAGGGGCTGCCTGTTTTACACCAGGCTCTGGGCAATGGTATCAATCTTCCACTGAAATCACCCACAGCCCACACACAGATACAAGTAACATGCACAGGGTTATTTTAGGGCATCTGCGTCTTCAGTTCAGGGTCTGAGTCTGCGGCACTATTCACCCCCTTGCTCCACAACCCTGTTGCAATATCGGCTGCCTGCTCTCACCTCTCCTCCCCATACAGCGTCTCGAAGGTGGTCTCTGACAGGTCTGCCACAATAGAAGCTGTTTTGGAACCTCCTACTTGCCCTTGCGTCTCGCCTGGAATAGAAGAGCTCAAGACAGGTGAATTCTGCCAGTCAGCGAAGGTTAAACTTGCAGAGCCATGTGCTGAACAAGGTGGATCAGTGGAGTCAGCTTGCTGCTGCACTTGCCGCCGCCGCCGCCCCTCCCCTCCCCCCAACATCCTGACCGAATTCTAAGATAGGTCATTCCATTCTGCCTCTTTAAATTGCCTCTGCATTTAGGATTGGATGCAAGATTCTTCTGTTTCCTGGCCTAAACTACTGTATAGTGTTCCTGTGCACTGTAGAAAAGCATCCTTGCTCCAGCCCAGAAGCAGCTGCATTGTAGTTTACACTACAAGGGGAGGTTTTCACAGTTTCAAAGAGGAATTAGGTACCAAATTCCCATTGCAAATCCACAGCTCCTCTTTTTACCTCTGAAAATCTCCACCCTTGGGGCTAATGACCAGTAATTCAGAGCTTCAAGCATCCTGAAATTCACAAAGAGTTCTGTCCCTCCCCCCACCAGTGTGCCTAGGATACACAGCACTACAGGGTAAGTTGAGCCTAAACATTAGCTTTGGTTGGTGTGCTTCATAGCCAGCACCAAAGGTGTGCTTACCAAGCCAGGAGGAAATTAAGAGCACATAGTAGGAAAGCAAAGCTCTGGCTGGAAAGTGTCTGAAAGGCCAGAAGAGCTGGGATTCAGATAACAATCCAGTGAAATTGGGATTCAGACAACGATCTCCTCTTGGGAAGTTTAACCATACTCACCACTGTACTCTGAGAAGGACAAGGAGTAAATGACCGACTCCCCCAGAACTGTAAAGAGCAATCGGCTGCCATCAGGGCTCCAGCATCCGGTCTGTGGTAAGGAAAGGCACATGTTTAAAACCAGATCACAAGAACGACTTGCAATAACACATCATCTTTCATCTTCAGAGCTCAGTAGGGAATCAGCCACACAGCTCCCCCCATAACGTTAACGGGAGTCATGTGGCTAGCTCCCCTACTCCGCTTTTAAGTCCTCAATGTATATGGGATCATTTGCCCACCATGGAAATGCAGCCACCTCTGTTTCTAATTCAGCAGCTGCTAGAACCTGGAGATAACCAGCAGCCAACTGGAACTGCAGGGGGGTTTAAGGAGGTAGAGCATAACTGAGCCAGGACCCTGGGGCTGATGCCCCAGTTCTGATCAAAAGCACCCCAGGGTATTTAATAAGTACAGATCAAGGCCTTGGTTTCACCCTCCTGTAAGAAAAAGTCTCTCCACCCCAGCACGCGAACAAGGGCAAACCCCATCACGTGATGGATGTCAAGGCTGGGGTGCTGCGGAGGAAACACTGGCCTTATGCCTCTATGATCCAGCTCCATGTATTTGTAGCTGACATACAGCAGTTTGGCAGGTGGAAAGAAAGAGAGGCAGCCACGTGCCCAGCAGCCTCTCTACAGCCCTCTGGCAAGGGGTTGCCTGTGACAACAGGGGCTAGAGGTTGAAGGACCTTGTCTGTTCTTACCCTAGAGGATGGAAGCCTGCACAATCTCTTCCCCCCCCTCCCCCAATTTGGATCAAAATTCCCAATTTGGTGTCAGGAAGGGGCCAGCCCATCTGGAGAACAAAGCAGAGAACGTCACCTCAGAGAGTGCGATAGTCAAGGCAGGGCAACTCATTGCATCTGCTTCTGTGTACCCAGTATGTAACAGGGCAGTGGTGGGGAAAGGACTCACTGTTCAGCAGTTTGTCCCTTAATCTTCACCAGAACAACCCACTTGGTGCTTCCCTCTTCACTAGCTCTGAATCAGGAACAATCCCCCACACCAAGATACCTGGCAGCGCCCCTTGATGGTGGGCCATCTCTCGCACGTCCACATCTGAGCTTCCCACACCCTGGAAGAGACCACAGTTTGGGGTGGATGAGAGCGCAGACTCACTGTATTTCCAGCATCTCCATTTCAACTCGTGTTAGACGCAAGATCATCGAGAGACAAGGGTTCCGCTTCTCTGAGAAGGACCAAACAACTGCCATAACCGGCAGACAACATGACTGACAGACACACCCTTGTCATCTGTGCAGACCAACTCCTGGGTTCTATTCCCAGCTCTGCTTCTGATTGAATAACTCAGCCACAGAGTAGCTACTTCCTTGAGGGGTGTGAGGCTTTGTTAAAGTTTTGCAATGCTGTTCTGAAGTTTGCAGAACGAGAGGCAGATGTTACTGGCTGAGGGGGAGAACACAGCAAAGCCATGACTCTGAAGCCAAAAAACCTGCATGATGGAGGGCTTGGAGACACTGTCACCCAGATACCATCTGCTTGCAGCAGAAGAGTTGTGAAGAATTTCTCTGTTCTCTTCCACCCACAGATCTTAAGGTGCTTTACAGACAAAGATTCACAGCCCCCTCTGAGGTGGGTCCATATCAGCCTCTCTATTTTACAGATCAAGGCGCAGTCACGCAAAGAAAGGAGGTGACTTGCCCCAGCTCCAAACAGCGAGCCATCTGCAGAGCTGGGAATAGACCCTAGAAGTCCTGACTCCTCGTCCCATTCACTAACCAGCACTAAACCACACTCCGATGGGTCCCAGCACTCCTCATTCTCACCTGAACACTGCTGAGGGCGTGGCTGCTAACACCTTGCTGCCATCAGGGGACCAAGCAAGGTAGGTGACTCCACCCCCTCCAAACCACTGCAGCTGGACACAGTTTTCTGTGGACACGTCCCACACCTAGAGAGGAAGAGAAGGGAAGGGGGAGGAGAAGATTAGGGTAACATACCAGAAAAACATCTCTCCCCCTCAACCCCAAAACTTGTAAACAACTGGGAGTTAGAAAGGTTTTGTGCATCTCTGCTTGTTGGTTCGGCTGTCTTCCAGGTAAGCTCTTGCTATACAAGAAAGAGCACACCAGACACTGAATGCGCTTTTCAATATTAAGTTATCACCATGTCAGCAGAGATCTCAACCTTGCAGCAGATCAGAGGGACTAAAATACGGGGGGAAAAACCATTCCCTCCTTGGTCATGTCAGAGACCTCCTCCCACTCTGCAGTTCTCTACAACCTCCATGGAAGTTGTGAATCCCACACAGTGGCTTTCAGCCTTAGGAACCTTGGTGGCTGTCAGTCACAAGTCCATAGGCTCACAGCTCACCCCCTCCCTGAGATTAAACATGCTGCCTTCAAACCACCCAGGCCCTGCTGGCCCAGGAAGCAAGAAGCAGAGTCTAAAAATTAAACCTGGGGGTTCTTCACAGCAGCAGACAAGCTGCCTCCAGGCCAGAAGGTTTTGGCCCTAAAATTTTACCAGTCCTCCGCAGCACACCCGTAGTCTAAGGCTAGTTTGAGCACCACTGGTCTAGGGAATAATCCTAACATAACCTACATTAGGACCCATATAGATCCTTGTCCCTCCCCTAGTGGCTGGGCCACAGGGATGTGGGCTCACTACTGCCTCTGAGTTAACAGAGCTGGATTGTTAGGTCAGGCACTAGAAGCCAATGCTTTTAGATCCAGGCATCCCAGGTTCAAACCCTGGGGATGATCCAACCAGACACAATGTTGCTAGAGAATATTTTATTAGGAGAAACCCTTGGAAACAGTCATGCTCATCTACTCAGGCACGTGATGTAGGGAGGCCAAGACCACTAGAGGGTGACATGATTCAGCAGGTGTTGCTGTTCCATCCAGCACTGAGTGGTAGACACACCCCAGCCGTGCCCCACACCGCAGGAGGATACAGACAGAGAGAAACGTAGGAGAGCAGTCCTTACTCACAAGCATGGCGGTATCAACAGGCGAAGCAGAGAGCAGCATCTCTCCGCTGGGGGCCCATGCCAGGCTGGTGACGGGGCTGTGACCGAGGTGGGAAAGTACCTGGGCGCAGCCAGAGGAAGGCCTGAAGGAGAGAAGAGAGACACCTTGCTAGTAGGGTCCAAACTGCTAGGACATGTTCGGGGCTGGGAGCATGTAGCCACGTCTGTCTGCATCAGGCGGCTTGTTGATGGCAAGGTGGCTTTGGTCCAAAGACCACTGAAATGAGCTCTTAATGGCAACATACTGGTTAACTTGCCTGAGCGATGAGTGTGCTAGAACTACACCAGACACATGGGATTCTGGCCCTTGCCGGGCAGGACAGGGCTGGTCACATGGGCAGACAGCACAGGGGCACGACTGCGTCTCCAGTGGGCTGGTTACCTTGTAGAAAGGGAAGTGGGGTCCAGGTGCCAAACCAAGACACAGCTCTGACATGCCACGGCGAGGATGGATGCACACAGTGGCTTCCATGCCATTGAGGCCACATTCCTCTGCAAGCGGTGTTTCAGGATGGGGATCGTCGCGCTGCAAGAGAAGAGAGGTGTGACCCACAGGAGACAGTGGCAGCATTCACACCAGGATCAAGGCAGCCAGCACTTGTGGCATCTGCCTCTGCCTAGTCATCAGCTCCAGATATTCAGCCTGCCTAGATGGGCTGATGCCCAGGATGTGTATACGGCATAATTCTAGGAGACTTAACACAAGTCTTCTGCTTTTATAGCATCTTTTGTCTTAAATGGAGAGGAAGGATGGCCTAGGAATTAGAGCACAAGCTTGGACTCAGGAGATAGATTCTATTCCTTGTTCTGACACAGGCTTCCTGTCAGATCTTGGGCAAGACACTTGGTCTCTCTCTGCCCCATCAATAGCTATGATAGCACTGCCCTGCCTCACAGGAGGGTTCTGAAAGCGAACACATTGCAGATTGCGAGGCACTCGGGTATTGCCGTAATAGGCCCAACCAAAGTTAGAGAAATGTTCCCAGAGCCCATACACATGCCACTGAAACATGGCCCCCTCTGGGGTGGGACGCAGCAGCCGTTTCATAGCACGGCACTCCTGCTCCGTACAGGAGGTGGAGAATACCAGGGGATTTAAAGCAGGGAGGACACCACCGAATTTGACCAGAACACCCCGATTCTTGGGAAAGTTCTAACCACTTGCGGCCATCACAGATCCCACAGGAGCTGTTTTATACCTAATCTGAAAGACAGCGCCCCCTAGCACCACGGTCTGACTGAGTGCAGCGTGGCCCTACTTTCAGTGAGATGTGTGGTTTTCTTTGGAGGGTCCCTTGAAATAGTGACCAGGCCCTGACACTGCTCATCTTCACAGCCCAGGGTGGCACAGCTGCAGTATCCAGAGGTTCAAGAGGACGGAGAGATGGCAGCGCACCTAGTCTGTTTAAGTGGCGTGCCCGGTGCTGCCTGCAACCTAATCCCAGCAGTTAATGGGGGTGATCTGGCACGTGCTGGCATGAAAGTCCAGCCAGGGGATGCAGCCCAGGAAGGGGAAAGCCGGCAGCGTTTCAGAATGAGCTGGGAGAGTCTTCTCTTAAGGATGCCTTTGCTTGCCAGCTGGGATCCACTCGGAGAGTGGGGAGACCTGCAGGAGAGACGACATTCAATGGATGTCCCAGGGGAAAGAGAGAGACTTCCCCTTACTAAGCCTCTCGCAGGCAAGTGGGAAACAGTTTGAACCTGCTCTGCCTGCTGAACCTCCCATGGGAAGAGGGACAAACTCCAGTCCGCACATAAGATGTGCTCCGTTCTCCTATTGCTTAGCCCAGCCACCTGGTGAAGTTAATAGGGAAACACGGGGTTTATGGATTTACGGGTTTCTTCTTTATGAAGACCAACGGGTCAGCCCTTAATGACAGCTGCTGCTTAGCTCGGCGGGGCAATGGGCACGCGATAACGATTCTGGCCTTGGTCTGAAGGAGGCCTCCGTGCCAAAGGAGCAATACTGGCAACATAGGAGAGACTTCAGAAGCACATCTGGTCTCCAGAGAACCTGGGTCAGTGTTCAGCCCAAACCCTCCCCTTGCATGGGTGCTCAGAGGAAAGATTTATACAATTAGCTGGGAGAAGGACCCCTGTGGGGCATCCTCAGAGTGAACCCTACACTGGGGAGTTTTCTGCTCAGCCACTTATCTGAGAGCCTGGCCCATCACTAACTCTCAAGGGCCAGGCCTCACGGACAGCGGAAGCACCCAGCTGCAGCATCATTCCACCATCCCAAGCCCTGGGCTAAGCACAGAGAATGCTGCTGTCCTTCGGATGGGATGGCCTGGAACAATGGAGGAGGATAGGAGGAAGGGAGAGAAAACTGGAACTAAGCTAGCTACAGGATCTGGAGATTTTATTAAATGTTCAATAGGGACTTTGGCAACAGAGCGAGAAATTCTGGGACCGCAAAGAACCCACCAAGAGCTGAAGACGTGCATGTGACTGAGGTTAGCTCGGCAATCAGCGGGGGGCTACAGAGCCAGCACTGGCGGGGAATGCAGAGTCCTTGGGACATACTGGAGAACCATTTGGAATGGGGAGTTTGGGGCCAAGAGACCCAGAACTGAAGCACTGCCTGGAAAGTGGAGCTGTCCTGATGCCGAGGAACCATCCCCAGCTTCACTTCTTGAGCCCTACCATCTCTCTCTGCATACCACAGCAGGGCCTCAGGGCTCTGTGGGCTGTAAGGAGCGTGGAGGCCTGAAAGGATATGAGAGGGAAGAAGGCAGCTTAATAGGGAAATCCTTAGCCTCTCGTGCTCAGAACAAAGATACCGGCAGCAGCAACCACCGTCTTAATGGGCTTCAGAGCAGGAACTAGAGAAGGGACTGACAATTGTGCTGCTACAGAAGTCCAAAGCACAGGGAACACAGGCCCCTCCCCTGAGTACTTCAGTTTGCAGCTTCAACAGGGCATAACAAACTTGAAACCAGCCTCAGGCTTCATGTGCACAGGCAAGAGTACGGGGCGTCAGCTTAGAACCCTGAACCAAGCGTTTAGGTGCAGGCAACAGCCAGACTGGACCCTGCACGGAGCCCCTGGAGCAGCAGACTTTATGCACAGGGGCTCCTGCAGCAGGAAGGCTCGGAGCCTCACCTCATGGGCCTGTGGGCTCTGGGTGTGAAACCCGACAAACCTCGCTCTGGTTTGGGAGTGGGGATATTCCCTTGAACAAAAGGGATGCATGGTGCTAGGGACAGGACTGAGGCAACCCCAGGGCAACAGGTGCAGCTCTGGACTCTTCTGGGAACTGCCATGGCAGAGGCCAGAGAGCAGAGCACCTCACTCGCACGAAAAGATGAGAATCCTTCAGAACCATCTTATGCTATGAACTGAGGCCAAAGCAGGGCATGACTCTGCAGAGAGATACCTAACACTGGCCGAGTCAGACACAGCTCCAGGTTCCTATCCCTATAAGGTACGGCGGGAAGACAGGACTGGAGACAACCGGGGCTGCACTGCCCTTTCCCAGGTTCAGTCAGCAAACCACTGCTCTTGCAGCCTTGAAGGAGCACTGTTTCCAGTATCTTGTGGTGGAGGATGCCAGATCCCGAGAACAGTGATACACAGAGGTCTTCGTAGCGCCAGCGGAGGCGTCCGTACCTCTCTGCATGAGTCCTCGCCACCATGCAAGCTTTGCAACCACTGTGGGTCTTTACTCTGTCAGTGGCAGCACAGGCAACCTGATGCACCTCACCTGTTTGTGTTGTAAACTCGGATGGAGTCATCCAAAAGGGCCACTGCAAATTTGCTGGTATGAGGATGCCAGGCAAAAGCCCGGATGGAGCAGCCAGCCCTAAAAAAAACAATGAGCAAGAGAGAGGGGATCGCATCGCATTACATGGTCAGGGGTGTTTGAAAGGCTGAGATGCAAAGCAGGATTACCTGATAGTAAAGACAATATAGGATGGCTGAGAAATGGCTACGAACCAGCTTGCAAACACAGGTTCAAACCCCAACAAGGTCTCCTCAAACTTTCATCCTTCACAAGAACAGTAAACTTTTGGGAATTCGGTTTGTCTAAGGGGCACTGAGGCAGACAAAGTGCCCCGCCCAAGGCAAAGGAGGGAATTGAACTCAGGTCTCCCAAGTTTCAGGCAACACACTCATCACTGCACTCTTCTTCTCTACAATATTGCAGGCACCCAGTCCCCACCGTGATGGGCACCCTTATAAAAGCCTACTTATATACACACACGCTGCAGAGCCTCACACACAGAACTTACCAGTCCACTGCCTGGGAGAATTCGGCAATCATGTCTTCACTGCGTAGCTTAAGGACAGATGAAAAAAGAATGAACACATCAGTGGCAGAGCTGGCAACCCGCACATGGAGAAGGCAGCAGCTGCCTGTGGAGTGGGTATCAGAGCCACAAGAAATTGGTGGGCATTACTGTGATCAGTTAAGTGGTTTTCACTTCTCATCCTCATATGTACCCTCAACAGTACCTCCTGACCGCAGTGTAGGCAAACCCGGTGCCCAGCCACGCCAGGCATTAGAGCAATACATGGCTCGGATTTGCAGAGAGGCATCCACGGATTTTCAACAAGGCTAAGGGCCTGACAAACTTAGGCCCTTTTGGAAGTCTCAGACACCGCCAACAAGGAGATTTTAAATGTCTGAGTTTTAAATAGCAACTGACTATTAATTATTTTATACAGCAGGCAACTGAGTTTGGGGCTCCTTTATGCTAGGTGGTGTGCAGATACAGTCCCTGCCCCCAAAATAACTTGCAATCTAAATAGACAAAGGGGTGGGGGGGAACAGAGGCATGGAGTAGATCAGTGACCCAGACAAGGTCACCCAGCAGGTCAGAAAGAGCCAGGAACATAGAATGACAGAAGATTAGGGCTGGAAGGCACCTCAGGAGGTATCTAGTCCAACCCCTGCTCAAAGCAGGACCAACACCAACTAAATCATCCCAGCCACAGCTTTGTCAAGCCTAACAGAACCCTGCTCATCGAATGCCAGTCCAGTACTTAGTTCACTGCATCAATCTGCTTCTCAACTTGAAGACCTTGCTAGTTGAATAACTCTGAGGTTGCCCCATGTCCATACTCAGTGCTGAATCTGGACACATGAACTGGGACATGATTGCCCTTTGTAAATACACACTGTAGGCCAAAATGCCAGTTCCCAGACTGATTCAGCCTGGGGTATTTGCAGACTTCATGCCACTCAGGGTGGCATCGATGGGTCTTTGATCACTAGCTACGATACCCTCTTCGGTCTCCCCTTGCAATGTATTCAGAGATCAGGGGGATCATGGCCCCTAGCTGGGTTTTCTATGCGTCCAGGAGATCCTGGAGGCAGCTGAGACCTAGTGGATTGGGATAAGAGTCAGGCAACCTGGGATCTTATTCCCACTGACTCACCAAGCTTCATAAGCCCAAACTACTTGCCCCATCTCTGCCTCAGTTTCCTCCATTTATAATTATACCACCCCACCTGACTAAAGCCCTTTGAGCTGAGAAGCATTGCAAGTTCAAAGTATCATTTTTATTTTAGGCAAGGAGACCAGCTTCCTTGATGCCTGTATTGCGCTTCTCATACTGCTGGAAGGTAGTGGGATGGACCCAGCCACAAATGGACATGAGGCCACCTTGTTTAATTGCAAAACAACAGGATGAACAACATTCAACAATTATATTCCTACCCAGCTCATCCAATGTTACACCTAGTTAGTGACTGTGCTTTACGGTCAGGGAAACACACAGACACCCACCGCCCCCCACGCAGAGCAGCGCATGAACAAAAATGTCACAGGATGTGCCCATCTGCCAGCATTTCCATTACATCCAGGGCTTGTCTACACGTAAAATACTGCAGCAGCGCAGCTGCTTCAGTGAACAAATTACCTACACCAATACAAGGGGTTCTCCTGTCGACATAGGAGGAAGAGGTAGCTAGGTTGATGGGGTCTACACTTGGGTTAGGTCAGTTTAATTACGTCACTCAGGGGTTTTGTCACACCCCTGAGCAACATAGTTATACCAAACTAATTTCTGAGTGTAGATCAGGCCTCAGAAACAGTTAGGGACAGATTCATTCTGTGCAACACTCACCGACAAATGGGGGAACAGCGAGCCATGGAGAGAGGAGATCCAGTGGCACAAAGCCAAAGCCCAGCGTGATCCTGTTTTGATCCACTGGAGATCTAGGAGGAAAGAGATGGATATAAGAATAGGAAGGAAGAGAGAAAAGGATCATCAATCCTTCTGAAATTGTGATTCTCCAAGCCAGGACTAAAAAGGGATGCGCACACCAGAGTTAACCTGGAAATGCAAGGACCGTCACATATATTTTCTACATCTCATGGACCATTACTGGAGCCAATAATAATGCCATCTAGTTCTGAAGCTCTGGCCTTTCCCAAAGTGCCATGGAAATGCAGATGCCCCAGGGTAAAAGGCAGCAACTAGCAGTAAGACGAAGGAGGCCAAACTTTGGCAACGGATAGCGGGGGAAACCCTGGTGAAGTGCTGTCGGTCCACTGAAATCAGATGGGAATTGTGGAGAGGGAGGCACACGGAGAGTGATTTATTGACTTAACAAAATTGAAAGACAGCAAATTTAAAACTGACAATCAGAATCAGAACGGAGAGACTAACAGCATGTGTGGGACGCTCTGCCACAATATATCGCTGAGAGCTGGCAAGATTCAAAGAAGGATTAGAGGTTTCTACAAATAACCACCAGAGTTAAAACAGTAACGACTGAAAACACCACCACCAAAGCCCAAGTGCTTTGACAGGGATCTAAATCCTCCTGCTTCAGGAATTAAGCCAAACTTCTACCTAATAGGGGTCAGGAAGAAACTTTCCCTTGGAGGGGGAGGCAAAGGTATCCCACAGAGGATTTCTTGCACCTGTCTGAAGAATCTGGTCCTGGCCACTGTTGGGAACAAGATACAGAACAAGAAGGACCATCGGTCTAACCTGCAAAACAATCCCTAGCTCATGTACTCAGCTATTCCAGGGGAGCAATTCCCACTTACAGCTTATTTGGGAACCTTCAGGTGGAAGCACTATGGCGTTCTATAACTGTTGATGTTCATTTGAAAGCAATACGCCACCTGCAGTTTATAGGCTCAGCGTGTTACTCTGCAAATGTGATTTTGAAAACACAGCAGTAACCAGAAGTCATTAGCCCAGTGTCCCTGGGAGCAATACTGAGCTAGCAGTCCACAGCACCCTCCAGAGACAGCATCAGACAGGACATGTCTGTTCAACAGTCTCCCACTGCTCTCATTACAGGCTGGGTTATTTCAGGTTCCAGGCAGTGGACGATATCGGTTGGGTTTTATTTCCCCTCTGTGAAATTAATAGGTAAGTTTTGCTTTAAGCTTTTGTTGCTGTGGGAGCAGTAGCTCCCTCGGTCTCCTGCAGCGACTCCAGGCACTGACAGAGAGGAAAGGGTGGAGTGAAAGCTTTAAGCTGATATTAAGCTTCAGCTGTTTCAGAAGGTCAGCCCCATCCCCACTTCCTTCTCCTCACTAACTTCAGCTAACCTGCCTCAGCACTAGAACCCTTTCCTCACTAACTCATGTAACAAAGAGAGGAGCCACCGGGAGCTGGAGAAGGAAGGGACACAGAAAGGGGCCGGAAGATGAGCGAGGGAGGGGGAAGCAGCAGAGACCCAGGAGACAGGGGCTTAAGGGAATGGAGGGCATTAGAGACCTAGGAGACAGCTACCTAATTCCTTTGCAACATGCAGCCAGAGCTGCTCTCTTATCAGACTCACCTTCCTCCTCTGCATTTGCAATCTCGTTAAGCACCCCGCACACACCCACATCGCGCCTGTGGACAGAAAGCTCTGTGAGTCTCCTACATATCACAAAGGGCTAGTTTTAAGCTAGACAGAAGGGGTGGGGAGTAGCCCTTCCCCAAGCACTGCAGTTTGCTAGCCTGGGACTGGGGAGATTCAGGTTCAACTTACTGCTACACCACGTATTTCCCATGTGACTGTGGACAAGTCACGTAGTTTCTCTATGCCTCAACTCCCCATCTGTGCAATGGGGAGGGAGGAGAAAGTCTTCAAGGGATTTCTCTCAGAAGCACTCAGATACTACAGTAACAGACCTTATATAAACAGCCCAACCCTGCGGGAATTCCCTCTCTGTAGTCATGTGTACAAATAAGCAAGATGGTCTAGCATGAACAAACTGGACAAACACAGTATCCAGGAGTCAGACTCCAACCAGGGCCTCAAGTTGTTTTCAGAGCTGCCCATGCTCTCCCTACGACCCAGCCTTGTTCACACTGCTTCACCTTACTGCAACTCCTCCCTCGGCGAAAGCCACCAACTCTGACTGCCTCTTTTTGACTGCTGGTTCATTCCCACCAACCTTCCCCTTGGTCCAATACCCCCAATTCCTTTGCTGCCAAGCTGCTGGAAATTGTAATTTTATACCAAGCAAAGCATCTCCTTCCCACACCCACACACAAACACTGCCTGGCTACCTGACTTACTTATAATCTGCTTTCCAGCTGCAAGGAGCTTCCTGCTAACCTCAGGACAAAAAAGACTGAGCAACCTCATCTCCCAGTTTCCAAGCAATCATCTCCCACCCTTAGAAATTGCAGAAAATTCAAGGGTTCAGAACCCTTCTCATTTCAAGCAACATTGTAGCTGCCCTTAGAACAGCACATACTTTTCTTCCACCAATTGCAAACAAGAGCTGAAAGGAGAATTTCCGCATGGTTTTTGTCAGGCCAGTGAAGCCAGTGTAGGGGGCTGAAACAAGATACAATTTTAATTCTGAATGCCAGCCAGCATAATCAGGGTTATCTGAGGACCGGTCTCTTCTCAGGTCTCCAACACAGCAATGCTGTATTATTATTAGTGTTATAGTAGTGCCTATGGGGACTCAATTAGAGATCAGGGCCTCACTCTGCTAGGCACCATACAAACACTTAAAGAGATGGGCCCTGCCCCCAAAAGCTTGCAATCTAAATAAGCAACAGCTGCCTCCTTGTTTTCTGTTTGGAGCACACACACACTTGCTCACCATGCATTGAGACATCTCTTCCAGAGGGACTCCTGGTGGTGGATGAAGGCAGGTTTTGTGCTATGCTCCAGCCGGCTGTGAGCTTTCAGGGTTTCCTTGGGGATGGTTAGGACAGGCAGATCAGCCAACTGCAAGTACAAAAACCAACAGTCTATCAAACAGACTCTAGGGAAATGGGTTGATCTAAGGACCAATGGCTGAGGGATTTGGGAACAGGGGCATGGAACCAATCACTTCACAAGTCATCATTTCCAAAGAGCATCTGAAAGCAAAGGAGTCAGTCTCTAGGCCAAGCAGAGCGGCATCTGACAGACATACTAAATTCACTTTGTAAAAAAGCAGCACCTATATCTGAGGAAGGAGGAAAGAGGTGCAATCTTATTTGTATTGGAACCAGGACACCACTGTGCTCAGTGCTGTACAAACACAGAACAAAAAGACAGTCCCTGGCCCAAGTTGCTTATCTAAGTAATGAACACCCTGAGCTAACTGATGTATTCTCAACTTGATGCAAGCAATATGCCAGAGAACATATTAACCACGTGAGCGCTACATGATCACAACTCATGCACCAGAAACCAGCTTCCATTGCTAGTTGAGGGGACCCCTAATTACAGCTGCAGGTGGGGAAACAGGCAGCTGGGAGCCAACTGCCTAGGACTCCTGCAAACGAGAAGGTCACATAGGAAAGGAAACAAAGAAATTGGCCAGGAGGCACAACAGCTGCTACAGACTGGCAAAACACTGATTAATCTTAAAACGTTTTGAAACATTTGTTTGCAGTTTGTGAATTTGGTGCTAGATGAACGTGCAGAGGCCAAAGTCTCCCTCCTTCATCTTCAAGCGCGAAGCAGGTTGAGGATCCCCACGTAGGGACGAGGACCCCCACTCTGCTAGGTGTCTACTGAAGACAGAGACAGTCCCTGCCCCGAAAAGCTTACAATCCAAGTCGAGGGTAAGAGGCGATCGGTGGATACTAAAGATGGACGCGGGAGGAGAACAAGACAGTGAGACAAGGGGGGTCTGAGGGTCTAAGATTGACAGCTCCCTCTTCCCAGCATTAAAATCCTTCCGGGACAAAGCTGCTTCCTGCTCAGGGCTTAAAGCCAGGGGGGCCTGGGAGAAATCACAGCGGCCCATCCTCTGCCCCCACGGCTCCCTCCCTCCTCCTGGGCTGGCCTGAGGAGCACTTCCAGGGACTGCCCAGCCCCTCCCGGGGGTTACAGCCCTGCCCCGGGGCGGGCGGGCCCCGTGCCTGCGGCCGGCCCGGGGGCGGCGGGGGCGGGACTCACCTGCTCCTGGAAGGCCAGCGGGAGCCTCTGGTAGACGTGTCCCGAGAGCAGCGCGTTGTTCAGCTCGTGCAGGGTCACGTCTCCGGGGGCGGGCGGCGGCGGGAACAGCGCGAGGGAGCACATCCCGCTGCGGCCGGGCCGGGCGGGCGGGTCAGTGCGGGGGCGCGCAACCCCCCCCCCCCCCCTCCCCCCGGGCCCCCCCCCCCCGCGGCGCCCCGGCCCCCGGGGCCCCCCCGAGCCCCGCCCGTACCCCTGGGCCCCCCGCCGGGCCCCCATGGACCGGACCGGAACCGCGCCCCCAGGAGCCCCCCCCACCAACTCCGGGGAGACCCGGCCCCGCCCCCGCGGCGGCCCCTCACCCGTTACTAGGCAGCAGCCCCGGCTGTTCGCGGGCCCGCTTTCAGATCGCCGACGGAAGCCCGCTCTGGACACGTGTCTCGGGCGCGCGCTCGCCCCCTAGCGGCACCTGCCGGCAGAGCGCTGGTGGCGGGCGGGTGGGGGGAGCCCGGCAGTTAAAGGGGCCGCGACCGCATTTCGGCCTGAGCCTCCCGCTCCCTGCTGCTGCCCCCCCGCTGGGTGCCTGGCCCTCCCAGCCCGCCCCTTAACCAGCCCTGGGCCCTTCCTGTCTCTTCCTCCATCTCCTTCCCTCTCCTCCTCCATCCCTTCTTCCATCTCTTTCTCTCCCCCCTTCCATCTCTCCAGCCCCCCTACTCCCCTGCCCCGGGCCCCCCCAAACAGATGGCATGGGGAGCAGGAGCAGGGGGGATCTGGGAGCTGTAGGGCCCCTTCCCCCACAGCCCCCTGTTATGCACTCCCCCAGGTGCCCCTCGATCATGCCCCCCTTTTAAAAACAACACAAGCATGCAAGCCCCCTCCCCGCCGTGGGGGAGTCGGGGCTGCAGGGTCTCATTCCCCGTTCCCCCCTCTGTGCGCTTCACACCCTTCTGGAGCAACACAGCTTAGGCTGAGGTGTTCAGAGCTGTCCAGGGGATCCGGATGCCTGGTTCCTGCTCTGAGGTTTTGGAAATCCGGGCCTTAATTCCCCAAAATCTCAAACACTGCAAAACCAGGGAAGACGCAGTGTTGCAGCCAGGGTGCTGTTGTGGTAGGTGCTGTACAACTATCAAGCGAAGAGACAGTCCCCGCCCCCAAAGCGCTTGCAATCTTTCCCTTACGGGCTGCCCTTCTAGAACATGCATTTAATTGCCCAGACTCAAATGCTGGAAAAGCAGAAGCACAGCGCTAAGCCAACGTTAGCCATGCACCTTAAGTCTTCCCTATTTGAGCCTGGCAAATGCAATCACAGTACCCTAGCTCTTCTTGGCATGCTCTGGCAGTTCAGGAACTAGCTACAGAGGTGGGAGAGCTAGGGTCAATTCCCTGCTCCTCCACAGACTTCCTGTGAGATCTTGGGTAAGTCACTTAGCCGCTCTGTGCCTCAGTTTCCCCAGCTGTGCAATGGGAATAATAGCACCACCTTGCCTCACAGGGGAGATGTGAGGAGAAACACACTAAGACTGGTGCACTGAGATGCTGTAGTAACGGGGAGCCTTAGAAGTACCTAACAGATATTCCACAGTGTTTGCAAGGGGATCTGCACGGGGAGATCTCTCTGTGGGTGCGGGAGAAACAAGGATGTATGGGAGTGTGAGGGTGCATCCAGCTGCATGTGGGGTGGGCAAGGGGGTAAAAGTGGGCAGCTGGGTAGAAGGGTGTTCTCACAAGACCACAAGCACACAGACCTGCCTTTCTAACACCTTTCTATACAACCACCTCCAGCCAAGTCCCACATCCCCTCTTAAACACCCCCCCTTCAAATCCCCACATATCCTCTTATCCATGCATACACACCCTGCTAGACACACCCACACAGCTCCATGCTGTCTGTCTCACACACACCAGACTCCCCCCTCCATCCTTTCTCTTTCAGCAGATTTATTTCATTTCCTCCCCCACCCCCTGCCACTGTCACATTCCTGCCATGAGGCTGTAAGGTGCAAGTGTCTGTCTGTATTTATGTCCATCTAGCTGTCTGTGTGTATCCTTTGTCTGTCTGTGAGTGTGTCTTTTTCTGGGTGTGTCCATCTCTTTATATATGCAAGTCCAACTGACTCTGTGCATGCGTGTCCATCGCTGTTTGTGTCTGTCTGTATCTCTTTGTTCATTACTCTGTGTGTGTGTGTGTGCGTGTGTCCCCGTCCCTCTTTCTGGGCATATGTCCAGCTCCCTAGCTCTGTCTGTCTGTGTGTCCCTCTCTCTGTATGTGTGTCCATCTGTGCATGTGTGTCTGTCTGTGTATCCGTTTGCGTGTCTCCTTCACTCTCACATTCCCTCTCAAAGCCCAGCCTCTTCGGTTTGGAAGGATCCCAGCCCTTCTTTGGGGTTCTATTTTCTTTCCCTTCCATTTTCAGCTCACTTTTATTATATTTATCTTTGTGGGGGGGGTTTAGTGGCCACAGAAGTTATTTTAATTTTTTCAGGATATTAAATAAACGCTCTGGTGGAGGGGGCTGGGAGAGGGGGCCTGCATTCCTGATCCATTACACAAAGAAGAGGGTTTGATAGGAGCCGGCGATTTGGACGGCGCCTCTCGCTGGAAGACATCAGAACCACCACAGGCCTGGCTCGGCCTTGATGGCTTCCCCCCGTCTTGGACGCAGACCCACACACAAAACTCTGCTTGGAGTTGCTTGTAGGGAAGTGAAACAGGAAACCCCTGGGGTGCCCATTTCCCTTTATCAAGGGGTCCCCAAATCAGCCTTATGGGATGATAAAGATCTGTTCGCAACAACAGAGGCCCCAGATTGGTATGTTCCCTGCCAATGACCTGCGCATTCCCCCTTTCTGCCACATTAGCGTCATCTCTTCACTGTACCCTCAGGAACCGGTGAAGTAAGATGGAGTCTTTCTGTTGATTTTTTCAGGTATTTTTGCAGGTGCAAGAAAAGGCACCTCTCTGATTCCAGGGCTACACTTCTCCCAAATTTCAACATCCTGCTTCAAACCGCGGAGGGGCTAGCGCTCTTCAAAGAAACAGTAAGAAAAATTGGTTAACATTTGGTAAAACCACCCATTATTTTCCTTAACCTCATTCTCAGATGAACCATTTTTGCTCAAAATCTCCCAGAAACAAAAAATTCAGCCTGAGGCTGAGAGCAACCAGGGGATAATTCAGCGCCAATGGTTTAAGTTCTGCAAAATTATGCCTGAAAACAGGGGCTTATAATGGAAACGTGTTAGGTGACCTTAACTCTAGGTGGCACTCTCAGCTCTGCTGGTTCCTGTCCCAGGACCATCAGAAAGTGCTCACCAACTAATCTCCAAACAATACACAGGGATTTTTTGCCTGCCACTGAGATGCAGATGTTTTTCAGAGAAACCCACAACAGCTATTTCCCAGCATTCAGCACTCTAGTTTAGGACAGGCAGAGAAGAATTCCTCATCTGCCTGCAGTTGGAATTGGAATCCTGCTGCAAAGGGAAGTTTATGGAGGCAGGATATTATCTGAATTGGGATTTAGCCAACCTACCAGTGTTAGCATCCTCATTGACCAGGGGTTGGGGCACCTAGGACCTAAAAGAACTGGGTTCTCATCCCTGCTCCTCCACAGTCTTTCTGTGTGGAGCATCTATGCGTGTTAGCTTTCCATTGATAGCAAACACCCTTTTCCATTTCAATGGAAGTTAGGTGCCTAAATATGGTTGAGGATCCAGGCCTTAGTTTCTACGTGCCTCAGTTCCCCAACAGAGAATAGCTCTGTCCTGCCTCACAACCACATTAAAGATCATGAGGTGCCCAGATACTACAGTGATGGGCTCTGTGTAAGTGCCTTCAGTGGATGAAAAGTGCAGGGTGAAACTGATTGATCATGATGGATCAGGGGGTCTAAAAGACACTTCCTCCCTGCTCTGGCCCTGTAGGCTTTACCTTCCTCTCCCTGACAGCATGCCCAGTCACTAGAGGGCAGGCTTGCATTGATGGAATAAATGGCCACATGCAGCTGCTCTGTGTGTTGTTCCCGCCTGGATGGTGGCTTGTGATACCCCATCACACAAACTATTGTTGCAATGCTGTACAGCCCCCTGTCCTGCATTCCCAGAGGGGTCCCTCCAAGGCGCTGTAGGGCAATACAGCCGTTGCCCCCGCAAGATCTGCCTGTTTTGGACAAGTCAAGCTGGCACCATTCTTCAGAGCCAAATTCACTTGGGAAACATATTCCAGTGCTGCCTGCGGGTGGCGCTCATGCCTCACCTCCCCTAACCCCCATCCCTAAGGCCAGCACCATGGAGACTGTCCCAGAGCCAGCAGCGAAGGAAGGGGTTACTAGATAGCACGGTTCTAGGCTGATGCCTCCCTGATTCCAGGAGCAGGGGCCCAGTTCGGCCCATAGCGCTGCCTTCAGGGCTACCCCATCTTGCTGCTCATAAAGTGTGGCCAAGGTGGCCCATGATGGGACTGTAGTGTGGCTTAGAGCTGGTGGGGTTTGCTGGGGTTAATGCCCCGTCCCACAGTCCCTTTGCACTGGCACAGCAGACACAAAGGGGCACAGAGCCACTCTGGATCTGGCCTGGGAACCGTGTGAAGGTGAGCCGGACTGTGAGGGCTGGATTCTGATCTGTGTCTCAGAGGAGGTGCAGCCCATTGTGGGGGAGAGGAATGGAAGTGGCTTGTGGCAGAGTGCTGTGTGTTCATCTCATGCCCCCGCTCAGCCCCTAAAACCAGGAGCTCGGTCCGGGAGCAGAGTTGGCTCAACGCCAGCCAGGGAGGACCCCTGTGCCCTGTAAGTCCCCGCATTAGCGAACCCCTTCCGTGAGTGTGGGTATGCACGTGCATGCCACTACCCTCTGCTGGATATAACAAACACTGCTCGTCTGTGTGTCATGGCCCCTATACTGGCAACAGCTTGATGGAGTGTCTCCTTTAGCTCAAGAAGCAAGGGGCTCGGGCTTTGGGAGCAGGGGGATCAGAGATCTAACCCTACGGTGAAGTTGGAGTGGCTGCAACATGCAGCAAATTGGCAACCACGGAGTCCTGGCAACGGGATTTGTTAACGTCGTGGCACAACATTGCGACATCTTAACCATTGCATCGTGGCTGCACTGCAGTGTCCTTGCGCTGAGACATGGCCACGTGCAGTGCGGGGCCTGGAGATCACTCCTACCCCCGAGAGCGGCCTGATAGTCAGGCTGAGGGGTGCGTTTCATTGTCTTCCATACAGGAAGATGACGGAGCCATCCCACCAAAATCAGCCTCTCCTGGAAAACATGCAACGTGGTGGCCCTGGATGCTCCCCTCTAAATCTCCTGCTTCCCCTTCCCCTGCAAAGGGCCTGATCAGGGAGAGATCCCTTGTCCCCTCTGCTAGCAGTTTCCCAAAATTGGGCTGCAGAACAGCCATGGCAAGGCCCATATGGGGAGAATATCAGCCTTCCAAAGCCCCCATGGCTATTGCAAACAGCTCCCCCGTCCCGCCTGGGGGTTAGACAGAGCATTCCTCCCCCAACACACACATACACACCCCACACACAGTCACCATTGAGAGCAGAGGAATTCCAGCCACCCGGCTTGCCTCATCCACAGACCAAGGAGAGCAGCTCCCTGTCTTGACCCACAGGGGAAAACCACTTCACAGGCAGCTGATTGGACTTTGCAGGGACCTTCCCCACCCCCTCAGACCTCGCCACCTCCCGGCGGCTGTTCAGGCCCGTCTGTGGTTTGTATCTGGACCATGAAATGCACCGAAGCTGATGGCGGCCGCGACCTCCCTGAAAGCACTCGTGAAACGGGGTGGCCGTTCCCAGAGCAGGAGACATTCCTGTGGAGCCCAGGTTTGCTGGAGCTCACTGGCTTCTGGGAAAAAACGGCTCTGAGCTGCTCCCAGGTTTCTTTGGCCTTAGTCAGCTCATTTTAGAGCGTGTGTGTGTTTGGGGACAGCGGGGAGGAATGGTGCGAAGGGACTGAATGGCTAGCGGCCCTTCATTGTGGTCTCGTAGCCCTACCCTGCGTCCACACTTCCCAGAGAGCATGTTAGCAGCTGATGAGGGCGGCTCACCTACCCTACCCGCCTGGTGCGGGCCACTCACGTGACTAGGGCCATGGAGGTTGTGTTAACAGCAACAGCTGAGCTACATGTGGTGACTGCAGGGAAAATGAGATGTCTCTCTGTATGCAGGAGCACCCAGCGGGGCCAACCGAGATCAGGACCAGGCACAGAGCTAAACAGACAAAGGGTGGGTGGGGAAACTGAGGCACAGAGCATGGCTGTCACTGGCCCAAGGTCAGCCAACAGGCCAGTGGCAGAACGGGGAATAGAACCCAGTTCTCCTGAGTCCCTAACTGCTAGATCACACTGCCACAAGCCCCCACAGAGGATGTGGCACAGCCAGCCTCCTCCCAGCCAGACTGTGACAACCAGGATCCCTCGTGAGGTTTCAGCATCGGCACTGCTGTGGGGAAATTCCCAGCGCCGGGGTCCCCAGACGGGCACTGCTGTCAAGAAACTCACCCGGACCCAGATGGGAGACACTCATGCTCCAAGATCCCTGCCTAGTGGACATTCTCCAGGCACTGCTTGGGAGGGAAGTTCACACGTGCAAATACACCCGCTTTCTCCTTCCTGACCCTCCTCCCCGTCTCTTTAATTCATGCTGACTCTGGCTGATGTTACTCCCCCCTGCCAGTCCATCTCCTGACTGGGAAGCAGATAGCTGGGAGCCCTCTCCCCCCCGCCTTCCAGCTCCTCTCAGCTCTGTAACCATTTGCACATGTCCGAGGCCGCGGCTCTGAGCTCCCTCCCTTCTATTTGTCCTGGCAGAGGGATGCCGATGGATGGGAGGCCTTTTTTTATCTTTCAGCAAACCAAAAAAGCCCCAAACTGAGACGCCCAGAGATGAAAGGCCTGGCTTGGGCCCAAGGTGTTGGGAAGAGCTGGGCGGCAGCTGGCTACGCCTGGCACCACCACAGCCATGCAACCACCCAGTGCCACCAGCTTGGCTCCAGAGGGGCCTTGTTACAGGGGAAGGGTGGCTAGTAGGGAACCCCAGAGAATCTAGCTGGGGCCCCTTCTGCATGTGGCTCCATTCCTCAGTTGGGGTGAGTGCTAAAGGGGAGGCCTGTGGGTTGCTTGCAGGGGAGGAGTGTGGGGGTGTTTTGGGAAGGGGCATGGGGAGAGTGAATTAGCAGCTCAGCTAATGATCACAGTGGTCGCTCTTCAGGGCTGGGAGCCCCCCTTCTGCTCTGTCTGGAAAGCCCTTAAAGTGGGGGGGGGGCATTGAGAAGAAGCAGCATGGCCCAGTGAGGAAGGCCGAAGACTGGAACATTGGACGCCAGGGTTCCATTGCCAGTCATGACCATGAGAAAGTTACATCCCCTCTCTGTGCCTCAGATTCCCCTCCCATCCTTTGTCTATTTAGACGGTGAGCTCTTTGGAGCTGGGACTGTCTGTGCAGCCCCTGGCACACTGGGGCCCTGATCTCAGATGGGGCCCGACAGCACCACCGTAGCATAATTCAGAGAAATCATAATAATGGGGGCGCTGCAGAAAATCAGTCAGGTTTGCTTGGGTCCAGGTAGAGGAGCAACAGGCAAGCTGGAAGAAGGGCACATGACTGACCCTGGGGGGGGCCGCTGGAGTCAACACAAGTCTATGCCCGTGCGTGCAGGCAGGCATGCACATTGACATGTCATGCACGTGCACACACCCATGCCCACAATCCTTGCACAACCATGATCCAGCCAAATCTGAATGATATTCTGTAGCACCCCGTTATTGTTACTACCTTGGCGTTATGCTAGGGTGGCGCTGGGGGCAATGGAGGAAATTCCTCTGCATCTCTGCTGCTGGAGCCAACCACAATGCCCCCCCGCCCCTCCAACACACACCCCCTTCTGATCGCTCCAGACCTGGACCACCTGGGGATGATCCAGCCAGCCTCCCAATGGGTGAGCCCAAGGATGCCCCCTACCAGCCAAGGGGCAGCATTTTCCAATCACAGCTCACCCGCCTTCAGTCCCATTTCAGGGAGGTTCAGTGCAAGATGCAGGGCCCCCTCTCCCCCCCCACTCCCCAACACACATCTCAGAAACCCACACCTTCCCTGCCCTCCCACAAGCTGCAGGATGAATCTGCTGGAAGTCCCCCCACCCCCCCAACAGACAGTGGGAGAGGAAGATTGGGAGGGACTGCATACTGTGTGCATGGTGGGGGAGCGGGGACTTGGGCACCACAGAACCTCCGGGCTTAGGGGTCGTGCCAGGCACGTGGGTCTGCGCAGGCCAGAGGGAGAGCAGATGTGCTTCCCAGCTGTGCAGCTACTGTGCGCCTGACGGTGTGTGGTCCGCCGAGGGCCTTAGCGTGCCCCCGACTGGAGAAACTAACTTGATGGGAGGCTTTCCTGGGCGGGGAGGTGGTACATCGCCCAGCAGAGCTGATTGGCAGGGATGCCCCGCTCTGGGGCTCCCTTTCCTGGAGGAGTGGGAGAGAACATTAGCGACATCGCTGGGCAGCTTCCAGGCGTCAGATCCTGCGGTGGCCAGCGCAACAGGGGAGCCGCCGGGGAATAGAGTGGGCTCCAATTCTAGTCCAGCAGCTCCCCAGCTCTAGGGCACTCAGGCCGGGGGTCTTTGCGGGGTGCAGGTGGCCACATGGTCGTTGCTGGAAGGAATCCCAAGGTTGTTTATGTCTCCTGCTGCTTTGGTGAGAGCAGGGGTAGGGAGTAGGGTGGGGGAGTCTCCCCAGAGCGGGGGGGGAGGTAGGGTGGGAGAAGTCTCCCCAGAGCAGGGGTGGGAGGGTCAGGCAGGGGAGGTCTCCCCAGAGCAGGGATGGGAGGGTCGGGCAGGGGAGGTCTCCCCAGAACAGAGGTGGGAGGGTCGGGCAGGGGAGGTCTCCCCAGAGCAGGGGTGGGAGGTCTCCCCGCAGGCAGGCTGGCTGGCTTAGGTGTTCAGGTGTTCGTTCTGCCTGCTCCCATCACTGTGGTGCGGAGGGGACTCAGCAGTCGTTTTGGGGAAATCTCCCCTTGGGGCAGCATCTTGACTTGTGGGGGGAACCCCTGGATGCTCCATTCCTGGCCTTTCCCAGCAGGGCATGCTTTAGGGGGTGGGACAGGAGTGCTGGCTGTGAGGGGAGTTCCAGCCTCTCCCAGCAAGGGGCGCTGTGGGACATGGGGCAGGAGCTCTGACCCCGGGGGGCCGGGGGGAATCTCCCGGCTGTTCC
Source organism: Mesoclemmys tuberculata (assembly GCA_007922155.1). Taxonomy (NCBI): domain Eukaryota; kingdom Metazoa; phylum Chordata; order Testudines; family Chelidae; genus Mesoclemmys; species Mesoclemmys tuberculata. The sequence goes on from ML675652.1 coordinate 5,151,408, forward strand.
GTTCCTGGCCTCTCCCAGCAGGGGGTGCTGTCGCACCAGGGTTGAATTTGACCTAGCATTTGCAATGTGGGGCTGGGTCCCCAGGGCTCTGTCAGGGCAGGGGACCCCTCAGCGGGGGCTCTTGAGTCCCATCCCCCAGGGCTCCCTTGGAGTCTGTCCGGCCGGTATCTGGTGAGCCAAGGAGTTAACGCCGAGGCCGGTTGGTGTGGCTGCCGCGTTGGCGGTAATCGCTGGCCGTGCCGACGGGAGCCCCTGTCTCCCTACAAAGCCCCATTGTGCGCTTGGAACCGCACAGAAGTCCTTTTGTTCCATGGGGGCCTGAAGCTTCGCTGGTGATCAGTTCCCTAACAACAACTCCGGGGCTTTGTGATTGTTACTGCGGCGGGGGTGATTCCCTCCGTCCCCCCACCCCACCAGCAGGCCTGCTCGGCCCCTGGCTGACCTGTGGAGCTGGCTCCACTCTGCCCCTGGGTTCATCAGCAGGCAGAGCTTGATATGGAGAAAGCCCAGAGATGGCAGAGGAAGACCCCGGCACAGGAGAGAGCGAGAGGGGGCGGAAGGGTCTCTGCCCTTGAGATTTGCCCTGCCCCGTTTTCCGGGTCCGTGAGCCACTCACTCCGCTGGGCCTGGAGTGCCCGGCTCGTCTCATCTGGGTTTGACACCCACCTTGGTGTACAGAGCAGCCCCACAAGCTTGGGGGGCAGTGTGGGCTAGTGGGTAGAGTATTACTGACTCTGGACACTGGGGTTGTATTTTTGGCTCTGCCACTGACCTGCTGGGTGATCTTGGACAAGTCACGTCCCCTCCTTGTGCCTCAGTTTCCCCTCCCCACTCCTTGTCTATTCCGACTGTGAGCTCTCTCGCTCTGTGTCTGTGCAGCACCTGGCACAATGGGGCCCTGAGCTTGGCTGGGGGCTGCAGATGTTTCCACAGTCAGCAGACGACTAGCTGAAGGCTTTGGGGACCCCAGAACCCCAATATCTACACACTCCTGGCAGCTCTGACCATCCTGGATCCAAAGGTCTTGCATGGGTTTGCTTTGAGACCTTGCAAATCTCAGCTCCCTGTGCATGTGGCAGTCCAGCCCCATCCGGCAAATACCCTTCCCTCCAATTCAGACTGCACAGAAGGGCATCTAATGATTTAGACACTGTGGGACACTTAATCAGGCCTGCAGCTGCCTCCGGTTGGGCTTTGCAGGAGCTGATAGCAGGCAGACACCCCAGTTTCTTGCACCACCAGGGAGCCACTTGGCAAACTCAGAGCGATTGGCATCCCCTGGGTGTGCAGGGCTCTCTCTATACTCCTCTTCCTCTCGTTCTATGGCCTCCCCTTTCTCACTTTCTTTCGTGTAGCGGCTGATTTTTTTCCTCTTGGTGATTTCGGGGATGGGGGAGGAAAATATTCTGTTTGCCTTGGGCTGTTTATGTACCCGCCCCGTGCCCTGTGGTGCTGAAGGAGGAGGTCCTGGCTGGACGTCTTTCTGGAAGATGCTTAGTCAAACCCAAATTATTGGCTCAGCACAGGGGGAAGTGAGTGAAATTCTCTGGCCTGTGTTAGGCAGGAGGTCAGACTAGAGGATCTAACAGTCCCTTCTGGGCTTAAAAGTCTGAGTCCGGGAATGATCTCAAGTGTATTAAGCCAGGAAGGAACACATCTCAGAGCCAGGAGCGATTGGTAACAGTGCCTCCTTTGGAGATGTAATCTTCATTCTCATTTGCAGCCTGTGCACAGGGCCGCTAGATACCATGCTGACAAGGCTGAAATATTTCTAACCTGCGAAGGAGAGGAAGGGCGACTTTGGGGATCTATCTAGGTGTCTGCATGGACCTTGTCACCCTAGTATCTGAGCACCTCATGCATTTAATCCTCAGCCCCGCCTGTGAAAGAGGAGAGTAGGGAGAGGGGGAACGGAGGCAGTATAGGCTAGTGGGTAGTGCACTGCACTGCACTGAGACTCATGGGACTTGGGTTCTGTCCCTAGTTCTGCCAGTGGCCTGCTGGGTGAATGACCTGGCAAGTCACCGCCAGCTCTCTGCCTCAGTTTTCCCATCTGTAAAATGGGGATGACACTAAGACCTTTGAGATATGACGGTGCCGAGAGTTCAACAAGAGCTGGGCATTATCATTAACTGATACGCCCACAGTCAGTGGCAGAGCCAGGAACGGAAGGCAGGCCTTCTGAGCCCATTGTGCGGCCTGGAGCAATGCTTCTCACCGGGCCAGCCCCTCAGATTTAGTCAAAGGACAAAATGTTCTCAAACAACCCTTATGTGGACTATTAAAGTCAGAGGGAAAAATGTGCCTGTGACAACAACACTGAGCCCAAAGAAGTGATTGGTGTGTGTTTGAGAGGCAGACAGAGGCCACGCGACTCTTAGGGGCAGGGCAGTGGGGGAGCGAGATTTTCTTCGCTTCAGATTGCAGTTTGCTCAGTGCAGCGTGAAAGCTTGTCTCTCTCCTGCCAACAGAAGCTGGTCTAACAAAAAATATTACCTTACCCACCTTGTCTCGCTTAGATTTCAGTGACCTTTTCAATGGCTTGTGACCCATCCCACACACGTACCCCCCTCGCCCAGCATCATGACGCAGCAGCCCTCCCTCCCTCCCTAGACCCACGGGTATGGCTAAGCCACTGGACTGGGAATCAGAATAAATTCCCACCCCTATTACAGATTCCCTGTGTGCCCATGGGAGTTAGGTGCCTAAACGCCTCTTGAGGATATGGCCTCAGATCCCCTCCTGTTAAATAGGAATGACAGTATTTCCTTATTTCCCCCATCCTTTTTGTCTGCCTTGTCTCCAGGGCAGAACGTCCCTTGCAATGTGTTTGTACAGCCCCCAACGCAAAGGGGCCCTGATTTTTGGATGATGAATTCTAGAAGATCATTTCAGACCCAATTTCCTCCAGCTCGCTCATCCCAAAAGACACGCCAGTTCTTTTTTTAACAAACTCACGTTCACGAGGCTCCAATATAGCTCATATTTTATTACTTAAATTAAAACAAACAAAACTAAAATTCAAACAATTCAATTCCAAATTAGATGGCGGTGATGAGCATTGGGGCCGGGGGGCGACGGTTAAAGACACTATCTCGCTTCCTCTGACGCCAGTGGCATTGACATCTGCTCATGGGACGGCCCCCACGTTGGCTGACACCCCAAAGATTGAACTGGGGAACGAACAGCATCAGCAACCCTCGCTGGGGCTATAATGAACTCTGGAGTGGGCACAGAAGGGCATCTGTAGTCTACACTCACCAGTCAGTTACACTTGGAGCAAAGCTGAATTTTGCCCAGTGTGAGAAGGCGGGGGGGGGGCGCAGCGTGTTAAAACTTGAAGGTGGTTGAAATTGGGAAAGCTACAGCAATTTACACCAGCTAAGTCTTTGGTCCAACATGTGCCTTTCATGGAGAGAATTAATAGTGTTCAGTTGAATGCATCTCTGTCATGCTAAGGGCTCTGCTGGTATCTTTTGTCCTCCATCCCTTCCCTGCCTCACCCAACAGAGTGTCTTGTGTGTGCTCACAGCATGCGTGTGTGCACAAGCGCATAAGTGTGGGGGGGAGAGCACCTAAGTGTGTGCATAAGCGTGCAAATTTGCATGCGTGCACCAGGGTGTATGTGTGCATGAGCATACAGACCGTTGCCTGCGTGTGCAAGTGTGTGTATGTGTTAGAGTGTGCATGGGCGTGAAAAGTAGCATGTTGTTTTCACACCCCTGACCCCGTCAGCTGATTCCCTCTGGCTCCCCTGTTTCCTGGGGGATAAGAACAGAGACGCACGTCTCACACTGATCCCCATTTAACAGGCACACACCCATATGTGGACCCTGCCCCACTAAATGAGAGTCCCAACAATACTGAGAATCCTCCAGGTTTCTGACAGAGAGACACCCCCTTGCGCAGAGAACCCCCTCCAAATGAAGCGATGCTCAGTAATAAAATGCCTCCCCCATTAACTTCCTGCAACGTCTCCACCATTAAAAGAGGTGCCTTCCTTTAGGGTGACCTGCAAGGGGGGGAAATGGGCCCTGCTCCCTGCTCCTTTATGATGGACGAGGCCAGAAACGGCTTGAAAACAAGAAGAAATGTTTGCAGCTTGGTTTTTACATTAAAAAATCATCATCCTCGTTACTATTACTGGTACCACAGGCCTCCGGCAGAATCACGGCCCCCACCGTGCAGGGTGCTGTACAAAACCAAAGCGAATCCCTGCCCTAACGAATTTACAATCTGGATGGGTGAGCCAATTTAACGAGAGGAAACTAAAAGAGCGTGGCTGGCTTAGTCTGGTAAAAGGAAAGCTGAGAGAGGATCTGGCCACACTCTAAAAAGTCATCGGAGGGGAAACACCAGGGAAAGAGAGCAGCTACTGAAGTTAAATGACAATGCTGGCAAATGGAGATAGACTGGCCACAAATAAACAGACTAGAAATTAGAAGGAAGCTTTTAACCATCCGTGGAGGGAGGCTTTGGACCGGCCTACCAATCAGAGCAGTGGGAGCAAACACCTCTCACTAGTTTTAAAATGGAGCTGAATACTTTTATGAAGGGGATTAATGACGGGGTTGTTTGTGATAGGAGGGGACTGGACTCGATGACCCAGGAGGACCCTTTCAGTCCTCTGTGCCTAATTTAGGTTCTGTCTAGGCTGGAGGACTCTGGTGACTGGAGAACTAGCGGAACACTGACATCACAAGAGTTGAGCAATTAAAGGGGTAGGATTTTTTAGACAGACTGTTAAAACTCTGTCTCTGTCAGCACTGGTTTAACTCCAATGCCTAATTAACATTTTGGAGAAAGGAATTCATTGTTAATAAAACACCCCTTTAAATTATTCCTGCTCACAGAACACATCCACAAGACCTCCCAAAGGTCATCCAGCAAAAAAAAATAAAATAAAATAAAATAACACCACAGAAGATCAGACTTTATGGCTGGAATTTTCAAAAGAGCTCAACTCCTATTTAGGCACCTAAATATATGGGGCAGCTTTGGTGCTGAGGACTTTGGGAAACCAAGCTTTTACTTACATGCCTATCCCTGTATAGGTGGTCAGCTCTTTTGTCAATCTAGCCCTGATTCTGGGTGCTGAAGAACTAGAAATCTGTCCCTGAGCTCTTTTTAAAATTCCTGATATTAATAAAGTAAAAAACTAAGGAGAAAAAATAATAATGTTTTTTAAAGGCTTTGAAGGGGGATGTTCAGGGTTTTCTTCCTCCATCATAAAGAAGCAAAAACCAACAAGGGCCCAAGGCTAAATGCAGGTCAACTTTACCCGTCACGAGAGACCACCGATTAACAGGGAGCCCCTCGCTAAAAGATTACCCCTCCTGTGTTTTAAACACAAAGGTCTCCTAGACTCCCCTCCTCCTCTCCCCCACTTAACTCATAGTCATAACTTAAGACATAAATATAATTCTTACATTTCTAGATTAAATACATGGGGGGGAAGAGGAAAGCTTCTCTTGGTATCTCTGCGTAGTGACGGGTGGCCCCCCTTTGCAAAGTGGCTGGAGGCCAGCACTGGATATTTGCAGCCTCCCATCCCAGTCCCTCTGCCCCCTCTGACCTGAGGGCAAAGGTTCCGATGCATCATTTAGGGCCCGATCCTGGCAGGTGCTGAGTGCCAGGGCCCCGATCCCTCAAAGCACCCATTGAACTCCAAACTCACGAGTCGTCCCATCAGCTTTGCGGGATCAGGTTCCCAGCGCTCAGGATCAAGCCCTCTCAGGTTTGCCCCCACTGGGAGATGATTCCTCCCTCCCACACACCTTGGTCAACCTTGAGTAACTCCTTAGGAAGACGACCCCAACGGCTCGCCGAGAGATCCCGGCCAGGTAGGACGAGAGGCTCAGGAGACCTGTTGATGGTGAAGAAAATAAGGAGACCTGGGGACTAGGTTCAAATCCCAGCCCCTGCTGCATGTGACTTTGCATCAAGATCATGTGACTCTTCCATGCACAGCTGGGGATGGGGCAAAAAGTCCAGGTTTCAAGAGGATCCTGTTGAAGAACCCAACAGATGTCTGCATCTGAGCTGCCACTTCCCCCCCAGGAAATAAATTATCTCAACAAGAGGGGGAATTAAACAGGGGAAGGAGGAAGAAGAGGAGGCTGGAGGAGAAACTCCATCCCTAGCTTAGATCTCCAGCAAGCTACTTTGTTCAGGGCTGGTGGTGTCCTTGTCATCGCTGGCCAGCCCGTCCTGCAAGGCGGCCCCTGGAGAGCCAACGCTGGCAGCCGTCTCCTCCCTCTCGGCTTCTCCCTCGGGAGGCTTGGCCGCCCCCATCTCGGTGTGGGTCTTCTGGTGCTTGCTGAGGTGGTCGCTACGCGTGAACCGCTTGTTACAGAGCAGGCAGGTAAACTTCTTCTCCCGGGTGTGGGTGCGGACGTGACGTTCGAGCTCGTCCGAGCGGGTGAAGCGTTTGCCGCAGAAGAGCCAGTTGCAGACGAAGGGCCGCTCGCCCGTGTGCCACCGCAGGTGGGCCTTGAGGTGGGAGGCCTTGCCGTAGACCTTCCCACAGCCCGGGATGTGGCAGCTGTGGATGGGTTTCTTCCGCAGGCTGGCGGCGGAGGCCCCGAGCCGCTCCAGCTCCTGGCAGTTGGGGCAGTCGCACGTCGAGCGGCCGGTGGTGCCACCGAAGCTACTGCCACGGGGGGCCTTCAGTCCGATCCCGCCTTCCATCAGGGAGTTGTTGGCCACAGACTTGGGCTTGTACATCTCCTGGGGCAGCATGTGTTGGCTGGAAGGGAGGAGATGAGAGGAGGAAGTGATGCCCACAGCTGGGTATGGGGCAGGGTTCAAGGTGGTGAAATCAGAGCTGTAGCTGGGCAGCTGCGGGCTCAGAGACGTCTGGGCGGGCACAGGCTGAAGGGAGCCCTGGAGGCCGTCCGACTGAGGTTGGGCACTCAGCCAGTTGGTATTGGAGTGCACGTCCCACCAGGAGGTTGTGGCGTTGCCGGAGCTGCCGGAGATCCCGGGATGGATGCCGGCTTTGTACCAGGAGCCGTAAGGGTGCGCCATGTCCAAGGAGGTGTAGACGCTGGGAAGGCACTCGGCCGAGGGGTGGCCCTTGGACACCAGGAGGGATGACGGGTCCTGAGAGCCGGAGGAGGCTGGGAAGGAGTGGGAGAAAGGGCTGTAGTCGTTACCATAGGTGGTGGAGGCTTGTGGGCTAGCCGAGGGGGACATCAGCCCGTTCCCGCTGGGGAAGGCAGCCGTGTAGGAATCTCCCATGGCCTCGGCACTGCGGAGCTTGGCGGTGGACTGCTCGGCTCCCAGCTGGTATAGCTTCTTCCCCAAAGGGTTCCCTGCTTTCCCTGGCGTGGCTGAATCTCGGATCGGACTGGAGCCTCCAAATTTATTGCAGGTGGCCGTTAGCATAGCCAGTGGGCTGGAGCCATAACGAGCTTCTTCCTGGACGGGGGGGAGAGAGAAGGACAAGGCGTCAGCAAAGGGAGATGGGATCTGCTGCTCACGCGCAGTGGCCTGGGCTCGGCGAGGCCTTCAGTGGCTGAGTTTGTAGCGGGCCAGGCCGATTCAGGGATGTCCTAAGGACAGGAGGTCAGGACATGGGGCAACACAAATGCAGCGTGAAAGAGATAAATTCCCACTGGGAACAATGGAGAATCTCCCCCACCCCATTGAGAACAAGGGAGAATCACCCTGCATCGCCAAGAACCGCATTCCCTTGAGCCACTGCGGTGCCTCATGGGAATTGTCATTTGGGTGCCCCCCTCCTGTCCCCATTTTCTCTTATGGACTGTGCTCCCCAGTGACACTATGATGCTTGGAGGTCAAGGGCTTCCCATGATGCACCAATGGCAGCCAGAGGGGAGACTGTGGTGCATCATGGGAGATGTAGTTCAGCCAGCAAGCCTTGCCCAAGGGGCAGAACAAGGACATGAGGCACCCAGAAGGCACCCCAGTGGCTCGGGCGTATGCAGATTAATGTCAAACTGACCCCCAAACCAAACATTTTCTGTTGATTTCGCCAACTGATTTTTTTTTAATTGGCTAAATCAACATTTTCCCACACAAAAATTCCATTTCACAGCAACCACATTTTCTGTCAAAGATACATTTCAATGGAAAATTCCCGACCGGCTTAGTTGCTTCATAGTAACTGGATCCTCCCAAAGGGGTGCCTTGTGGGAGTTGTAATTCGGGTGTCTGACGCCCGCATTCTGCTCCCCATGGACTGGGCTCCCTACTGGAAGTAACTTTCCATAATGCACAGAGGTCATGAGATTCCCATGACGTCTCATAGCAGCACACGGTACGCACAATGAGAGCTGGGGTTTGCAGTGAATTTCAGTGGGATTGGGGAAGTAAATCCCTTGCCTGCCTTTGAAAATCTCAACAATAGAAAATATATCCATTTTAAAGGCCAAAAGGCACCATTAGATCATGTACTCTAACCTCCTAGATGTCACTGGCATAAACTTTCACCCAGTCACCTCTGTGTTGAGCACAATAACTTATAATTGACTAAAGCACAGCCCAACAGACACCGAGGAAAAACAAAAACGTAGAAGCTAAGGAGAGTCTGTGATGCACAAGGAGACCGCTTCAAGCAGTAGGAGATGAAAAACAAAACATTCTCACATCAACAGCACAAAGACAATGTGGGAAAGGAGGCAAATGGCAACCGAGCAGAGGGACTGAGAACTAGAGCGGAGCAGGTTTTCCCACCTCACGAGAGGTTTTGAGATTTCCAAACGTTTTCTCGTTCCGAATCCGGGTGAACAAGTTGAAATCTCAAAAATGTTCATAAACTAATCATCTGAAAAACTTTCAGATCAGGTCAAGTGAAGCATCTCGTTTCGGGAACTTTGAACCATTGCAGGCTGATTTTGACCTTTAATTGAATTTTTTTTTTTTTTAGTGTAAATGCACCAAAAATTTTAAATGAAAAGCTGTTTTGAACTAAAAAACAAAATGTTTCATTTAGAAAATGTCAACGCTTCTGTGTTTGATTTTCTTTTTCCATTTGGAAGATTTGTCAGAATCAATCCTTTCCCATGAACAGTTTTAGTTTTGACAAATCAGCGTTTTCTGACAAAATGTTCCCCACCAGCTCTAGTGAAAACAGAAGAAGTGAGAAGTGGACAGGGCCCAGATGGGGCAAATATGTGTTAATACAGCACACTCGTACCTATCCCAAAATTGCCTTCTGGTTCTCAAGAATCTTACATTTTCATTTTTAAAAAACATAAGAGCACGTCTACTCTTAAAATGCTGCATTGATGTATCTGCACTGCTGTAATGCTTTAATGAAGGGAGGGAGCTTTTCTGTTGGCTTAGTTAATTCACCTTCCAGAGAGGCAGTAGCTATGTTGGCGAGAGGAGCTCTCCCTCAACATAGCGCTGTCTGCAAAGGGGGTTAGGTATAACTATGTCACTCAGAGGTATGGATTTTTCATACCCCTGAGTGATGTAGTTACACCAATATAGGTCTGTAGTGTCGACCAGATCTAAGTCTCTAGCTGTTAGAGTTGCAAAGAATTCCTTGAAGCCATGAACCATGTGTAAGTGACAAAGCAATGTCTGCCTGAGTCTGCAGAGAGCCGGAAATGATATCTGGGCAAGATGTGAACTCTCTGAACAATAGTTCTGAGAGTCATGGGCGAAGCTTATTGTATGGGCTGAACTTGGAAGACTCCCACCAATTTTTCTTTCGTTCTCATGTAACAACATCTGATGGATGTGGGGTCAGTTATTCTAGGGCTCCCAGAGAGTCAATCTAAGAGGTGTGACTCCACAATCGGGACCAGATTTTCTACAGAGCTCAGCCCCCAATTTGCACCTGAGAGGCTGAGATCTTTGGTGCCTAAATGGGAGCTGAGATGTCTTGAAAATCTTGTCCGTGGAGTCTGGCAGGATGGCTAGAGGTTAATTGGGAAGTGGAGCTTAGCTGAATGGGGCAGGTCTGCTCGTCGGTTTCTTCAGATCTGGCTCTCGCTGAGTAGCTCGTCTAACTTGCACCCAGCCCCTGTTCTCGCTCTGGCTGGCGCGGTCCGTCTGACCCTGGATGATTGTTTCTCTCAGAGATGGGCCCAGCCAGAGGAGCTGATCTGAGAAGCAGCACAAGGAGCTGCGGATCGGTCTGCAGTCTGGAACTTATCCTCTCTGCTGTTCCAGTGCAAGATTACCCTCTCTGGACACAGTTTTGCTGATGCCTCACGATCTCCATGGTCCACTATCGGGCCTTCCACACACAGCCCTGCTCATGCCCCTTAGTCCTGGCCTTCATCTCCTCACCGCTCTTCCAAACCTGGGACCGTCCTACACGCTCAGCTCTGCCGACACACCTCGCTCCTGACCTGCCGCCCTCCGTGAGATAGCTCAGAAGTGAGTAAGCAAACCAGAGTCATAGTTTCGCGCCTGTGTCCTTACCCAGGCAATCTCCCAGCACAAGCATGGTCTTGTGCCTCTGTTCAAACCACGTTTCAGCCATTAGCAAGCTCTACTAATTGACTTTATCCTTGTAAAGGAAAAACATTCCAGCCCATGCATCTTGAGTTTCTATAGTGTTTTTCACTCCCAAAAGATTCCAGATCACTTTACTGCTGTCTCCTTACTTCACTGCTGGCTTAACCCTCTCCCCCCCAATTAAAATGCAGCCCCCTCTGGGATGGAATATAGCAGTGGTTTACCTGCTCACAGAAACATTTGCGATGGTTTGGGGCAGGAAGTGAAAAATACTGTGTCCATTTGAAAATGCGGGGGGAATTTAGGGCAGGAACTAGCAGGGCATCTATCACACTGGCTGTTGCTATGTAAATGATAAATTAAATACGATTATTGTTAGTATTGACCTATGGATCTGACCCCAAAATTGGAATCGAGCCAGGACGTTAGAGCAACACCTCAGGCTTACAAAGCGATGTGCTCTGACCACACGAAGAGTTAATTTCAAGCCATCATAGAGCCATGAAATGATAGAATATTTGGGTTGGAAGGGACCTCAGGAGGTCATCTAGTCCCCTGCTCAAAGTAGGACCATCCCCAACTAATCAATCGGGTTATTCCTGTGCTTGAAGTTCAAAAAGTTCCTAAATCTTGTCAGGATCAGTCTTCATGGCCACGTGCAGTGAGAGCTGCTCTTGGATGTCTCATTTGAACTCTGAGTCAAAAGAGTTGTGTGGTTTGGTTTGTTTATTTGTTCATGGAAGAATCACTAATACTCATGAATGTACGGTGCACAATTTTGGAATGCTCACTATTGTGTGCAATTTCACACCCCTGCAACATGTTGCTTTGTGTGACTTTGTTTTGGAAAAGGGGCTATTTTCACATTTATAAAACCATGTGCCTTGCCTTATACTGAGACTGCAAGCGCTTTGGGAGTGGGACATTTTGTCCGTTGTTTGTACAGCACCTGACACAATGGGGTCCTGGCCCATGACTGGGGTTCCCAGGTGCTATGATATAACAAATAATAAATAATAACATGTGGCAATGCATTTTGCATGGGGGGGGGGGAGGTTCTCACTCCAGGACTGGGGGTGAGGCTGTGACAGAAGACGGGTTCTTTATTTTTTTCCTGGAATAATTAATGCACCCAAGCAAAATTTGCCATGGAAACAGTCCCCATTCTGGAGTCCAGAACAAAATGTGAAAAGACTTGAAATTCAAGAAGCATTGCATTTTTGTTCCAGATATTTCGCAAACTACTGCTTACAGCACTGCGGCCAGAGGTGAAATCCAAATCTACTGCAAATGGAAGGGAAATTACCTTCCCCTTGACATACAGTAACATATAACAATGACCTGCCATTGCTCATACTTTGGGAGGATTTCACTGCCAATTACATGTATGACTCTAATATAGTGAGCTGCTCTGGAACTCCAGTGATTTTGGGTTTCTGTGCCCTGTCCCTTTATGTTTCTGCTAGAGCTGGCTGGAAAACTGAGAGTTTCATGGAAACTTTCAACTTTGTGAGTGAAAAATAAAAACTCACAAATTTTAATCCAAGCCCCAAAATGTTCTATTTAGAAATGTTGCTATGGTGCCTCGTGGAAGTTGTAGTTTTGATGCCTTCTGCCCCTGTGGGCTGGGCTCCCCGGCTAGACTACATCACCCATGCTACATAATGCTTTCCCCTTGCTGAACGGCAATGATTCATCATGGTTTTTGCATAGCCATGGTGTATCATGGGAGATGCAGTCTGGCTGCGCATCCTAGCCATTACAGGGGACTGACAGCATGAGACACCCAAACTATAACTCCCATAAGGGACCATTACATCTTTTCCAAATATACCTTTTTGGGGGCGGTTGAGTGTTTTTTTCAATGAACAGCTGAAAATCTCTGCGGTAAGCAGATACTTTTAGTGAAAATGTTTGTTTAATCAATTTTCTATCTTAAAACAGTTTCACTAGGACATTTTTGACCATCCCTAATTTTTACCTTTCTTGTCACTAACAAAACCTAAAGAGAAAAAATTAAATAGTCTAGAAAGAGACTTCTGCCTGCTTGTTCAGCCATTTTGTTTTCAAAACTGCTGCAGATTGTCATAGAGGAGATACACACACTGTGGTCTCTCCAAGAGACTTTACTTTTGATCTTGTTGCATTTTTTCCTTTAATCTAAAGATGCATTACTTTACTCTGAAAGCCGTCTGGTTGCTCCTCGTGTATCTATGTGACACCTTGCTGCAGGACTAGGCGTTGCAATGCATGTCATAAAGGTGCGCTCCCACAGCAAGGCTGCAGCCTGCATGAAATCTGGGGAATTTCCTGCACGTTATTATTTGCATTAAGGTCGCACCCAGAGATTTCACCAGAGATTAAGGCTGCATCATGCTACATGTACCTACACCATCTAGCTCGACAGGACCTTGCGCTCAATCAGAAGCGAGACAGAGAAAAACTGGATTATTATCCCCATTTCACAGGTAGGGAACTGAGGCATACTGCCATTGTGGGTGTTAGGAGTTTAAATCTCTTTGGGGATCTGGGCCAGAAAGTCTAAGTGACTTGCCCAAGGTCACGCCCAGTCCGTGGCAGAGCCAGGAACTGAACCTAACCCAAACACAAGTGTGGGCTCCGGGTTGGGGTCAGGTCAGCTCTCTTCCTGCTGCCCGGGGAGTCGGCGTGGTAGCAGCCACATGCCCCACTCCTGAAAAGCATGCTGGGGAGCAGCAGCTCCTCTTGCCCTGCAGTGCATAGACATCATAGCAGGTGGTGGCGGCCAGTGGCAGCATCAGGGTTGGGTCGTGTGGCATTGGATCCAGGCTGGGCTTAAAGAGGCCTCTACCCGAGTCCCATCTTAGCCACCAAACCACTTTTCTGCTATGCCCCTGCAGTGTTACCCAGGCTAGCTCAGGGCTGGAGGCTTGAGCGCTCAGGCCCCGATTCAGGAAAGCACTTAAAACACGTGTTCAACTCATCCAGCCTTCCAAAAAAAAAAATCCTAAGTCGGGCCCCCAAAGATCATATTTAGGCCAAAAAACGAAAATCATCTGGTTGGTGGTTTTTTTATTGGCTCTCTGGGCTTTTTTTTTCAGGGAGGGAGGTCACCTTTTCAAGCTTTTCTCTGCAACCACTAGGGCTTGAGGCCTCCTTGGCTGTCAGCCGGATGGTCAGAGATGCCACCCTATGCTCCAGGTGTCCGTAAGCCTCTGATTGCCCGATGCTGGGAATGGAAGACAGGGCACGGATCACTCGATAACTGCCCTGTTCTGTTCATTCCTTCTGAAGTCCTGAAACCAGCCATTGTCAGAAGGCAGGATACTAGGCTAGATGGCCCACTGGTCTGGCCCAGTATGACCATTCTTATATTCCTAAATAAAAGCTGAGATTCTTGCACAGCCCCATGACTCCAGGAGCCTGGGCTTGAAATTAAACACCAGATCTGGCCAGACTCCTGATAAAATGTCCCATCACATGCTTATGTGGTTTCCTGAATTGGGGCCCAATGTTGATGTGGGGGAGGGAGAAAGACTCTGTTGGAATTGTTAAAACTCATTCAGTAAAACTCTCTGCCTTAATAACATGCTGAAGTGAGAGTATAAATCCAGCTTTCCTGCCTTAAAACCCCACCACCAGCCCCTTGGCTTATTTTTCCCTTGCTTGTCTCATTATTTTTCCTCCTTGGAATGGCTGATCCTCTCCATGCAGAAGCTCGTGGCTGCTGAGAGACTCCTGTTTCCAATCTCGTGTCTCTCTCTCTCTCTCTTTTTTTTATGGCCTTTTAATTGAATTACGTTGTGGCATTTTAAATCCTCCTCTTTCCCTTCCTTAAACGACTTCCTCTTTATTTTGCTCCCTTTATGTTTTTAATCTGCTGCTCTGGGAGCTTGGGGCTTTGCCAATTCTGACATGCAATGCGTAAAAAAAACACAGCGTATTTCCAGCTCGTCACACGGAGGCTTTGAACCACATGCTAAGCACCTATCTATCTTGTCACCGGAATCCGGAGTGCAAAACCCAGCATTTCCTTCTTTAACATCACAGCTATCGCCCCCCCTTTGCCCCCTGCCCTCCACTAGCCCCATTGCTACTTTGTAGTCAGAGTGATGAAGAGCTGAAAGAATCTGTAAACGTCTATAATAACTCGGCTAGTTTTGTACATGTGCCATTGCCCTCTACTGGAGAGAATCACAGCTGCTCAGCTATGTGTCCTAAACCCTGTAGTGCAATCTGTTGATAAAGATTCTCCTTGAGCTCAATGCTTTCAGAGCAAAAGGGTCAGACTTCTGTTTCCATTGTTCCCAGTGAATTGCTAGATGGCCTTAGGTTTATCTGTTATTACAGGAAAATTGTCAGCTCTGGAATTGTATTTTTACGTATTTTATTTTTCACTATTTGTGGCTTTTTAAAATTTTATTATTATTATTATTATTTCCCTGAGCTAAGACTATTTTTATTAAGGTTCCGGTGTCACCCACAATCTGCTACTTGCTTTCCAAACATAATAAGACACAGGCCTCGCATTCTAAAAAGGCTGCACCAATGTAACAAAAAGTCGATCTAGTTAAGGCAATGCAAATGCCTGCTGCAGACACAGCCTCACGTAAAGGAATTTAGCTTTGATCTAGGTTAAATCAGTTGATGCACGGGTGAAACTGAATTAAGTGTGTCTACAGCAAGAATTTGCACTGATTCAACTTGCTTTAAAATCAAGACAATGTTTTTCTAAAATATATGTTCTAGTTCAAAGAGGAATTATTTCAGGGAAGTCGTGTGGCCTGTGTTATACAGGAGGGTTAGACTATTAGGGTCAGCCTTAATCTACGAATCTATGAAAAAATCAATCTAAGTTTCATCTTTCACTTTGCTTCTAGTCCATTGCAGTTAGTCAGTTTCAGCTAATCAGTCAACCGGTTTTGTAATGTCTGAGGCTTGTCTACACATGGTACTTGTTGTATCCGATTCATTAAACTAGTTCAGTTAAACCAGTGCAAAGTCCTGTGTGGACGATCTTATTTCAGATTAAAAGCATCTAATTTTGGTTTCACTTAAACCTGTTCCTAACTGACTTAAACTGAGCCCCAATGAATCTGGTTTAAACTGAAATAAAAAGTGGCCAAATGGCCTTTGGGTCTGATTTAGCTAAATCGCTGTCAAGTCACACCTTAAACTGAACTGGAGCAATCCTGCACATAGACAAGCTCTAGAGCTGTCCTAAGACTTGGAAACTACCCAGAGGATCCATCCCAATGTGGGCTGGGACAGGACTTTGGGTGCTCACAGTAGATTGCGCATGCAGTATAGATAGGATGGATAAATCTCTTAGCAATGCCCCTCAGAGTGGTCTCAGGGCTATGATTCAAGGGGCAGACCAGGGCATGAATTCCCAGCATGCTTCTGTGCCACACCACCCCACTGCCCCGGTGCTTGCGTGGCGAACGCTGCCAGGGGAATGGAGAGTTGCTGTTGGCTGTTGTGACATAGATTCCAGGGGAAACATTTTGACTGGCCTTTAGAGGAACTCGCCCCTTCCCAGCAGCACCAAATGTCAAGCCAAATCCGGCCTGAGAGTGTCTCTTTCAACAGCCTGGGAGGGTCCTGCTGGCTTTGCAATGCAAACACAGCCTGGCAATGCCAGGCACCTTGGAGCAATGCAGCCAATGGACAAGTCTGGCTCCTAGGCAGGGTCTTACTGCTCTACGGGCTAGGTGAGGCGAGAGGACAGGGAGTTGCCTGAGATCCACCCCCCTCCCCCCCGATTCTGGCTGGCGACAGGCACGGCCAGATGGAAACATCCAGAGCCTCAGCTATTCACACAAACACCCAGAGACTCAGATGCGGCCGGGCTGCTCTGTGGGACGTGCCAGACCCCAACATTGCTGCCGTCTCAGAGTCTGAGGAAAGCCGGCGGTGGGGGCAGGTAGATGGAAAAGAAAAGCCTGGGCCATGGCTGAGATAGACAGGCGGCTTGGCATCCGCCCAGGCAGCGAAGGCACGACCCCCTCCCCACGCCCCGGCCGTATTAGGGACATCATGGAAGCCAGGAGACCAGCCCGGGACCATCTGCAAGACCCACGGAGGGCAGTTGGTACCAGCAGCTAAGGGAGCTCCTAGCCCAGCTCAGGCCAGAGGAGAGACACATCTAGGGCTGGCTACGGGAGGAGAGAATCCTCCATGGTTCTCAGCGAGAGCTGCTGGACAGGGAGCGTTTATGGAAACCTGGCCCCAGGCACAAGCGTGAGCTGGGAGTGAATTGCGACCAAATCAGAATTAGCAGCGTCGTTATTTGTAGTTCGGTGGCATCTGGAGGCTCCAGCCCAGATCAGTGTACCACAGTGCCAGGCACTGCCCAGACACACAGCGAGAGACAGTGCCTGCCCCAGCTGAGATACGGGCCCCATGGTGCGAGGCGCTGCACAGATACACAGCGAGAGACAGTGCCTGCCCCAGCTGAGATATGGGCCCCATGGTGCGAGGCACTGCACAGATACACAGCGAGAGACAGTCCCTGCCCCAAAGAGCTCACCTTCTAAACAGACAAAGGTGGGAGGGGAAACTGAGGCACAGAGCAGCGCGGTGACTTGCCTGAGGTTAATGGCAGAACCAGGAACAGAATCCAGCTAGGCCAGTGCCCCTGGCCACTAGACCACACTGCCTCCTGGAAACCCACTGGCTTTTGTCCTTTGACACTTCCCCATTGGAACAGCTGCTGGAATTGTATTGACCTACCTGAACCTTGGGTCAGGGAAAAAATTCCTTCAGGATCAGAGCCCCAGATGATTGAGACCAGCCTGGGCCACATCAACATCCTCAGCACCCTGCCTGAAGAGACGAGCCCAGGACTTCAGCATCAACTGGCTTGGCCCTGCCAAGCGTGGGACTCAGCTGTGCCAGTGGGTTCTACAACATCAATCCTTGTTCCTCAGGAGCTAGGCTGAGACCCTCCACACTCATTCCACTCAGGGGCTCACATCATGATCCCTTCCCAGTGCCTGTGGATCTAGGCCAGGTTCAAGCTGGTGGCCAAGCCGTCAAATACACCCTAAACCCACCTCCTACGCCTTCCAGCTGCTCCAGCACCTCATCTAAGGCAGCCTTTAGCTACAGCCATGTCTATACCGGGGGAGCGCTCTACCGAGCTAGGAATACTACTTGACCACACACAGCGCTCCTAGCGTGAACACAGCTTATAGCAGCAAAGCTGCGATCTCACCGGTAGATCTTATCTCCTCCCCCCGCCCCCCTCCCGAAACGAAGCAAGCTACGGGAGCAAAAGCACAACTCTGCCAGGGTAACTGTCTGCACCTGGTGTCTCTGTCAGCGGTGCTGTATCAGTCGGGGTTGCACATTTTCCGCCCGTGACTGAATCAGTTATGCCAGCAGGAGTCTGGCGTGTAGACATGGGCTTGGACATGCAGGCTTTAGCTAGCCACTGAGGGGTTTATACCACCAACAGGCTATTCAAGGATAACTGCTAGGGCAGGAATCGTCCTTTCACCTTCACCTGGCTTTTTGTTAAGCCATTACAACCCCTAGCGCCCTTTCATCAGGTCCCAGAGCTATCCGTAAGCATCATCGGCTTATGGGGCCCTTCCATTTGGCTTGATGGCATTTCTCTGCTTGTCTGTCTATAATGCGACAACTTCTGAACACCGCAGCCTGCCTATTCCAAAATTTCAGGACATGTTCTGGGTAGCTAAGCTGGGGAAAGTTGGAGAAAACAAATGGGGCAAATGAGGGACAAACAGCGTCCATGACTTCTGGTTGGCAAAGCCATCCGCATCAGCACCCTCTGTAATTCTCTATAGATCAAGGAATTGGTTGATGGCAGAAATCAACCCCTTCCAGGATGAAAACAGCCCTCGTTTTACTCTGTCCATGTCCCCACTAAGCTTAAAATGCTGACATCATGAGACAGAAAGAAAGAAAGAAAGAAAGAAAGAAAGAAAGAAAGAAAGAAAGA